>JAODLL010000024.1:2656103-2681435 GCA_026546735.1 Forbesichthys agassizii | reverse complement strand
ATACCACAGACACACACATATACATATATACTACAGACACACATATACAAATATACCACATACATATACATATATACCACAGACACACACATATACATATATACCACAGACACACACATACACAAATATATCACAGACACACACATATACATACAGTATAGACCACAGTTACACACACATATACATATATACCACAGACACACTTATCTATAAGCAAACAGAAACCGATGAATGTGTGCCGGTGTGCCGTGCATTTTCTGGCATACAGTATGTGAGCACCATACATGTGGAGCTTATGCATAAACACACACTTTATAATCACCTATTCTCACAGTCAGCAAATTGGTGTTAAGAGAAACAAAGCTTTACATGAGCAGCTGAAAGCAAAGCAGAGAGCGAGAGAGCGAGAGAGTGAGTGAGAGAGTGAGAGAGAGAGAGAGAGAGAGAGTAAGTGTTCATTCTAGATGTCTACCAAACAGTCTATAACGTTTTATACCCCTGCGCTTTCCCGCTCGGAAAAGGGAGCGTGTCGGATTGAACGGTTATTTAATGTTATGCCATTGCGAGGCATCTGGAGGTGTTCATGGCCCAGGAGCAGGCAGGAGGCGGTTTATAGGCCTGCAGTAGGGATGAGCTGTGTGATGGGAAATGGCCCTTTGGCGCGCACACACACACGCACACACACACACACACACACACACACATTCGTCGGTCGTTCAGTAGACAGATATTAATTAGTGTGTGTGCATCATGACATTCACCCATTTTATGTATAGGTGTATACATTCTCTCTTTCTCTCTCTCACACACACACACGCACACTGTATTCATTCTGCATAGATCTTTTGTTTGCGACTGCGTGCATACACATTACACGCACGCACGCCCGCTCACACAAACACATACGTTGATTTGCATGGAAGTGACTTAACATGGCAGGCCTGGAGATGTCATTTCTAATCTGTCACATTAAAGGGAGAACAAAATAGCTGATGTAGTCTGGTGTGTTTGTGTGTGTGGCAAGGGATGACTAGGACTTGAGACACCGATAAGTGTGTGTGTGTGTGTGTGTGTGTGTGTGTGTGTGTGTGTGATGCCTGCTGAGGCCTGCATCACCACTTCTTTCAGGCGCTTAGTACACACTCAGCGCTGATATCTTCGTGTCTGTATTCATTATGGTTGATGCCGCTGGGCCCGTCTGCTCTGTTCTACCATCGCACACACACACACACACACACACACACACACACACACACACATACACATACACACACACACACACACACACAGGGTGGGATGCATGTGGGGCGGAGGCCAGTGACATACTGTGTATATGGATTATCTGTGGGTTGTCTGAATTTGAGTAGATTTGTGTGTGTGTGTGGGGCACAGCACATATATTGTATATGCCACAACATCTACTGTACTGTATGTGTTGCTCAGTATTGGTATGTGTTGCTCAGTATTGAACAGAGCCTAAAGGAGCTCCAGGCCAAAATGGGGGACTCCTGCAAAGCACAGCGGCCGTCCAGTCCCACAGAATGCAAGCAGTGGTTCAACCTGCGGTCACCCAGCAGTGCTAAGCCTGCACCCACGGGACACCAGGAGCTCATGGACTTCCTCAGAAGTTTGGTACTTATCAAGTGCTTCTATACCATCAACACGGATAACAATATTTAGCAATGACACCACTTGATGTTGATAATGGTTTTATTAGTGTGCATTCCCACAACTTGTGTTTTA
Organism: Forbesichthys agassizii; assembly: GCA_026546735.1. Classification (NCBI taxonomy): domain Eukaryota; kingdom Metazoa; phylum Chordata; class Actinopteri; order Percopsiformes; family Amblyopsidae; genus Forbesichthys; species Forbesichthys agassizii. Next base: position 2,679,692 of record JAODLL010000024.1, on the reverse strand, counting down.
TTTTCATATTGGTTAAGTATGTCTTGCGTTTCTTCCTGCACTTTAACACATTACCTGGTGAGATTGGCAGGTATCTGCTGTTAGATTATTTCCATAAATTACATGTTTATGCGTATTTGAGCGCATTGTTTTTACACACTAGCAAAAAGTTTGTGCCATTTTTGACATGTAAGACATCCAATATCCGCGTCCAAGATAAGTAAAAAAAAGCATGAAACAAAGGAACATTCCATCTGGTGGAGGAGTGCTGCAATATCCATCTGTGCGTGACGTACTAAATCGACCGCATTTCGCCTGGTTTCCGTCCCTGTCCTTCAGCCATATTTACGTTTCCATCATTCTCCTTTTCCTGTCCAGCAACGATACCTCAGATCAGAGCAGGAGGGCAGAGAGGATCTGACTCTCCAGCTGTTGCTGAGTCTGTCGTCCCAGTGCTGCGTCTCCTTCCCCCGTAGCCCATCCCTCTCCTCCACCTCGGCCGGCCGACAGACTGCCTCCTCCGCCCCAGCTGTCCACACCATCATAGATAACACTTCCCTTGAGGTACAACAAAGGCAATGGCTCCCCATATGGCTTGATTAAACTTACCGTTAAATAAAATGTTGCGGGAGCTTGAGGGAAAAGCGCACAGAAACATGTTGTGTGTGCTGATACAGTTGCTGTGTTATCGTTCCTCTTTGTGTTATAATCAAATTGTAGTTCCAAGAAGTGTGGGATGAAGTGCGTCTTCGGCTACGGCGCCACCTTTCGGGCCGGCTGTCTTCCTGCAGTCCAGATCCTCAGGGACCGGGACAGGTGTACTCTCTGTCTGTGATGGAACGGGTTCACTGTCTACAAAAGATGTCTTTCCTTTACCCTGATTCGGAGGTGCTTACACACTACCAGGTAAAATATGTTAATTGTTTATATCACTAACAAGACATATTATATTCATACAATATACTAATTACAAACATTTGTATTCTTTTTAAAATATGTATTACTAAATCATTTAGTTATTGATATTATTTAATAATAATAGTAATAACATTTTATTATTATTCAATTATGTCTTACTACCAATAATATAGTTCTTGACATTATCTGTATTAAATATATAGTCAGCTATTGAAAGCTAAATGTTAACTAATACACTTTTTGTCAAATTCAACAAATATCTCCTCTCAATACACAGCCCTGGCTCTGTAAATAGTCATAGTAAATAGTAAGTGGCGAATGCTGCTTGTTTCAATAGCGATACTGTCTTGATTTGACCTCGAAGTTAGCAAGTGTTCTCAAGAATGACTTACCCTGCCTTTATTATAGTATTTATCAGCTGGATAAATATACAATGTGTGTATGTATGGATGTATTGTATATTAGGCTATATAACCCCGCATGGTCACATCGCTACAATGTTATGACAGCAACATTGATGTCTTATATCACATATCCAGGGTCTGAGGAGCCAATCGGTGCTGGCTGTCCTGTCATCTACACTGAGCTCCAGTCCAGGGGCCGAGGATGGTTTTGACCAGCTAGCTGTGGACTTCAGCTCAGTGGTGCAAGCCCTGACTCAGGCAATACAAGAAGACCTCCACGTCCTCGTGGGGCTGGCGGACCCACACGCAGTCCTCAGGTTCCTCAACGTGGCATATCTCAGCACTGTGGTTGGGAAGCTGACCTCCATGGTGGAGAGACAGTGTACAAACACGTTTAAGGACAGTAACGCCGCCAGCAGCAGGACCCGTCAATACTCAGCCAAGTCCAGGGCATCTGTCGGTCAGTGGCCTGTCATTCTCTCCCTCTTATTCCACAATCCAGTCTCTTCTCTGTTTATATACGTATCTTGTTGTCACCAATCATAGACTAGTTTTCAGTTTTTCGGTAGTTATTATGAGGAGAACCCTAGTTATGTCACGGAGTTAACTTGACCTTGACTACCTATTCAACATTTGGACTTGGTCACACCTCTGCTATGACATAACACTTCCTCCAAGTCACCAAATGTTAGGCCCAATGATTTTTCTGACTCTGTTGAACCTTTTCTCTCGCTCATTGTTTGAGTGTTATTTTGAACCAAGGCTTTTTCAGAGGAGTCCTCTTCAATTACTGCCATTCCCACTGCAATTGCTTTCTCTCTGCATGTTCTGTGCCTTTTACCAACACAATTAGAAGAATGGCTCATCAAGGGCCAAGGCCTCTAGAAGCACCTCCAGTCACTATTCACTGTATACTTTACCTTTATCCATGACTACATCTAGTCCTTAACCGACAGCACTGCCAAGCCATGTTCAAGGTCTGCCTGCTATGTTCATAGGGCAGAATAAGTGTTCCTCCTTTTATTCTGCTCTGCGCTTCACGGGCTACATTTACCATCCAGAGTCAAGGTTCGTCTTCGCCGCCGAGCATCTTCACGCTGTCGTTCCGTCCGCGCTATTGACACAGCGCTGCGTTTGTTATGGTGTAACAAGGGCGCAGCGCAGCTTTTAAAGGAACGTCTCTGCAAGCTCACCGTGGCGGCATTGTGGCAAAGCGCACACCACTGTAGGTCTTAACCTTCGTCTTCTTTTGGAGCAGCGATGCAGAGGTCTAGGGGGAACAATGGGAGGCGTTGTGCGAGCAAGGTTCAGCACTCCGTCGACCTTGTTACACAGAGTGAGGAGGAGAGCAAACTTTGGGTATGACAAGTGTGTACGGTATAATGTGTGCCACTTCCCCTGTGTAGAACGTCAGACAGGGCGGAGGGAGACAGCATTGTGTCACTTTTGATACCTAATTCTCTCCATTGTGCTCCCGCACGCACACTGGCCTATTTACCGACTGTTGAAGGTTAAGATTCACCGTTGTGAAAAGTGTGTGAGCCATTGTTTACTCCCCCCCCCCCCCACTCAACAAAAAAATAAAAAATAAGACACACATGTCGGCTTTTCCCCGCGGGATGGAGAGATGAGTACTTTTACATCTGCCACTCTTCTATAAACACACCGACGGTCTCGCTTCTTTTCTTTTTTATTCTCCTCCCTCTCTCCCTCTCTACCTCCCGCCATCTCTCTCTGGTTCGTACGTTCCCTCTCCTTAAACGCGAGATGAGAGGAGGCAGCCGGGATAATTGGCCATGCGTCAGTCGGGCTGTTTGATCACGTAACGCGACGGAAGCTACACACCTACGTGCCGCTCAACAAACCGTCAAATGTAGCACCGGAGGCAGAACACGGCTCCAAAGGGAGCCAGGGAACCGTGCTGTGTAATGACAATAAAATGGAGCAGTTTTGCCCGTGCTGGTGTGTGTGTGTGTGTGTGTGTGTGTGTGTGTGTGTGCATGTTCATGTATGTGTGAATGTGTGTCTACCAGCTGCACCTCAGTTTTAACGGCTAAGCAGGATTACAGTTACGTGTTGTTCATGTTATCCCCCCCCCTTCCAATAAAGCCAGAAAATGCCACCACCCAAAAGCCTCTGGCTCCGTGAGCGATGTAGCCCATCCGCTAATGTCTAATCTGGTCTTCACACATATTCCTGACTTCTTTTCCATCCCACTACCCCTGGCGAATCTATACGCCATGCCCGTAATTGTCACGAGCAATCTGACAGAAGGTTAAAGCAAAAGGAGGAGTGATCCTATTTTCACAAGCCTCCAATAGCGGCTTAGATCCCCGGCGCCCTCCCTCAGAGTTGTTATTTATTTCTGCAGCGCAGGCGTACGGTAGGTATATTTTGATAGGAGCCGTGTCAGGGAGGCTGAGGCTCCCCGCCGAGCAGCGCTGTCTGTAGCATCAGCCACCACCAAACCAGTGAACCGCCTCACAGTTGAGATCTGCCTCCACTTTTAACCCTGCCGACTCAAAGCCATGGCGCTTGACATTGTTCCCAGACACATGTGAGCGAGCCGCCCCCCCTCCCCCATCCTCCTCCTCCATTTTTATTTTTCCTCTCTCTCTTTTTCAACCTCTTTTCCCCGTCCCTCGCCTTGCCTTTCAGATTTCTGGGGGTAATGGGGTGAGCAGAGCCTGGGAATGCACTAGACAGGTTGGCTGGTCAGGAACAATAAAGGGTTTGAACCACACTAACACATCTACACTGGTGTGTGTGGAAAGTATGTATCTGAGCACATGCAGTGTATGGCTGGGATTAAAAGAAAAAGATTTAGGATTTAGTAATGTTGCTGTAATGCTGGATCCCATCTCAGAGAGCATTTTCTGTATGGTTCTGTGACTTCATTCATAGTTTGGGCCCAATTACTGTACCTCTTAAGTTAAAGGTGCACAATATATCGACTCATTATCGCTATCGCAATATCACGTTGCGCTATATCATCGAAAATGTGCAATATTCTGTTTATTTAGTGGAGAGATGCATTTGTTGGCTGTTTGGCTTAGTTGTGTTTTATTTAGACAGAAACGTAAGATGTGTGGCTGAGGAAGCTAATTACATAATAGAGATCGAAGAGGAAATATTAGTGGGCAAAAATAATTCCTCTTCTGTAGCTTGGAATTACTGTTGTTGTACGAGTCCAATTTGACTGTCAGTTAAAAATGTGTTGTTTTGATATGTTATGAATATATTTTTATGCATTTTCCCATAACTGTTGTGTTTTTCCAAAAAATATTGGAATGAATATCGATATTGACATTTTTATGATCAATATCATATCAATATCGTGCACCTCTACTACCTATAATATAATGATATGGTCAGCGACAATCATAACTATCCTAGGTGATATCCTAGGTGAAGAACAACTCCAGTATAATCCTAGCCTGGTTAAACCTCTGGATTTCTTTTCTTTGCAGAGTCTGGGAACTCTGGGAACTCTTGAGAAAAAAGACTCGGTGAATAGACAAATTAAGAAGCCCATGTGGGATAAAGACAGACATGCTTAATTCTTTTTTAAATTCTAATTCTGTCCAATTCCCCGAGTGGTGTTTTAAAGAACACTACACTGGCGACGAGGATGGGATTGGTGGTGGTCCAATCACCTGCTAATAATAATTTGATGTACACCTACATTAGTGTCAGTGCCTTTATGAAAAATTACAATATGCAGAGCACGATTAATGGTTACGTTCACATGAAATCTGGTAAACCGTACGGCAACTTCAGATGACATTCTCACGCAAGGAGAGAACAAGGGTTATCTTGACAACGAGAAGGCAATAATGTTGGTGTGCAACATTGGAATGCTAGGTACTGTACAATACTAAAATAATTACATGTTGTATTAATGACTAAATCATTTTATTGAATTTACTGCATTATAGTCAGTTTTTTGTATACAATACAATATCAGTATCACAATACAACATATCGTCATGCGTGATTAATATAGCCGTCCGTCTGATGTTTCTCCGGTGCCGGTTTGTGTTTATTGTATTCTGAGAATGCAGCATACTGTAACCGTGGTGATTACAACATCAGGATGGTCGTAACAGGCTACATAAATGCATTTTGGTCTGGATCACTGTTCCATCTAGTTCCGCTTTATTAATATGGTATTAATAAAAAAATAATATAAATATTCATTATATATTCATTAGATTTGATCTTCTTATCATACTGTTAGTGCCGTTTTGGGAGAAAAAAAAAATAAATGTATAGACAAATTAAGAAGCCCATGTGGGAAAATATATATTTATATATATATTTTCTATTGATTTTACACAATTTTGCCACAATTATTTAAAAATAGTATGGTCAAGATTTATTTAAAGTAGTTCTATATGATTTTCTGCCATTAGATGTCATACTGGAGCGCTAGCATCTCACACCTTTAATGTTGATCTTTTAGATATATTTGATAACATTTCCACGTGGCATTTTCATACAAAGCCTAGAAGATGCATTAATTTGTAGGACATGAAAAGCTGGAATGCCATCTTTCTTACACAAGCACGCACGCACACACGCACGCACACACACACACACATACATTCAGCCTATATACAATGTATTCACTAACATTCAACCACAGGGGTGAACGAGGTTGTGGAATTCTATTTTACGTTCTGCATCCCCGTTTTGATAGTGCTGATTTGAATTCCATTTCCACTAATTTCCCCATATGAAGCCTTCCACATCTCCCTATAGATAAAATAAAAACGAGTTGGACCATTTATAAGGAACGTATTTGCCTTCCCCTTTTTCTATCTCTTTTTCACCTCTCTCTCAACCTCCCTCGCCCCCTTTTCAGGCTATTTCTTAGAGCGGGCCTATTCAGCGGGGAGAAGGCTTCTGTAGTGGCGCTAGATAGCACGGCTGTGGCTGGGACTGCTGTTGGAGGTGCTTGAGGGGATTTGAGGCTACTTGGAAAAGGCGTTTATTAATATTTAATAGCGGCAGTTCCACGCTAGATCATATCTCCTGGCTGGGTTTATACACACTGCCAGTCGTGGCTCGTGGACTCGCATGTCGCCATTCAATTATGGGTTGTGTGTGCTGTGTATGGTTGTGCATGTACATATCTGTGTGTGTGTGTGTACTACCTGGTTATATCTGCTGTTTGTGTTTGCAGTGAATGTGTGCCCCTGCTTTTCTACATAGCCTTAATGTTAATGATGATAGCGGGCTGCATATAAACATTGATGGCGTCCCTAGTTTCAATCATGTTACCAATGAAAACAAAGAAAGAATATAGTTCCACCGCCATAGAAAATGTGCGTTACATGTGCAATACCTGTTTTCTCCCTCCTTCTTACGAGTGGTCACAATGGCTTTTGTGTATCACAATTGAAAAGTATATTCACTGTCTTTTATTGGGGAAGCACAAACTAAACAAAAAGCATGCTTATTGAGAGCAATATGATATGTAGTGCAGTGTGCTTGAGAACAGCAGTGCGACTGGGACGTCTGTGTGTTATTAATGCAATGTTCCTATCCAGACTGTCTGCCTTCATCAGGCTGATTGTATCAAGTACAGCAGCGGTGGAGGGGACTGTGCTTCTGTCAGAATGACACCATCCATCGTCTCTGCACCTCCCATGAATAAAGAGGCCTTTACATCCAGATATCCAATCTGGACACTATTCCCTTCCCTGTGAAGGACGGTTGACTGGAAGGTGCCAGGGGCCACAAGAGACCTGGGCCGGGATGCTGTGTGTGCGTGCGTGCGCATGTTTGGGAGATCACAGCAGGGGGGCTCACATAATAATGCTGTCTGGGAGAGCAGTGGGCTGCAACTGACAAATATGACCCCAACTGTCATAAGGCACACAGCCACACACATATACACACACACACACACACACAGGCACCCAGGGCACCTAAATAAACCCTGCTGTGTGTGTGGTAGTTGTACACATATGTTCACACACACACACACACAGAATGGGTAAACAGCACCAGGGTTTAGGTACAGAGAAACACATCAGGATTGTCTGCCATGATGGATGTGAATCATGCCATGGATCCCCTGCAGGACTGCAGCCTGACAGAAGGTCTATTGAGCTTGAACCTGTGCTGCCTACAACCATGCCCTTGCTTGTATTCACATTAGAATGCTTTATTATGAGCATACCACAGTGATGCTGAAAGAGAAATTAAATCAGTGGCTAAATCGTTGCGTGATTGCCCATTCCCTGAAGACTCTGGCATCATTTGGTAGAAAGTGTCTAATAATTGGTTTTTCGGCCATGTCAGACACATGCAATATCCCCCTTCACACACGTGCACACACACGCACGCACATGCACATGCACACTAATGGCTCTGTTATGGAGGAGCCAGCCTCTTGGGACAGATGAGGACATAGAGAAATAGTCGGCCAGCAAAAAAAAGATGTACCCCTACAGTACATCCAATTTCTCCTTTCATGTGTGTGAGATAGAGGAGAGAGAGGGTGGAGAGAGAGGATAGAGAGATGGAGAGAGAGGAGAGAGAGACACTGAAAGATGGAGGGAAAGAAAGAGTGTGTGTGAGCCGTGATGAAATGAAGTGGCAGTAAGTGCAGCCAAAGGGGGGAAAGCTCTTCACTGTGAGTTTAATACATCAGACTGGGGATTTGGCAGGCCGCCACACAGCAATTGTTTACCTTTTTGCTCACTGGCTGCATCTGTTCTGTTTTGTAAACGCCACTAAACTATTCGCCCGTAAACACCGGAATCAATAACAACTGCTGAGGGAATTCCCCTCGTCCCTCCCCTTCCTCTCTTTCCCTGTTATATCCCTCCTTACCACCCCCTCCCACCCCCAATTCCCTGCCAGTCAAGAACCAGTGTGTGTGTGTGTGTGTGTGTGTGTGTGAAACGGAGCGCTAGATGGAGAATGTCATTGCTGTGGAAGTGATGATAGAAGCCGCAGGAGACACTGTGGAGACGGGTACTGTAGCTCTTCAGAAAAACCTGTTTTGTTTGTGTTTTTTGCCTTACATTGTTTTTGTGAGAGCTGCTGAACCCGGACACTGCAGCCCCGCGGGGTTCAATATTCTTCTAAATTTCTCCTTGTGCTACCCCCATAACCCCCAACCCCCAACACACACACACACACACACTCACTACAAAAGGTGTTGTCTTACGAGCTTCTAATAGTGACGCATAAATCCTCACATAACGCACACACGAGGTCACACAACATCTGCTGAAGAACATTGTCTTTATTAATAGGGTCTCGCGCAGCAATGTGCAGATATCGCCTATTCACTTATCCCCTTGTTTGCCAGCTACACCCTGCGCCCCCTCAATTTCTATTTAAGGATGCATTACTGTAAGTGCAGTTTCACCATACGTTCAGAACATTACCCTCCCGTATGGCGGCTGGGGTGTGGATTAAATTAAAGCCTAAGACATTCACACTTAATGATGACTACGTCTACTTAAGGGTGGGAGCTCTTCTACTTTTAGCACCCTTATTGATTCACGCTACACTGACCTCTGCTTGAACCCTGCCGGCTGCTGGCTGCCCTTTCCCTCGCTGCTCTGCGGAACATGCTATGCGCCATGCTATACGACACACCTGGGTGCTTTTAAGCACCCCCTCTCCATCAGCCCGCTATGAAAGCCTCCATTTGGCGTCACTGTTGTGACAAAGGTATAATGAGGTTTAGATGGCTGTGTACTAGACGGCTATGGCTATAGGGCTATTTGGCTGGGGGAGAGAGGCCATAAATACACATGTAGCCCGGGCCGCAGGGCTATGTGGCGAGCCAGAGGATTGCTAAGCATCAAGGTCACATGCCAAGACCTGCGTGAGTTAGTGTCGGGTGTGAAGCGGTCACCGGATCACAGGAGGGCGGTGGGGGGAGACCTGTAATGTGGAGTCGGACGAGACGGTGCTCCGGCTCTGATGACGATGCTCATTGTGCCGCATGCCGTCTACATGTAGGTGTAGTTGTACCATTGCCTCCGTGTTGAGTAGCAGAAAGCACCGCAGATCTCACGTATACGCACATGCAACTGTTGATGCACGTGTGATGTGCGAGCCTGGCAAACTGAGGCAGGAGGCACGTGTGCGTGTCAGCTAGGTCACGCATGTACACATGCAGTGTTACGCTTCTTCCATGGCACACACTCTCACTGGTGGAGAGATGCAGAGCGGTGGGCCCATGCAGCTTAATTACACACACACACACACACACACATGGAATTAACACATACACTGCACTGTTCTACATGCATTCTCAAAGCTGCACGTGCACACACTTACACATTAACACATACACGTATTGCACTTACACTTGTACAAACCTGAGGCTGAAGAGAATATATTCCAAGGTGACTGGAGGGTCTGGGGAGCAGTGGCAATTATTCAGCAAGGCTGACATGTGCAAATGATCGTTAGAGAGACTCCTATAAATAACGTTGTTTATGTACACCATGTATATATATTCACATGCATGTGGACACGTGCAGAGCGCACGTATTGTAGTAGTCCTCTCGAACGTTAACGCACACGCACAGTTGGAGCTCATGCATAATTAAACCATATGTCCAGTGGGACTGTGTGTGTTGTCAATAATCAGATTTTGTTTAACACCGCGGTACAATTTCATTAGGACTCACGGGCAAAAGTGTCCAAATTTCTAGAGTAACCCCCGCGCTCCCACCTCTTTAGTTTTGTTTCAACGTTCAATCATCTGTTGGCTTTCAGAGCCACGACTAACACAGAGCTGATCCATTCCCAAATGCCTTTTACAGTGAAGGGGAGCTCATTTAGGCGGACACACAAAAGTGTTTGCGCATGTGTCTGAGAGTGCAGCAACGCGCCTCTCGACCGCCTATTCTCTGGCTTAATGCGGAACATCCCCTGGGTGATGGCTTTGGCAGCCGCCGAAATGGGAAATCCATATTCGCAGAGAGGGTCATTGGTGGGTTAGGGGGGAGAAAAAGTTTTGCTCTCTGAGAGAAAGGAGAGGACACATGCATGACTTCTCAGACAGCAGCATTTTTGCATACGTCTTTGTTTGCGGTGGGAATTGTGGAAAATAAGGTGCGGGTCGATATTTATACGCGGTGTCGCACTCAGCGAGTGTTGCAGAAGCATGTGCGCTATGATGGGTCCATGTAGGCTGTGAATATGACAGCCTCAGTTGTGTGATTAAAAGTTCAGTGCTGCGCTCATGCCTTTCTCGTTTTATTTGTGTGCAGATTTTTTTTATTTACACATATTTGTGTTTTAACTTCCGTCCTTACACTCTTTCCTACTGCACAGCACCCATGGAACTTCCTGTGAAGGGCAGGAACATCAGTTTGACCTCCCACCAGTTGAGGGCGCTATCCCAACTTGCCAGCAGTCTTCTCTGGCTAGAGACAAGTGTGGAGGACCTGGCTACGAATGTGGCCTTTATCAATTGTTCTGGAGAGACTCTCCCTATCAAAGGTACTGCCGATGTAGGCAATGCTTAGTAGGAATGCAAACAATGAATATATATCACATAGTATGAACACTCACTTACAGAGCATTTATGTATTGCTATTCACACTGCCAGTTTGACATCGCTCGACATAAGTTTTGAGCGACATCTAAACAAATGTGTTATTTTTAACAGGGAATAATCCTGGGTGCTATAGAAGTCCTTTGTAGCCCTTTACTCTCTCCTGTTTGAACCGTTGCGGCAGAGAGTTAAATGAAAGCTTTTGGTGCGTAGAGTAATTTCCGTAAAGGTTACATTTACAAAAACAAGACTTGCAGAAAGGCTCAATTTACAGAGAGGTAAACAGCCTTTAAAGGGCAGTTATCCAAATCATTAATTCCAGGCAATCAAACGGCTTAATTACCAGAAATTCATCAGATGGTTTTAAAGGTCAAAAAGTGATGTGGAAAGCTTGCAGCTTCCTCCTTCTTATGGCTTGCGCGGTCTTGTTCAGCTAAATTGCCTCGCCTGGGGTCTCACTCTTTCCTTTCTGATTAGGGAACCATGGCCTTGATGTTTGCGGCTTTTAATTCCAACCCCTCTTCCACCAGCCCCCTACCCACATCCCAAATATAGACTCATATACAACTCTCACTGTTAGCGCAGCAAGGACCGCCTGTTCCAACCGCCTCTGAGGCACACACATATACTGTATTCTCTGGTCACTGTGTCTGATCGGCTGTAATCTGGGAAGATGGGAGAGATATGACCCATTATGGCCCTGAGTTATATGCTTTTGCTTTTATGTTGCAGCACTGAGCATTCACTCTGGCTTTCAGCACATCATAATATCATACATTATGAGTGATATGGAAATGCTTGTGTTAAATAATGCAACTCTCTTAAGCCTTGTGTTGCCATGTAGGTTTTCACACTTCTTAATAGTGGGTATTTCCTTCACTGGGTTGGAGCTTGTGAACATCATGTTGCTCTGTTGTTGGTCATTGATTCTTAGTGATGCGATTTTTTCATGGTCATGTTTGAAAGCTATACAGTTCATTATATTGTTTTAATGTTTACACTTTTGCCTGTTTCATGTAGGCATCTTGAAAAAGGCTAAAGAGAAGACAGTGGAGGATGCAAGCAAGGCCACCAGTGAACACGTCCAGCACATCCCAGAGGTGATGATTAACTGTACTACATTTCTATTGTATTCCCAGATATTCTAATATCATATATCTTACTTTGTTTTTACAAATAGACTGCAAAGATTATAGAGGGGCTTCACAGGCATGTTGTAACTGAAGCTGTCAGGCATATGTCAGGCATATGGCTTAATCTAGGATATATAGGGAGTTAATCAGGCTTTCAGGAAAACACATTTTAACCTTGGATAACTGGATCGACTAGTCTGTGACTGTGCCAAGACGAGTCTACCAAGGTCAACATCTTGTGGTATGTGTTACTTGTTTTTATTGAGAGTGATTGCAGACTGAACTGACTTGGGGTTATTAATGCAATTGGTAATACTTTTACTAAAAGCCTATAAGGATATGGAGGAGTAAAACATTAAGAGGACAATTACTAAAATAACATGTTAAAAATGTGTTCAGCTAAGTAGCTAAGCCGAGAGGATAATACCTGGTAATAAGATGTCTGGACATGGCATCTGTTTCTTAGCTTTATTGTAGGCTGTAAGTATCATTGTATGACGTTGATGAGTTTGTGCCAGATTGGTTTCTCATGAAAGGTCCTGATGGAAGGACATGTCCTCAGAACTTGAAGGAGCAAGGTGTGACACAAGGCAGTGTCAGTCTGTAAAAATACAACTATTCTGATATGGAAACTCTGTTGTGCAAAAAACGCAAATGCATTTGTTGCACTAGTAATCCAGTAACAATTATAGCAACTTAAAGATTCTCCACTCACACACACCCTTAACCCGCCTGTCGTATATTTTAAGTCTTCGTTTAGTTATGTGGCAGCTCTAAAAATTCTTGATCAAAACCTGATCAGCTACCGTAAAATAATACAAGGCTAATATAGGACTAATTTAATTCACCTGGAATAAAATGATTATAGAATTACTCTGCGTTCAGGATGGTGAGACGTTTGCTACAAGTTCAAACACATATGGCAGTGGACTGAACAGCAGGTTACAAAACAGGGAGGGCTGTCCATATACTGAGGGTTGAAATTGATTTGAATATGCATTTCATATCAGAATGAGAAGAGATACATTTAAGATGGAAATATGTAATAAAAGTAATTTGGTAATGATAATAAATAGTGTTGATGGTTTATTTCCACAAACACCCTGGAAAATATGCGGCTACACTCTTTACACGTCACTGAGCAGCACTCGCCACGGCCATTAAATGGAGCGTACGGCTTTGAAAGTAGTTCAAGAATGTTTTTAACGTTTTTGAGGAAACCGGTTGCTCAGTGAAAAAGTTAATTGAACGTTCCGAACGTTCGGTCCACTGAACGCATCCTTAGACTTACAGGAAGGGTCAGTCATTCTGGCCGGTCGCTCTGCGGTCTTCTGCGGCGGAGCCTCACACGTCAAAGCGTAGTGCTACAGCTTTTTTGATGTGAGCGGTGTTCGCCACTATGTGTTACTATTTATGCCATAAACAGTAACATAAACAAAGAGATATTTGTTGAGTTTGACAAAAAGTGTATTTGCTTGCGTGTAGTTGCAATACCTGACTATACCTTTAATCCTCTATGTGAATTATAGAGTACATTCACTTGCTGATTGGATGTGTTCTCATCTCTCCCTGGTTTGATAGGCACGAGTTCTGCAGTTTGACTGGAGGTCAGCATTTCAGGGTCTGGTCCCTCAGATAGCCCACTGTGTTCAAGTGGTCCTGGAGGACGTCTGCACTAACAGTCTCCAGCAGGAGGAAGTCCTGCATTCCTCTGGGCACACCTTTATCACCCTGAGCAAAACGTCTGCTCACGCACCCCGCAGCCTTAGCGACACGCTGCATAGACATGACTCCTCCCACAGCTGTTCAGAGAGACACACTCCCAAAATGATTGCCAAGGTAGTGTGTGTGTGTGTGTGTGTGTGCGTGCGTGTGTGTGTGTGTGTGTGTGTGTGTGTGTGTGCACGTGCACGCGCATGAGCATGTTTAGCATTTGCTTTTGTGTGTGTGTGTGCGTGCGTGCGTGCACACGTCTGAATGTTTGCTTGGTCTCCTCTCTAGGGACAGTTCCTCATTTATCATAGTCACTGCTACCAGCTGTGGAACTGAAACACTCTGATCTCTTGCGCCTCAAACCCCCCCCCCGATCCTTCTGTCTCTCCCCCCATCCCATGTTTCCCAACACTTTTCCACTCTCTTTCTATATCTGTCTGCCTTGCAGCATGCGTATATATCTTATATCTCATATATATATCGTTGTCTGTACACTCATTATCGCATATATACTTTTCTACCTTTTAGCTAAGATTACCAGAAATATCAGCAGGATAGTATTCCTAATACTAGAAGTATTTTCATAGATGAATGTATGTGTGTTCATGGCTTTTTGTCATGTCATTTGTCCTTGAATGTATCATGTTTCCATATGTCTGCGCACGTGGACAAAATACTCCTCTGTGCCCATTCTGCTCTGAGTATACTGCTTTGTACACCTCCCCTTGTTACTCCCTAGCTAACTAAGCTATAATATTCGCTGAGCTTCCACTCTCTGCAGGAGGGAGTGCGCCCGCTCCAGACCTGATCTGTGTGACGCCCTGGATCACACCAGGGCCTGGGAATAGGCTGGGGCCTACATCTTTGAGGGATATAAAGTGAAAATACCCAGTGGGACCGGAGAGGATGGGAGGAGGCGGACGATGGAAAGGAGTGATGTAGTGGAAAGATGGGTGTGAAACGAGGGGAAGAGCGAGGCTAGACTAGAGAGCGGGATAAAGGGATAGTATGTGAAAGAGAGAGAGAGAGATGAGAGGAGAGGGCCTGGGAAAAAGGTAGGGTGAGTCTGACTAGATGGGAGGATTCTCTGGGGTTTCCATTAACAGACAATCCTCAGAGGACCAGATTTAGAGTTTCACTCCACAAAGCCACTTTGCTGTTTGGAGACAGCAATGGCCTCTTGTTTGGACTAAAGGGGCTGCAGAGGACAGTGATCTCGGTTAATGTGGCTGGTTAGAGCTTTTATTTCAGGATGGTGTGGGTGTGGCGTCTTAGCTTTTCTTAGACCTTGGGATTCTGTGTGTGTTTTTTCTTTTTCTTTTCGTCTTGTATGCAAGTTTGCTGAGCTCAGTAAATCTGCAGCATTGCTCCTCCCAACTCCAACTGACAGGAGGTCTAATCAGCCATATTACCTCGAAACACCTGTGTGGGTTTTCAGGCTCATTAAAACAGCCCTCGTTCCTCCTGTTTATTTCGCCCTCCCTCTAATTAGGTCCTAATTCAACGCCTCTGGCCAATTCCCTCAAAGTTCCTTCACCCCATCCTCCCATAACTTCTTCTCTCCTAGCTCTCCTGTCTGCTACTTCTATGTCCGTCGTACCGTCTTTATAATCTTCACCTCCTTACCTGATCCTCCCCCATTTTACGCTACCGCTTTTACACCGACCACATTTGTGTCTCGCCTCGCTAACGAATGTCAGCGTTTGTCTGCGCACAGGACCTGTACGGCGTATTTATGTGTAGGTCAACGCTTCAAAGATGAGAGCCTTTCAGCTCAAAGGTTATACATGCATGCATTTGCATTCAGTAGCACCCAGTGAGACAGACATCCAAGACCAGGCCTGTTAGATATTATATATATTTTTCCCCTGTTCTTTTTTTGACACATGGCCCTGTGTTTGAGTAGAGAGCAAATTATTATACAAGACCTGTGCATGAAATATGGCCAGTTCACAGGCATTATGATGGATCAATATTTTGCTCATTTATATTCATACTTTCGTACACCAATGTGTGAACCCACATCTCTGATGGTATTAGCATACATAGCCTATGTAGGTTACAATACTGTCGTATATGTCGAGGCGTTTATTGGCAGCGGGTTGTACACTGAATGACAAGTAGTGATTCAGAATTTATATTTCTTAAATCCGAAATAACTGGAGACTGTGATGTGTTAGAATGCCACTGTACACTGTATGCTCACTCGCACAACAGGCAACATGAGTCTAATCTGTTTCATGGGGACAAGATTTTAAGGCTGTGGTCTGAGCTAAAATATCACACATTAGTCAGAGATTAAAAAGCATGTACAGCAAAAACCTACAACCAATGTCAAATGGCGAAGGCTACGTGTGAAAATACTTTGCCAAGTGTATAGCCTATAAATTCCGTTCCCTTGAAGGGAGACACCTCTGTCACATTATAGCGCCACCTATTATAGCTGGACCTCAAAGTGTTGCCCCAGCTTGTTTGGAAACAGTGTGTTCTAGCAGTGCTGTAATGCAACTGACACATTTCTCCATGGGTCGAGGTCAGGAAGTGAATATATATACTGCTAGAAACTCCTTATATAGTTTATCTTAATGGTCTATTGAATAAACTTCAATAAAAATGTCAAAGTATGTGAAATAATTATAGTCTGATAAAAATGTTCTTTCTATAAGTGCAGTAATGGAAAATGGCATACATAATAGCACTGTGGTTTTACTGGAACGACCAACCTGTACTTATTACATTTCTTTAACCAATAAGTAACACAAACTGATATCGACTGTTTCTGCCAGTACCCTTACCTCACTTCAGAATGACCCTCTACCCCTAATGTAAATGTGAGCTTGCATATTGTTTTAGTCTGTATTACATGGACTAGCACAGAGGTCTTCAATGTTTTTCGGGACCCCTTGGCTAATAGAAACATGGCACAGGGACCCCCTATCACATATGGTATAAACGATTTAGGGCGGCAATAGTGCCATGTATAAAAATAGGCCACTAACTACTCCATTAAAATATAAATGTATAGCACAGGTTGTATTTATGTTAATGTGTATATTCTGAAATTTACATTTTTGGAAGAAAATAAGTTTGGGATCAAATAATTTGGAGGACCCCCTGCAGTACCTCTGAGGGGAACCGAACACCCTGCTGAAGACCTCTGGCCTAGCATTTACTGTAAGAACTCATTAATTTGTCCTAGTGGGATCATGTGCTTCATTCTAACCTAGTTATTGTTGCGGTCTGATTTTGATGTGGATACAAATGTGTGTGTGTGTGAGTGTGTAAATCCTGGGTATATCTCCTGGGCCTTCCCCAATCATCATGAGTGATGTAGAGTGTTGTGTCTGTCTATGTGCGCACATGAAGCCATGGGCTCTCTGCTTTCTCTCTCAGCTAAGCTCCTAATGACTGCATCCAGTAAGATATTGACTTAATTGTCCAAGTGGCCACTGTTCCCAGGCCTTATTGCCCCACTGGAGGCTTTCTGTATGGGGGAAATAGTGTGAGGAGATGGTGAGATTGTCAATTGTGTCTGCACATTGGAACCCTGATCTGACAGAATGTCGAAATCCTCATCCAGCCACTACAGTAACTCATTTAATGGAGTGTGTGAGTGCAGAATTTGTCTGAGGTGAGAAATCATTTACAACCAGAATGATTGAGGACATTCTCTGACCACTATTGTATTGCGTGTATGCAATAGTGAAAAAAGAGAGAATTGTTACCTGTTCCTCTCGGTGACCTGACATGGTCGTTCCTGCGGGAGTTTAGGGGATTATGCCACAGTACCTGGCTATGTTTTATGACTTTTGAATCTGCCTGACTCGTAACTCACTTGTATGGGTGTGTAAATTTTGGGGCTGAACTTACACACATGTGTGACTCTTTGGCACCGGTGCGATACACTTCTGTTATTTTAAACGTGTTGTCAATAAGAAGCATATGAGTTGTGTTATTGTGTGCGTGCAAGCGTGTGTGTGTGTATTTTGAGAAATAAAAATAATAAAAACACCAGCAATATTTTAATAGTTGTGACCATTTGTAGAAATTCTTTCACAGCTTAATGAACTACAAGGGCAAGCACAGCATGCACTAGCTGCCATGACGTTTCATTTAGACACCCCGGGGTGTGGGCATGGGCCTCCATCTCCACAACTGAACAACAAGGCAGTAGTTGTACCCACTTCTTCTTCTTCAGCCTCGTCCATATGGGTCAAAAACCTCACCAAACAGCCTTGGACTTCCTCCCTTTCTCATCTCCCATCAGTTCTGTGGCGTTATCACGGAGGAGCTGGATGCCCTGCTGCCGTTGGCTGTAGCCTGCGGGGGCTGCCCTCTCCTGGAGGTGCGGTCCAGCTTCGTGGAGGCGTGCACCACGGTGACGTCTGCCATGCTTGGCCGTCTGGAGGAGAGGGCCCTGGAGGTGCCCGCCTCGGCCCCGCTGAAGAACCTGCCCACGCTGCTGGCCTCCTCCATATACGTGCACCAGCAGCTGATCCGCTACCAGGCCAAGTTGGCTGACAAAGATATGCCGTAAGTGTGTGTAGGTGTGTGTGTGTGTTGTACAAGTTTATTCTATAGAACGGGTTCTCAAACTTTTCAGCTCGCGACCCCCAAAAATAGCCAGAGACTCGCGACCCCCCGCTATCCCCAGGGGTGGTAGAAGAATAACAGCCATAATATTTTTTGATAGCATGTTAATACAGGCTAGTAGCAGACTACATCAAAGTAATGTATAAACTGTACTACTACTAAAAATGATGTCTAAACTATGCCATTTTAAAATGTTATTTAATTTATGAAAATCATCTTGTGACCCCCTCATCTGTGTCTTGCGATCCCCCGGGGGGGGGGGGGGTAGGGCCCGACCCCCAGTTTGTGAACCACTGCTATAGGATAAACCCCTTGAGGGGTTTATTTAAAAAGGGGGTTTTGACGGCCTTAGCCTTTGCCATGGAAAAGCATTGCCATATTTGTAAGAACACTCACAAATATCAGCTCATTTTCAAGGGGGTCCAAGGGTGTGTGTGTGTGCGCGTGTGTGTGTGCGTGCGTGCGTGCGTGCGTGCGTGCGTGCACGCATGCATGTGTGTGTCTCTATGCATCTTAATCTTTATAGGGGTATTATTTTACAAAATAAATAAACAACGGAACACCTGACATTTTTATTTATTTATATTAATAGACATTGCTTGTTGGATTTATCGTAGCCCGGTGTCATTTTTGAGTCTAGGCTAAGGCTGCAATTTCCCAGGTACTAAAGCACCATAATTGAGCTGTAAAGTTTGTGAGATGCTGTAGTCTTTTTAGAAGACCACATGGTCCCTCTCAATGCGACCCGAGCATGAGAGGAAAGCGCTTGGCGATATGACATTTTCTTCAATTAGCACGCTGGTGGAGAAGGCAGCATGGAGCAGGTTCTTAGTTTGGAATGAGGGGAGGAGGAAAGGAGAATTAACATGATTGACTGTTGCTTAATGGCATCCATATTGTGTCTACATCTGCAGAGCTTATCGGCCCCATAACACCCCTTTAACCTCTGCTCCCCCGCAGATCCCCTCTAAAGCTAGCCCGGTTGCCCTGTCCCCACCAACCCAGTGCCCTGGGTGCTCTCGTTGGTCCACCTCCGGCCCCCTCGAGCCCTCCGCCTGCACCTGCACTATGCCCCCACCAGTCATAAACCACTTCCCTCCCTCTGTAGCGTCCAATCCCCCTGCTCTTAAACCCCTCTCGCCCTTGTTAAAGCAAAGCCACTCTGGAAAGCATCAACGTAAAGCTGTGGTGAACGGATATGAAGTGTCACAAAGAAGCTTTAGAGTAAATCATCTATTCTTTCATCTAGCCGCATAACAGCCTACAGGCACCGCACGTTGCTAGATACTGTAGGCGAATAGATGGTTGAGCGCTTCGGTTGAAGTCAGCAGACATCTGCATCTTGGTGTCCTGTTTAGGTAACCCCGGGGTTTGTTCTACTGTCTATGTGCTCAGCGCCCTGATCCCGCTGCCCATCAAGAAGTGCCAAGACACAGTGCAGGCGTTGAGAGAGCAGCTCACCAACTACTGTCATCAGGTCTGTTCCACCAGCATCCTTCACGATGCAGAGAGCCACCACTGGGCAGACAGCAAGCCCTTCTTTGAGGTACAGGACAACACTACTACACTGTACAGCATGCACTTGCACTGCTGTTTCACACTCTCCTGACATATGCTAGGGTACATAGACCTTGTGGCCTGCAGTCGTCGCAGTTTAGCAGTCGACGAGATACTCCAGACGCTCTGGTAATGCTTCCACAAGCTATTCTCCCAATGTTTATTCAATTCAATTCACAATTATTTAATTGCCAAATCATATTGCGGTGGTAGTGTGTACGCTCTAATATCATTACCTGATGATTATTACTCGAGTACTTGAGTAGAATTCCATAACGCAGTTTTGTGTAGCGCTTTGTGTGGATACAAATAGAGAGGTAATGAGTCACGCACACACATGCACATGACTCAGAAGTGTTCCGTTGGCACAGGGAGCTTTCTTTAAACCACATTTTATTTAGATTCTGTCTGCACACATACACCACTTTCAATAAGTAGCATAATCCAAATGAATTGAAACGCCACGATAACGTGTCATTTACGTTTCAGATTAGCTTTTCTACCCCGTATCAGGTTCATGTTCTGGCTGCACGGCTTTTTCTGTAGCTTGAGGAACCTTGAGGAATCAGACCCGGTCTGCTTTCTTGCTTTTTCCTTTCATTCCCACAATGCACCTTTAACTCTCCCTCCTCGGTGTTCAGCTCTCGATTCTGAGCTCCCTGAGAACATCTGGGGCACCCGCACTGCCCCGGGGGCCTCAGGAATCCAGCTGTCTGAAGTCGGCAGTCTACACAGGGACTGTCTGGAAGCAGCAAAGGGCCCCTGGATCCCCCTACCTTATTGCCCTTAAACAAACCTAAGCCTAAACACCACCCCGCCCCCCCTTCCATCCTCATGTTTCTCCCTCACTCTGCCGTACACCGCGTTTCCCCTCTGTTCCTCTCTCCTTACTTTGGGTCACTGGGGTCAGACAGACCTGCTGTGTGCAGGTGTGTGCTTATGGTATAATATGCATTAGTGCGACTCTGCACACGACGGTGTGTATGCCTGTGTGAGTGTATGTTTCTGAGACCACCTGAATGTCGGACGTGCACATATGTTATGTTTGTAGTTCTACGCCAGTGGTGTGTGTGTGTGCGTGTGTATAGTGTATTGGCTTGAGGGTTATGTGGCTGTCATTCATGCATGGCTGTCTGGAACTGGTCTGGCCCTGAACCCCCTAAACTTGAATCTTGGCTCTGCAGTTCTTGTAATCTAGATATTGAATGTCCATACCTTAACTCTTTTTTCTTCTTTCTCATTTAATCGATATCATATTGTTTCTGGCAACGGTTCTTGGCAAGAAATAAAAACGGTGAAAAGTAAGTTGAAATGATAAAAGGACAAAAAATAAAACTGCGATATTTTGGATGCCCTTCCTGTCAGGCTTGCAGTATGTCTGCTCTGGCTTTCTACACAGAGGACAAATTAAGAGGCATTAGGGGTTTCCCTAATGTAACCCGACCATACCACAATGTGTCCTTTTAGGTTGCTACAGTATTATGCTATAAGAGAAATATGTTTGAAGCCGACCTGCCTTGTTTAAGTTTCCACTGAATGTTAAATAAAACAGTCCAATCACACGTTTGCTTGCGGCTTGACTTCTTGACGGAGATCCGAGGTCTGGTTTCTGGCTTTGCTCTAGTCCAGAGGCTGAGAATGGATGCCTGATCCTGGAAGGACAGACCTCGGTAACGCTACTTGCTCAAATATTCCCAAAACGCTTGGCTCCGGGGAAGAGGCGGAGAGAGAAAGGACAAAAATAAGAATCATGATGAGTTTTGGCTGTGACATCATCTCCCTTTAAAACTAAAATGTTTTAATTCACTCCAGCCTATACTTAATGCCTACACGCAATGAGTGTTTCAGAAATGTCTGAATGCATTCTGTGATTATGCCTCTATTGGGACCTAAACAATCTCTGCAATCTCTACCCAAGGGTTGGGGCCTTTAAGCAATGGCTGTGTCCCATTACCCTCCATCAGCCTGCGAGGTGTAGGTTGTCCCAATTGCATAATTTTATGGTTTGATAGTGCCCCTTTATACTGCAATTGTATGTAGAGTAAAACATGACACAAAAAGCAATTTGAGAAGAATTAAGGAAGGTTCAGGTTTGGTGTAGTGCTGTATAGTTTTACAGTAGGAATGGTCAGGGCCACTTCGCCATTGAGGAATCATCACAGGGTTGGGTTAGGCTTTGCAAAAAAAACAAAACTTCAGCATCTAAAGCCCCCCACACACACACACACACACACACACACACACGCTTGAATACAAACTATTTGCTGCATTACTTCATTTACTTTAAAGCGACAGTAGTGTTCTACATACAGCGTGCCTTAAAGCTCTATAAATATGTGTGTGTATCCATGCGCCTACATCTGGTATGATGTGTTCTCCAAATCAGGACTTTAAACCCCAGCGGAGGGAACAAAGCCCAGGTGCAGAGTGCAGGTGCTGCGACCGCCGAGACATCCTGGTGGTGTTGACAGACCTGTCTGTCTCTCTCTCCTTCATGTTCTCTCAATCTCTTCTATTTTTAAGGCTTCCCTGTGTTTTTGTTTCCGCATAATGAATCACCGCGCCCTCCTCTGGTCTATTCTCCACAGGGCGAGCGCTGCTCCTTCTCAGTGCAGATGTGGTTCTACTTCCTGTGTGGGTTGCGTAGCGACCTGTGGGCGGTCCTTCCCCCTGACTGGGCCAGAGAGCTGTTGGGTCAGGTGCTGTGTGAGACCTTACAGGTGCTGGTGCAAAGATACGCGAGAGCTCGACCTTCCTACAAGAGACACCTGCAAGTCAGGTACTGTATTGTGATACATCATATCTCTTGAATGTGGTTCATTGTGAGAAATGCACTTTCACCTAAAAACACATTCAATGTGTATGTTATCATATGGAGAAATGTCCCAGAATATACAGTTTATTATATATTCAATACGTTACAACATATTCCATCATTTATCATGTTTCTGTGGATTTGAGAGTTGAGATCGTGTAACACATTTGTATATTTTTTCCCTATAGGAAAAGCTTACTACATGTTCAGTTTATGCAACTCATGTACAATTTTTTTACATTGTAAGGAACTAATCCATACAGACCATAATTATATTATTGGAAACTCCTGGAAAGAACATGTGTATGCGGCCACCGGTACCAGTAGTCTCAGAAGACAATCAGTAGTTCAGACACTCACATAGCGTAAAAGGTGCACATTTGGAGTGCAGTTTGCATGTTCTGTACAACATAGTGTCAACACATACTGTAGTCTGGTTTATGTTTCTTTGAGGTGTGTGAATGCAGTCATTCTGTGTAAAGTGAAAGGTTATGCTAAGCAGATGGATCTTCAAATGTGCCCAGAGCCTCATATATCATACTTTGAGACAACCTCAATACGCCCGTGTCTTCAGTCTGTTGACTCTTTTGACTGCAGAGAGAGGCAGGGGAAAAGGGGTGATGAGAGATGTCATGCAGGACTCCACAGCCAATCGAGGAAACAGATTTATAGGCGTTTAAACGCTGACTTTTATGCCCCGCAGCGTTTTAACTTTCCCACTGTAAACTGGTTGTCTGGCTGACCAGTGCTGTTATATCATGATGTCATAGGATGTACTTAGTTTATCTCTCTCTCTCCTCCTTGCCATCCTCCATTTGTTATGTTTGTTTGTGTGTGTGTGTGTGTGTGTATGTGTATGTATATATATATATATATATATATATACACTCACCTAAAGGATTATTAGGAACACCATACTAATACTGTGTTTGACCC
>JAODLL010000024.1:2637172-2656003 GCA_026546735.1 Forbesichthys agassizii | reverse complement strand
GGGGGGGGGGGTATACTGCTGTATATTCATGTATTTGGCTCCCTCCCAAAAGCTAATTTGCTTTTAGCCGGCTAAGATTAGAGCTAACTTCTTCCTGGTGCACACTATAAGTAAGCAAAGCATGAAGATATGTGCAAATTAAGCTTCTATATATAGACAGTGAGTGACATTGAGGGACTTTTCCATGCTAGCATCATCGCGGGAACTTCCTCCTGGACTGTCTGCAGCCGTGATTTCTGTCTGGAGCTTTCTGTCTTTCAGCCGAGCTACGTTATTCTGTTGCTCCCCCGCTGCCTCTCGCTAAATGGACTGCTATCTGTACGCTCACCTGACACTGCACAACTGTCAGTGTTGTTTTCCTTCTCTCCTCTCGCAGAGATGGCCTGATGGGCCAGGCGGCTTCCGAGTGTCAGCTCAGGCTGCTGACCTCTGACCCGGGAAGCAGTCCCAGTTTTGTGTTGCAGACACTCCTCTATAGAGACTGTTACCTGCTCAGAATACTCTTGGAAAACTCGCGTAAGTTTTACTGTTGCCAGATGGATTGACTCATTTGTGTGTTGGCATAACGCGGTACATTGTGTATGTGTGTGTATATTTTTGTGTAGTATGTATGGTTGTGTGCGTGCGTGTGTGGAAGGGAGCTTACTGTACTGTGTAGTGTGTGCTGTGTAGTGTGTATAGTTATAGCACAAGTTATAGAACAAGTTCAACAACAGTAAGTGCAAAGTGTATGTAGCTGTGAACATACAGTTTTCCAGATAAAATAACTAATCACCACAATGTCCCATCTTCTATTGTGGTAAAAGATTACTTTCTCATCGCTCATGGCCAGGAACCAAGGCCCTAATTAACTTAAGATCCTAGTGGAGTACACACTCTGGATTAGCCTTATCTGTTTGATGAAGTTATCATCAGCATCTTCAGCAGCATCATCATCATCATCGTCATTTTCTTTCCAGTCATCATCATCACTTAATCAATAGAGCGCAGTAATAAACACTCTTCAGGGCCGAGCGAAGCGCACATGCTGACCTTTAAAGATTTTCCCTCCCCTCTCCTCTACAGCGTACCGGCAACAGTCTAACCTTTAAAGACTGTTGTGCACTCGCACATTAATTCACATTATCGTGACCTCATTAATAACTACCATCACTGTCTGGCTCTTCCACCCTGCCCTGAGCCCGACTCTGAGGCTCTGCAACACTTCTCCCTGCAAGCTGCCGTAAATCAACGGCGGAAGCGCTGATTCGCGCATGCTATCATGGTGACGGGCTAATTAACCAGCTAGCCCGACAGACGGAGAGAGTAGCTTGACCGAAAGTCTACGGTACATACAATACAGATGGCGACTGTTGGAGTGGAGTCATTAAGTAGTTTGAAGTTTTGAGTAATGTGTTCCAGCACAGTTTGTCGTTCTCTTGAATTCAAACAATGCCAGTAAGCTAATACTGCACATGTTTTCACAATGTCAAATTCTTTCACGGCTGGATGTAACAGTGTAATGTGAAAGTTGATGTTTTTCAGTTGTCTGGTCAGTTGTCTTGGACCTGAATGAACACATTTTGAAATATTTAAAGAATAAGAGTTAAAAAAAAAGATAATTGTGTAAAACAATAGTCAGATTTAGCCCCAGGTGTGACATAGATTCAGTATTGCAACCAATCATCTTTGACCTATCATGTCCCTCCCAGTCAGATAGACAATCAAGTAAGGGCAAGTGAAGAAGAAAAAAAATGCAACCCACTTAAACAGCCAGTTAAGCTCGAAGGGAGAGAAGTGTCTCCAAAATTATTTCTGAAATTGGAATAATATAGGGCCTTCAATGCAAATTAATTACTTTGTGAACTAGCTAGCTAGCTAAATGAACAGCAAATTAACTATTTAAATTGTGTTATTTGTAGGGTATAGATCACCCTGTAGTTGTACCAATTATAGCACATTCTATAGTGTTTTATTGTGCACGAACACAGCGTGCACACACACGTACACACACACAAACACACACACGTGCACACACACCACACGTGCGGACACACACACTCCCACACAGGTTTTTTATTATCATCAGTGTCTGCTTCCAATTACAGAGGTTTGCAGAAAGGACCCCTGTGACTTGTTGACTGGCCGAGCGGAAGATAAACAGGTGTATGTATTGGCCATGCATCAAGGGGGGCGGTATGAGTAAGAGAAACAACCAAATGGAGGGGAACAGAGAGGAAGAGAGAGAAGAAGATTAAATGTGACAAAACACACACAGGGCGTATAGCGTGCCAGCAAGTAGTCCACCTCCTCGGAGATGAGTCCGCACGGTGGCGTCCATTTCTCTCAGGCACAACGTGAGTGCCATAACAGGGTCATTATTAAAAAGGTGCCTAGTTAACCCGCTTTGCTCTCCAGCACCCCGAGTGGAAATTAATATAAGTCACTCCTAGTTTCCTGGGACTGTGGCAGGCAGTCACAGCATTCTATTCAGTGCCATCTCTCCTTAAGGGCCAATTACCCAACCAGCAGAGAACAAAGCTCTGGCATTACCCACGTAATGCTGCCTAATAGACTGATTGTGGGTCAGGATGTCTGACCACTTCAGCGTGTGTGTGTGTGATGTGATGTGTGGGTTTGATAGAGAGACAGCGCAAGAGCCATCTGTTGAGAGAGAGAGAGAGAGAGAGAGAGAGAAGAAATCAATTCTACCCGTCAAGGCCTTAGGGTGGACAATGAGGCTTCCTACGGTACCTGCTTGGAGCTAGCGGGGCTGATTTCAGGGCCCCCGCGTCCCTGTAATGCAGCCGCTAATTTGAGCCTGTCATTTTAAAATAGTCCAGCATTAGTCAGAAGGAAGCTGCCCTGCCCTTCCATCACAGCGGCACCTCATCCACTGCTGCGGTGCGTCGGCTATGCTATTCAACTAGCTGTCATCTCCCACACAGCAGATTGACAGACCGCTGTACATCTGCCACCTCTGGAGCATACAGTCCTTCCACAGAATCCCTTGTCAACGTAACACACACACACACACACACACACACACACACACATTAATAGACATGCAGAGATCATGTTCACATATTTAAGCATATGGACACACACACATGAATAGACCTACAGAGATAACATTCATATACTGTATTTAGGCATGTGGACACACATAGCTCCACGCCCAGCCCTGTACTCAGACAGCAGCTCCCACAAGGCCACCCTGTCAAAGCCTCTTCTTCTTCACTTCCTGCCTCCATGTGCTGTGGATCCCACAGCCAGGGGCTTGGAATCTGGTTCGTCTTTCTTTTCTGTCCCCCCAACCCCCCCCCCCCCCCCATCCCTCATCTGTAACTTTTTTTATTCCCCATCTACCGCAGATGTGTGTGTGTGTGTGTGTGTGTATGTGTTCCCCCCCTCCGCTTCTCTCCCAAGTCTTTTTGTTTCCTTTCTGTTAACACATTTCAGGTTGGACAGCCTTGACATTATCTAGTGTGTTATTGTGTGCATGCAAGATGCTAGAGTAGGGTTTCAGGTCTTTCTGGCTTACCATATCCGATATGTGCATTCTTGAGTCGGGTGATGTAGACCATCATTACCATTGGGAGGTTACGAGTTCATGGTCAGTCACTGTATCGCAACGCAAAAGAAATTTCCGTTTCCTATCCACTGAATGCTTTAGCTTCTTATTTATTTCTGTCAGTCTCTGTTGTACAGTACAGCTTGCATAGCTTAGTGGTTTACCATTATGGCTTTCTCTTTCTTTTCTGTTTCTCTCAGATTTCTGTGACGAGAGTGGCTCGGAAGTGACTCCGGAAAATCGTAAGGCGGGAGATGAGTTTATCGGGGGGCTGTTTGACTTCCTGTCTTCTTTGAATGATGCCCCCAAGGCTCTCACGCAAGCCCTGGAGCCATACCTAGACACGGGACAAATATGGGAACATTTGTGCACTCTGGCAGGTAAAGGCTTCAACGTTGTTATGGTGTGACATGGGTCTTCACTGTGGGCCATAGCCCTACACATAGCAGGCCACCACAAGTCTAGTGTGGGATGATGCTGTGCTAGTATGTAGGACATAAGGATTATGCTTAGTAGGATACAGGCTAGTATACTATACTAACCTAAGTGGTTACAGTAGTAAACCAAATGGTTTGTCTTCTGTACCTGCTGTCAGTTATTTCAATTAAGTACCCCTTTAATGTTTTCTTTAAATATAAGATTTCATTATGTAAATAAAGTATGGTAATACATTTGTTTAAATGCTGCAAAATTACCCTAAAACTTTAGATACACAAGCAAGACTTTCAGGAGTGCATATACTGTATGTACTGTATATGTAAATGTTCTCTGTTTATTTACTAATATTACAGTAATTTTGCACACTAATTGTGGCAAAACTTTTTTCACTCTACAGTAATAGTTTTAGACCATTGACAAATAGATCTTAAAAATGTGTTTTAGACGAGCAAACCTAATCTTCAAACACATCTCTCATTACTCCCATGAGCGACTAAAATGTTGAGTAGTGGGACTCAAAAAGCCCAGTTTTAATTTGCTCTCACAGAGACTGCAATTATTCCCCAACTCTTGATTTTTTTTCCCTTCTCCTCTGAGAAGTCTTTGATAGGGAGCTTAACCAGTACTCCTGTGGCATCCCCAGCACCAATTGGTGGCAGATCCGTATATCCTGGGAGAACTGTAATTATTGTAGCATAATCCAAAAGGAGTGCTAATATAAACGAGTTAAAAACAATTTAAAACATGATGAAGAAAGAAAATCCAACCTATGTTTGATTTAAATAGAGAATGAGCCTGGCATTTCACATATTCATTAGTAGTGTAGAAATACAGGATATAAGATTAGCAGCAAGTAACACTCCTAGAATACCTCCAATGTCCACTCGGGGTAGTAATCAAATGTCGCCTGCAGCACAATTTCCTCACGCTACACTAGTGTTACATCACACACTAGTAGGCAGGTCCAGATCAATACGCGGGTCAATACAGCAGTGGGTGGTATCATGGCTGGGAATCAAGTGACTTTGAAAAATATGTCTAGGTCTCACCTGCCACAGGGAGCTCCACCCTCCTCAGAAAGGGAAGCTTATATAATTTGCTCTCTCACTGTGCTCTCTTTCTTCGGGTCTGAGGTCACAGATTTGTTAGGTGTCCCAGGGGATGTTGCCCCGCACACAGCACTAAATCTCTCTGTTGTAGCCTTTATTTTTTTTATTTTTTTCATGGCCAGCACTGCAGAGAGTTAATGGGTGCCATCCAACTTCGATATGAGTGGAATATGAAAGGGCAGCACGAGGAAAGGCACGCTACACCTGGAGAGGGTGGTGTGATTTCTCCACTGTCATGACACTGTCGAAGCCAGACACATTTGAGTTGGCATTGCTTATGTTTCACTGTAGATGTTTCACGTGTGTGCGATTGTAAGCTACACGAATATATCCCCCAGCTGCTGTGTGTGTGTGTGTGTGTGTGCGTGTGTGTGTGTGTGTGTGTGTGTGTGTGTGTGTGTGTGTGCGCACACTGAAAGCAAATCCGGTGTTTCTAGACAGGTGACACTAGACAGCACCAGTCTTGGCAATGCCTGTCCAATATGCGAGGCTGAGCTTCTGAGGGGGCACCCTATGATATTGGAGAGGTGTTCAAATGAGTTCAACAAACTTTCTCCGGCATAGCTTAGCATGGCACTCGGGCGACGGTGGCGCAGTGGGCAGAGCGGGGCAGTATGTGAGCCAGAATTTGCTGGTTCAAACCCCTGCTAAATCCTCACCGAGTGTCGAGGTGTCCGTGAGCAAGGCACCCGACCCCAACTGCTCCCGGTGGTCAGGTATCACCTTGCATGCGTGACACCACTGTTAGTGTGTGAATGCGTGTGTGAATGCACAGCACCTCGAGTGGCCGGAAAGAGCTATATAAATGCAGTCCATTCATCCCATTACATTATATTTCCCATTGCAAAGAAATCATTACATGTATTTATTTTCTATTTTCTTCTGAAAGGGACTGCGAAGGCTTGCTGTGAACATCTTTGTAGTAGCATAATTTCCCACTATTGATCCTTTTTGGTGGTCACTTCCCTTTCCAGACGTGACAAGGACAGTGCCTGCATTGGTCAGCTGTGTCCGGGCTGCCATCGCCAAGACTACCCGTAGCCTCCTGGGACATCTGGTCTCCATGGTGATGTCTTATCAGCCCAGAGAGGGGCCCGGTGGAGCCTTATATAGGCAGGACATCCCAGCGAGCATCTTGGCTAAAGTCCCCAAGGAATGGAACTATACGCCACAGGAGCCCCTCGGCAGAGAGGCTACTGCTAAGAGTATGTGCTAGTTAGTCATCCCAACACATCACGCTATACATATTACACTGTGGTATAATGTACACTATGAATATTTTATTACACGCATATTACATAATTAAATGAACATTGTGCACCCATTTTGAGGCTCAGCTCTCAAACACTTAGTTTCACTCCTTCAATACATAAACAGGCAAGAGGTTAATGTAGCAATACGCAGAATATACTTACTCATAGCCCTAATGTACAGTAATTTGTACTGTATCATGTGATTACTACTAAGGATAAAACACCAATGACATCACATTTCTCCCTGATGTAGCAATGTAGGCTGTATTGTAAGCTACTGTATAATTATTCCATTTGCCATGTCCTTTATGTGTCTCTCTCTCCAGTCTTGTAAACCATCTCTCTCTCTCTCTCTCTCTCTCTCTTCACCCAGGTGTGACATCCACAGCTATCCAGGTTCTGTCCTTCATTCTCACCAATCTTCCCATGGCCGTAGCCTCCCTGCCTGTCCCTGTGCGCTTCCTGTTCCGCGCGGCAGAGAAGCGTCTCTCCCAGCATGCCCGGCAGCTGCGCTCCGTAGGCCTGTTGCCGTGGGCCATCCTGGGCTGCCTGGTGCAGGGCCTGGAGGACCCAGACACCCTGGGGCAAATTGCCGGCCTTGCCTTGGGCCGCGGGGCTAAGGAGTGCCTGGCCCTGCTGGCCCAGTGCCTCCAGGCCACCATGGGCATTCAGCAGAAGGTAAGGGGCAAGCCACATGCCAGTTGGTGTGTGCCAATGTGTCTGCACTGAGTCAAAGTGTGCTAAATGAATGCGGTGAGGGATTTCCGCCTCAGTGTGACATTGTTAACCGTCCCTAAGATGGCTAGTTGATTGTTGTTGCTGTTGTGATAAGTAGCAACGCACTATGCACTACTGTATGGGTTCCACCTCATATCTGACGGTTTGTTGCCATGTGTCTGGTAGGGTGTCCCCAAAGCGGCGGTGCACAAAGTGCTGCAGGCTCTAGAAGAGAACAGACCTAAATGGACGGCCATGAAGATTCAGAGTGCTTGCAAGCTCTACTCTGACAGGTGAGAGTCTGATGTGGAGACTCACACTGATGCAGTGTCGATATAGAATATGCTGTATATTCGTAAACAGTGTATCTAATATATTATAGCCGCTAAGCTGCCATTGGGGTTCCACTGTAGATTGTGGAATAGATTAATTCCATTTCAACAGTCAGTCCATCATAATTCCTAATACTTATTAATTAATTTTGACCAATTTTTAACAGAAATTGGGATTTCTGTCCAGTTTATAATTAAAATGTTTCAAATAAAAACTTTCCATCTTTTCAGTGATTGATCAATGGCAGTGCTCTGGTGTATAGTTAGTTAAATACAGTTCAAACTGATTCATGGTACACTCAGCCACTTGACATTTAATATGTTTGGACCAGAACAATGAAATGAGTGTGCAATTTAGATTTACTTTTCTAATTGAGCGTTCAGACCTTGATGTATTGCATCATCAAATGTAATTTTTCATACGGAAACCTCGTCTTGTGACCAAGATCAATGATGCGTGTTCTCGCGGTAAATGCTAAACATGTTTGCGGTTTGAGGGGGAAGCAGCCTGAACGGACGGGAATTCGTTGTTTTAGGTTGGGCTGATACATGACCTGCCGACCTTTAGCCTGGGACCCTGCATGGCTTTCCCAGAATTCAGTTGCTCGCCTCACAGAAACTCCAGACGCATCCATCGTCATTAAAGACCTACTCTCTTCATCCATATCAAACCACACCCAACAAGTACAATTAGCAATAAACAAATGCATTCATAAAAGCACAGTCATTCTGGGAAAGAGTTGCTCAACTCAGTGACAGGAATGAGAGGACATATAAAAAGGAGAAGACTGGAAGGGGGGGGGGGGGGTTGAGTAGAAACATGGAAGAAGAGTGATTATGCATCACCTGTCAGAGGCATTCTGTGGGGTCATTACTATTCATTAAACTAACCTTCACAGGGAAGTGACACCTGGCTTGTAAACAATCACAAAACAGTGGTGTCAGAAAGTGAGAGAGAGAGAGAGAGAGAGATAGAAGGGGGGGAGAGAGAGCGAGAGAGAGAGAGAGAGTGCTACAGCAACCCCCTCTACACTGTCCGCTGGCATACACCACCCTCCTGCACACAAGTGCGCACACACACACACCAAAACAACTACCAGGAAAACACTTGCCTTTTTTACCAGCCCATCCCTCTTCCCCCTCCCCCAAGTAACCCCCACCCTCCCCTCATCTTGTCTTTGCAAAGTAATTTGTAGAGGAGAAGATTATTGTTCTCCATCATGGTGACCCTGGCTGCTCTGACGGGATGCATACACAGATGAAGATGAATGCAGTTATTCCTTGGCTGAGGTCTGCCTCTCTCAGGGCACATTGGCCCTAATGACATGATTGATAGGCTGTCCCAAATCCGGAGAGACCCTCATTAATCACCTCGCTGACTGAATCCAATCATCTGCTTCACCTGCACACTGATGGACAGGAAAGGATACAGAGCAGGTGCTGACACGGATGCACGGCCGTCGCCGCTGACGACGACGACGGCGGCGGCGACATCGCCGCTTGCCCGCCACCAAGCGAGAGGACGCGGGAGGAGGAGGAGGAGGAGTCGGGAGGAAGGGGTGGGGGGGCTAGACTTCCTCGCGCCTCTCCCAATGTCAAGCTGGTGACGGCCACATGACAAGCAACACTGTTTCTGCCACCTTATAATTACAAAGGGCCAGAGAGAGGTAGAGAGAGGTAGAGAGAGAGAGAGAGTTGGAAGGATGAGCAAATGATGGAGGTGTGTTTTGACGGTGAGTGAGGACAAGAAGGCCGTCTTCCATGCAGACTACTCCAGTCCATATCCCTATTGCAAAGATAAACAGTAATTGTATGTATGGTTTGTTATGCATGTTAGCCTTTACTAGCTTTGTCGCGGGCTTTCAGCCAATCTCTTATTGTGTGTGTGAGTATGACAAAATATGTCTTTTCTCCCACTCGATCTGATTCTGTAAGAGGGATTTGCTTTGGCCCGCCTTGTAAATGGTTTACACTAAAGGGAAAACCTTCAATTGAAAATATGGAAATAGTAGAGAGAAGTATAGAGAAGGTCATATATTTTGTAACAGAATCAGTACAGTGTGTTGGTCTGTTTCTCTACATACCTTCCCTCCCTCTCAGTGTGTTTCACCGTGGAGGGAAAGGCATAACTGCGGTGGCTGAACTGACTGAGCAGAAAATAGGCCTGATGCTGTTGGAGGCCTGCCACAAAGCAGGTGGCAGCGACTACCTGAGGCGCATCTATCGCATCATCCAAGGCAATGAGGTAGGGAAGCACGGCCTCTCCCCAGCAATTAGGTGGCTGCTGGCCTGAGCCCGCAGGCTGTTTTGGGGGAGGATGATGCTGCTTGTCTGCAGTCTGGTTTGTTCGGATGTTCTGCTGACCTCAAAGGAACAAGCCAACACCAGGCTGCTCGAGGACGAGGGGCAGCACATACACAGCTCTTTGAGGGCTTCCCCAGTACTTTGTTTTAGTTTAGTTACTTGGTTCAAGTTATCATAACTCAATGAGAATACATTATGTACAACATACACCAATTATATCTGAGGTACCATTATTAAAGGTTATGTATAAGTATATGTCTGACATACATTACATATTTAGATTGTATCACTTCAAATTGGTTACATTTTAAATTACAGGCACTAAATACTGTATATAGTACTTGCATTAATTTGTATACTGGTACAGTACCAGTATTGTATAGCAGTAATACATTCTAATTGCACACAATTGACTCCTATACTATCATATCTCCTGCCTGTGTTGGTGTGGTTGTGATACATGCATGTTAAAGCTCTCCCACTAAAGCAGAACAGTTAATGCAAAATCACTATTCTACTTTCCACTTAATTCATTATTCGATCATTTTCTGTGTATACTAGATGGGATATTGCCATCATGTAACATTATGTATAAATTACCGCGTAATTAGTTGTTAATTATGGCAATTACTGCACGTTTTTGTGTGTTTTGTGTTTCAAGTGTTTAATATGTACTAAGCATGATAAATAATACATAAGTAATATTAAATATATTGAGTAAAAATATATATAAACTATATATAAACTGCACCTGTAGCCATCTTGGAATTAATGGTGCTTACTGTATGTGCTTGCAAAATTTCTAGAATTCATACAATGCTTTCTTGCCTGTGCACCATGACAACTCAAATCAGTAGATCCTAGATTAATAGATAGCAGAGGATTTACAATGACCACCATGGAATGGGATGGATTATATTAACATTAGGATTTTAGCACTACAGTAGTGGAGTATATTCCTTTGTCATAGGCTTGGCGATTGTAACATTGTTAGACACGGCCCTCTTATGAGAACCCATTTACTGACTGACCTTAAGAGCAGGCTGGTGTACGTGGGCTTGTGTTTTCTCCAACAGGAGCTGAAATTCAATTTAGCTCCAGCTAGCAATATGAGTGTAATATAATAGAATGTAAATGGGAAGCCCAGACAGAGCGTGGCCCAGCCCATGCTTGTCTGACTGCTACCCGGCTAAGATCAAGGTAAGGACGGGCAGGTCAGGGTCACATTGGGCTGGAAGAACAGTGGAGGGAGAGGAGGGGTGGAGGCCATGACAAGTTGACGGATGGGGGATACAGCGGTTTCACACTGGGGTGCCCCTATAGATGCACCCGCGCACACGCACACACACTCACACACACATACACACACATACACGCACACACACACACGCACACACACACTAATTAACCCCACCAAAGGTTACTAGAATGATGGCAAAAAGTTAGTTCATGTCCTTAAAATTGCCCATGTCTCTTCATATCCACCGTGTCCTTTTCCGAGTGTTTATTTTCACCATCCTATTTTGGAAGAACTCCCATTAACTCCTGCTATTGTGGGGGTAGATCGATTAGGGAATAGGCGCTTTGAGACATTGCTCTATTTGGGCCGAAGAAGTGCTGTGTGTGTAAGAAAACATGATTAGTTTCTACATTTGTTGGACCAATCCAATAGGAAATAGTTATAGTTAGTTAGTTTACAATGTTCATTTATTATTATAACTGCATTGTAAAGTGCAAAAATAGTGTATTAAAGCTACACATAATAATTGTCTGTGTACGGGCCCCTCTGACAGTTATCCATTGACATGACAATGTTTTATTCAGTTTGTTGAGTTTTATCAAGTTTACCCATGCAATTTTTGGACCCCTTGCATCTTTTCTCCTTTACAAAATTAGTTTCCATCTTTATTCCCCATAACAACCATCTCTTCGTCATTCATCGCCCCCTTCCATTCTTGCTGCAGGAACTGCTGCTGTCCAAGTTGAGTGGGTATACTGACCTTCCTGATGGTGTATCGCGACTGGTCAAGTTTGACCGTGGCACTGAAAGTCATGTGGCTCCAGCCCAGTTCAACCCCCTCACACAGTTTGACCACGTAGGAAGGAAGAAGCTGGATCAGGTCAGTCCACCTGGTGGCAACATGTCTCTTTTCAGTAGCCTGACCTTTGCCTGTGACTTAGTTTAAGTACATTTACTCAGCGCTATAGTTGTGACATGGCGGCTGTGAATCTGTGTGAGATTAATTCTGTGCTAAGTTTCTTTCAGTAGCTCAGCTTCACTATTCTCTACAGGTCGCTACTCCCTAAGCAATAGTCAGCCAGCCAGAAATAAAAATGCATTTAAACTGTAAAAAAAAAAAAAAAAAAAAGACAAAGGTTTTATTTTATTAAAATATTGAAAGTTGAAAATGCCGTCGCTCTCTTACGGAGCAGATCTTTTGGGCTTTAAATCAAACCCAGTCTTTGCCTGAAACCTTCTCCCCAGAGAGTTGCTGAGTTATTAAGGTAATTGTTAGATATTTCTTCCTTAAAGTCTAGCTGCAGGTAGTTTTAGATCACCAGGAGAGTTTTCAGCTTTCCTCCTGGTGTCAAGGGAAACTGTGGGGATATCACACAAAACCGTCAACACACGCTATTATTTCCTCTGACTTACTTGTGTGTGTGCCTCTGCCTTTTTAACATGTATGAGACATATTTATACACTTCACATCCATACGTTTATCCTCCGCAATGTAGCCGTGTTGTTGCTACTGTTTTGAAGAAGAGACACATTCTAATCAGAGGACACTGCCTTTTTTTCTGCTTATCACAGGAGTCTGCATAGCTTTGCATAGAAACACCCTATTAAAACAATGATTAAAATGCCTTATACGCTTCAGGTGCCTGTGTTGTTTGTCAAATAAAATGGGGGAGGAGGTAAAAAAAAGCTGGATCCATCAATCACCTACGAGGAAGAGGTGGGGGAGGTGGGAGGGGCAGAGGGAGCAAGTTGAGTTCTCCTCCTTTTGTCAATAAAACCCCTGCCTGGAGTTAAGAGTGACATTTTGGCAATCAAAGCAATCACTTTTTTTTTTGCATTCCCAATATTGGTGAGTGTCTGTGAGGGAGAGAGGGAGAAAGGGTGAGTATAAGGGGGTGAGAGAGGGTTGGCAGGATGCCATTGTAGATGGAATCCAAAAAAGAAAAACGCAAACAGGAAAGCAGAGCAGGGTAAGAAGAGTAACGACTCCCTCCCAAAATTGATTTATCTCCCTATAAATGATGGCTACATCCCCCAAAATGGATTTATAAATTAATTGCTGTCTTATTGGAATAAAAACCTTCTTGTGCGGACATGATTGATCACGAGGGGTCTGCGGCCCGCGTCAGAGACCCCTCCTCCTTTGTTAGTGGGTCCCAGCTGTAGCGCTAATGCACTGATGGTATTAACCCTGATTAATAACTAACAGTAGGCTCGCCCCATACATCAACAGAGTGCCGTGGCTGAACGGGCGTGGGACTGGGCAAGGCTGCTGCCAGCCTATCAGGACGTGAGCCGGGTCACCTTCACGTGTCTCCTGGCCAACAGGTAAAAGTGCAAAGCACCGCAGTGCTGGGGCTTGAAAAGCGCAGAGCCCCATCGCTCCACCGAGACACACATGAATCGCTCCACTTGAACGAAGTCACCTCCCTTTGCCGAAATCCTTCCCCCACATTACTAAAGTTTGGCAGGAGATCACACAGAGCCCGGCTAACTCTTCTTCTGGAGGTTCACGCTCTTGCCTGCTGTTGTTCAAAGACCAAGGGCTCTTGTGACTTCCTCTGTGGACACTGGGGAGAAGAAATTTGATGGCGTTATAATACTGTGTCTATGGTGAATTGGACAGAGGTGGAGAGAGAGAGAGAGAGAGAGAGAGAGAGTGAGAGAGAGTGATGGAGCGACAGGGTGGCAACTTCAGATCCCAGTGTCAGCTGATTGAAGAGTTTTTCTCCCAGGTCCACGTGTCTTGTCCCTCCCTTCCCCTCTGCTCCCTCTTCTCCTCTCGTCTCCTCCCCTGCTCGGCTCTGCGACGGGGGGGCATAAATATTTATGCAGGTATGTGACACATATTAGATGGCAATACCTCAGGCTGCTCCCGGTTCGCCATTCACAGCTGTCACACCGCTCGCTATCGGGGAGCCATGGGGCTACTGCACCTTGTCTCCACGCCTACACCCAATCCATTCTAAATCACCACCATTGTTACGCACGCACATGCACGCGCACGCACGCATGCACAGGCGCACGCACGTGCCTTTCCGAGAAAGGGCAAACTCTGCATCTGCCAAGGACACCCTTCTAATAAGGGTGAAGTGTGCGGTTCCATGTCGAGCTGATTCACCCTTGCCCACCACCCGTTCCCTCAACCCCCCCCCAACCCACCGACGTGCTCACCCCCCCACCCCACAGTGCTTTGTAGCACACATGTTAAAAACCGATAGTGTCAGTGTTCGACACAGCCAAATTACTGTTGGATTATTCATGAATAGAAGCTGATTGAGATGCATTAACGGCAAACGAGGGGGAGAGGAAGGGAGAGACCGACATCGAGAAAAGAGGAGAAATGTTTTGTAGTGAAGGAGCCAGGAGGGAAAGATGTGTGTGTGTGCACGCGTGTGTGTGTGTGTGGAGGGAGACGGAGAGAAAGAAAACAGAATGAGGTTGTCATTCTGTTTTGATGCGAGAGAGAGAGAGAGAGAGAGAGAGCGAGAGCGAGCGGTGTAATGGCGTCCTAATCGCCCTAATCTCTCAGCATCAAAGAGTCTGTTTTCTTGTTAGTGTCTTACTGTTACAGAAGATTTCATGGAGGATTTGGACTGGCAATGTGGACTGCCGCTGGTTCTGACCAAGACACCCGGACAGCGCGGGGAGTTAGCTTCACAACAGACACACTGTTGACAGTTTCCCCGTCAGAAATGTATCTATCAGACTCTGGAGAGGCCATTTGTATTGTAAGCACACTAATCCATGACTCATAGATTCATTAGTACGCATACTGTTGATAATGGCCATACATTCAGGCTGAAATGTGCTAAGCTGTTTTTATTACACTCTCCTCTTAACTTTAGTTGCAGTATGACTCTTATTGAGTTAACACTACTATGCTGCACATAATACATGTAATCATGACCTTGTGGGGCTCTGTGTTCTAGTCTCCTTGAGTATCTTATGTTATCTATGCACAGCCAATACATCTCTACACTGTGGCCCATTGGCCTCCTATATATTGTTGCAGTGGCAGGACAGTTATTGTGCCTGGGGTTTATGTCACATTCTAATGGAGCCAGGCTATGAGTTAAGGGCACTAGGCTTTTACACTGGGGCTGGTAAATCACTGCTCAGATGACTTCATTAGCAGAGCAGGACACATGCTGAGACTCGAGCACTGCTCTGGCACGCGCGCACACACACACACACACACACACACCGATCTACTGTCCCTCCTGTCTAGCCCCTACCTTACCTCCTCAAGGTAGCAGGGTGTGTGTTTGTGTGTGTGTGTGTGTGTCCTTCTTTGTCACCTGTCACTTTGGTACACCCAGCATGCTGGCTCATCCATCATCTGCAGATTGAGCTTTTCAGCAGAAAGCAGACTGATTAATACCAGCCTAGGACCCCAGGGCTGTATGTATGCTGACCTGCCTGCTGGCTAGCCTGATGGGTGGATGGATGGACGGATAGATAGTTAGATATATAGATGGATGAATAGGTGGATGAATCGTGGGCTGTGAGTAAGCAAGCTCCTTTCCTGGAAAATGACCTGAACTATATTGAGGTTTGACTGACTTAACTGGAAGGGTAAGTGGTCTCCTACCCACCTGACTGTCCACACCAGTAGATAACCAAAGGAAGAGACTGGATATCTTGTCTGTTATCCTTACAGACACACTTTAATTAACCAAATGAGGTTCATAGGCATACATGTGTCAGGCAGTTATTATATTGTATTAAATGATTCATTAATTTTTATCACATTTATTTTCATGCATGTGTGAGTGCAAGTTACCTTTCTAGTGAAAACTTTACTTGAGTCAAATATTGTTTTTCAATTGAAAGAATATATATATATATATATATATATATTTGTGATTTAATAGAATATAGTCTCAACAATGCAAACTCCCTAAAAAGCTCCGCTACACACATATTCATTTTTCCCGAGCCAGGGCTGTACCATATTCTTTTTTCATTATGCTCAGAGAACATTAAGACAAGGGAATACAACGAGATCCTGTAGTTTACAATACCTTTAATTCCTAAGAAGCTCCACCCCACACATTGAAAACATTGCCAAGGATAGGATGTTGTTATGTGGTGCGGTTTGCACCACTTTGTGTTCCCATTTACAGAGCCAGGACTGTGTAGAACACTAGCTTTTGTTTTTCTGCACAAACGCACAGAATGAACAGCTAGCGGATGGTGAGGAGATATTTGACAGAAAGTGTATTACTGTAGCTTACAATCACTGATTTTACATTTTAAAGGGTTTACATTATGTAGAGAATATGATTCATAACCAGGCCTTTATAATCAGGAAGTCCAGAATCTATCTGGTTGATTATTTCTTTATTATTTTTCCCCCACAAGTATGAATCCATGCTTGAATCCAGAGCCATGTTTACTTTGACACATTGTACATTATGTTGGACTTCAAGGAAAGATGAAGCCTTCTTTGGGCAACTTCCAGTGTGTATACAATGCCTTCAAGGTTGGAGTTGCTGCCTTCTGCCACAGAGATGTAATGTACAGTCAAAGGCTGAGTAATTGAACTGATTCTGAATAGACTTTTCTCTAAGTGCTCTTGTTGAACAAATAACTCCTTTTATTACATTCTACACCTTTGACATGAGTATTGTGTAGTTGGCGCTTGTCACTGCAAATGTCTAGATTCTGAAATGGAAAACCTTACATTCTGTGGAACAGACAAACAAAACACAAGGTTCATTTGTAGGTTTTATTTCAATTAAAGGCAACAACCCTGCTTTTCACACCTTCTGCTTTCACTTGTTTATAGTCAATGTCATTGACAAGACACCTCAAAGTCTCCACCATTGTGTTTTTTTCTTTCTCTTTATAAAAAAAGTGTGTACAGCTACAACACAAAGTCACATTAAGTGTCATCTAACAAGGTGACTTCTCTAGCCGGTTTGCGTTCACGTCTGTATGTGTCAGAGAAGGGTCCTCTGACCTGCTTGATAAGGGGTGTCCGAGAATGAGAGATGACGCTTTATGTGTCACAGGGCAGCCTTTCCACTCCATCATGGAAGCCTCATATCATCCAAGGACATCCACGCGTGCGTCTCCAGTTCTGCTGTGCGTGGGCATTGGCCTACCAAAGCGTCTCCACAAGCTGTATCGGCTAAACCACATAATAGAAACATTCAACATCCAAGTGATCCCTGCTAAACAGCACTACGCGATTGCATGCTATTAGCATACACCAGTCTTTAGCTATTTCTGTCTAGTTTCTCATAAACCCCACATTTCAGACTTCTGAGTCATTAGCAACAGCACTGACCTGCAGATTTGAACCCTTGAGATATATTGTACTGTAGGATCGGAACAACTAACGCAGTTTCTCAGCCGCCTCTTTATCACCGCCGCTTTACTCTCAAGTCCATAACAATAGCACTTTGTGGAAAAATGCCAGTCTGTGGCATTCTCTTGGTTGAGCGGCTCCTTAAATTGCAGCGATAGACGCTCGTGCTTTCAGGAAGTGGGCAACCGCCATCTGTTCCCGGGAGCTGCCATATGGCGCGTCTTTTTCTTGGGGAATAAAATAAAAACAAATATGTCAGAATGTTCGTCTTCCTACGTGGGCGCTGATCAACCTGGGGAGAAGCCGTATCTCGGTGTGTTTGGATTAATGGTCTTTCTTTACGCTTCGGGGAATGGGAGTGAATGTATTTGCAGGTGTGTGTCTGTGATTGGGTGTGTGCTCTTTTGTGGAGCATGTTTGTGTATATGTGCGTGCAAACCAGGTATATCGGTACGAGCGCTCACACTGTACAAGTGTTGACAATCATTAATCTGTCTTTAAGGGCAGTAATGTGGTGGCATATTAGCAGGCGGTCGCCCCCTAATCTCGCGCACATTAACATCACAGACAAGAAGAGATCTCAAGGTTAGCCAGAGTGACATTTCATGGCCACCGCTGCCGAAGCAACAAGGAGCCCTCTCAAGTCCACCGTCTGGTTATCCATCTTGCGTGGCCGCAAATTCAAAAGACTTGTCACTTAAAAAACAAACCAAAAAAAAAAAAAAAAAAAAAAAGAATCAGGAGTGTGTGATGTGTCATTGGGAAAGGTCTTCTTTCTTCTCCCATTGTTCCCGGCACGCGCACGTATGTGTGCGTGTGCGCGCCCCTCCCTCCCCTGTCGCTGAGTGACAGCGTGGGACGTGGGATTGTGTCGGCGGAGACAGAATACATCTTTTGTCTACTTGGTTATACATGGTGTGTTTTGTCCTCGCCGGCCCTGGACAGCGCTGACACATTGAGGTTTTCATCAGCCGTAAGCAGGTGGCGGGAAGACGGGTGTGGGCGTATCTGTGTGCGTGCGCGCGCCTGTCTGTTCTGTGTGCGCAGGCCTACAGTACAAGTTTATGTACATGCGGTTGTGCTCAAGCCTTTCTCTGCTGTGCACCGCTTTGTATACGGTATGTGTATCATGGAGGGCATACATGTGTCTCTCCCTGTGTGTGTGTGTGTGTGTGTGTGTGTGTGTGTGAGAAAACATTCGCCCTTCCATTGGAGTGCATGTGATATTCGGAGGGTTGCTCCGAAGGCGAATAAATCAGTGATGCCTGGGATAAGGCCATGGCCCCTCCTCAAACTGCACAGACAAGCTGAGAGGCTCATTAATCAAACGGCCAGTCACAGATGTGATGGCTTCCACACAAACTGCCAGCAGCCTGTGAAAGTCACATCCAACAGAGTCAACTGTCAGCCAGGCAGGCACGCAGGCAGGCCATACTTTTTCCTCTCTACCTCTTGCTCGATATCCCCCCTCTTGTTTGTTGTCTCCCCAAATGCTTTCTCTCTCTCTCTCTCTCTCTCTCTCTCTCTCTCTCTCTCTCTCCCTCTCTCTCTCTCTCTCTCGTCTCT
>JAODLL010000024.1:2625416-2636780 GCA_026546735.1 Forbesichthys agassizii | reverse complement strand
TCTCTCTCTCTCTCTCTCTCTCTCTCTCTCTCTCTCTCTCTCTCTCTCTCTCTCTCTCTCTCTCTCTCTCTCGTCTCTTTACCCTCTGTTGTATTTATCTCTGTGTATCCTCTCACCTCCCCTCACCTCCAGCATGATTCCTCAGTATGATACATTTGAAGTATTTGTCTTGTCCCTCTAAAAATGAGCTGGAGGGTCAAGGCAAATCTATCTTCTCGGAGAGTGGTCATGGTCAAGCCGTTCTCGAGACACGAGACATCAGTCATTACAGTGTGCCGGGCTCTGTGTTTTCGGCAGGCCTTTTACAGTACAGTTGAGGCATATGTTCTGTCCGACCTCAGCTAGCCTCTCCGGTAAGTTTGGCTGATAAATCATTATTGATCGAGTACAAGGAGGGACAGAATGAACATGTTAGGTCTGTAAATACAATTCGATTTGGATTAAGAGTG
The DNA here is from genome assembly GCA_026546735.1 of Forbesichthys agassizii. NCBI lineage: Eukaryota > Metazoa > Chordata > Actinopteri > Percopsiformes > Amblyopsidae > Forbesichthys > Forbesichthys agassizii. Next base: position 2,636,331 of record JAODLL010000024.1, on the reverse strand, counting down.
TTACTGTTTACTGGACACATTAAAGTAAATGTTATTCACATTTGTATGGCCTTTGCACTCACTTTCTTAAAAATAATAATACATGTATTTAAAGAAATAACACAAATTTATGAAAAACTGGTTCCAAATAGTTTTGCTCGTGAAGGGATTACACTAATCTGTATTGTACTATTTGCACCTTTGCAACACTGTCAAAATCACATTGTCACAAATATAGATAAGATACCCATACCTTATCTACATTGGTGTAATTTCAACATAACATAAATAGCGAAGTGGGTGGCTGATCCACCCTTGGATGGAAAATCACTCCATAACACCGGCACTAATTGAAAATCCCATTTAATCTACTGCAAAGCCCTCCCAAGGCTGGATGGAACAAGGAATAGACAAAGCCACCCGTTCCTGATTAAAAATGGCAAGTCCCAAGACACCCCAAAACACTGGTGCATCGCAGGCTGTAAATATGAAGACATGCACAGCGTCATGTCTTATTGTCGGATCTTCATTTTGCTGTGTTTTCGGCAGTTAGACACTGAAGTCTGAACTGAGTAATAATGCAGTATATGTAGTATTAACAGTATACGGTGTGTGTGTTGTGTACGTACGGTCGTATGCAGTGGTGGGTCTTGGCACCAGTGATATGGGAATGCATCTAGATTATAGTGGCGATATAAAGACATTACGATGCCCTCACTTGCTCGTGACAAATTTGTGTGTTTTATTGTGTGTATCTGTGTGAGTGCTGATAATGTATTTTCGTGGTACATCACAAGGCCACATCCTGTCGCCAGGCTCATTAGCCCGACCGCGGCGGCCGCTTGGCTCCAGCCAATCGCTGCTCTGCTCGCCAGTGCCATTTGCATGTGGTCCAGGAAGAGATAATTAGAAGGATCTCTGCCTGTCACTGTTAATCTGGGACTTAGTGAAGGGCTGTGACGACGACGACCTGATTGGTCGACGCACGCACACACGCGCACGCATGTATGTTCACAGTGCACTTGCATTTACATGCACACATAGCGCTGCAAACAACGCACAGAAACGTACACAGTCACAGAGTGCACACACACATGCATACACACACGCACGCACGCGCCCACACACACACACAAAAAGGCACATTGACACATTACATTACGCACAGATGCTGCTATTGTACATTGAGCCCTTCTTTCTCTCTGACCTATATATACAATGTTATTGCCATGTTAAGCGGTCAGCGTTCAATTATCCCTTGCGTTCTCTAGTGGATCGCATCAGAGCTCCTTCTCCATTGGTATGTGAATGGCAGCTTGTTGACTCAGTGACTGTTTACATCAGTTCTACTATACTGTTGACACAGGTTTTAGATCCCTGTTCTCATAGACTGTGCTTGTTGCTTCCCAAACAGACAGAATGTTCACTAAGCCCTCTAAACAAGCCCAGCTGTCAGTCTATACTTACACACAAGTGCGTTTGCATGCACGCACACACACACACACACACACACACACACACACACACACACACACAAACAAACAACAGCCACATCTATGTTCATATCATTACACCCAAATATACTATATATATATCCTGTCAATGCCATTGACCAGCGACACTGGCCTCTATCTGGAGTGGGTCCCCGGGCGCTGCACAGCGGCTACCCACTGCTCCCTTGAGGGATGGGTTAAATGCAGAGAACAAATTTCACTACATGTAAATGTGTATGTGACAATAAAAGCATCTTTTTATATAAACACGTGCCCAAAATGCAAACAAGTGCACACACACACACACACACACACATTGATGAGTGGCAAGCCTGCTGTCCTCTTGTAATATCATCTGATGTATCCAATCAATCCCAATTGGGGTGCAGCTAAAGCATTGACTGAGATCAACAAATAAAACACGTGCCAATTAAAACCTCTTTCACGTGATTACAGAGCTGATTCAACAGCATGATGACATCATGTAAAAAAAAAAAATGGTAATAAGTGTCATCCCCAGGTGTATGTAAAAATACACCGCCAAGTCATGTTAACTATTCTAATTCCAACCCCTTTAGTAGAATGGTCCTCTTCCCCAAAACCTTTTACAAGCAACTGACAGAGGGCATTTTGTAGCAGATTGTTCGCCACTGTGGGACTGTTTAATGGTGCATGTTGAGAGAAGAGTCAGCACTGGTTGCGACCTCTTGCGTCCTGTGCTGTGACCCAGCGTCGCAACTGATGGCACATAATAGTTGACACTTGACTTCAGGGGCTCTTTAAGTAGCAAAAGCCACCGAGGCCCTGCTCTCCAATTCCGATGCAGGTCACCTGTCTGCTCATTGCTACACTCCATCTGCGCGCTCTGATTCCATTTCTTTTTCTTTTCTTTTTTTTTTTTTATGCTTTGTCAAAGACAAAAGATAAACACACTCACATACTTAAAATGTGCACGCGCACACATGCACACGCGCACACACGACACACTTTAACTGGATTGGAATAGCGTATCCTGGCCCTCCCTGGTCCCTGTGCTATTACAGGAAAACACAGAGGTGCACTTGTCTTGACACTTGTCTAAAGGCAACTCAAGTGAACACTCCACCTGGAATAAGACCTGATGTCTCCACAGTTCTCTATTCTCTTTTATTACCACCTTCATACTCTTTTGGTACATTTAGCTAAATGCCAACAAAGTATTCTGGATATTACTTCATATAAAATGTAGAATTGATCTATTGTTGTGTACTTTTGAATATTGGTCATTACTTCAACGTTGGACATTGCTGGTCTTGATTTAAACGTCCTAATGTTGACTTAGCTATGGTTTGGTTATGTCTTGACTACAACACTATATAGACTGATGGAGTATGTACTCTAACAATCCAAGTAAGAGCTGCCCTCTCATATTCACTTACTTCACTATCCAGTTTGGGTTATCCTTGCATTATTCTCCTGTCTTTATTTTCTTTCTCACTGCCACAATCTCTATCTCTCTCCTGTCTTCTTTGAGTAACTCTTGAAGCAGCCTCTGCCGTCTTTGTCCTTCAGTATAGGTGGTAAGTCTTCTCACCTCCCAGTGTTTTGTTGTAAGAGGGGGTGAGCACTGTTGTGGGTGCTATTCTATTGTTTGTTGAAAGCATTTGCTGTTGAAAGCTCAAAAATGTGTCTGTCTCCACATACAGATACTATGAAAGCCTGTATTGGGTTTCAGATTGTGTATTTTTGTATGGCCACGAGCTTCATAGTAGACCTCTTGATTGGTATGGTATGGTTTAATAATACCAAAATTATTATAAATTAATTTAAATATACAGTATTTAGTATACATATTTGTAGTTTATAAATATATATACACACACACACACACACACATTCATATATATAACAATAACAACAACAGCAGTAATACAATATAAATTATCCTTGGATTAATGTCTTCAAAAAATCTTACTTAGTTGGAACTTATTATTTACTTATTATTTATTTTACGTACTTTATTTCACACAGTTGCATTGTATTCTAATTTATCTACATTATTTTAATAGTATATTATCACATGGAAAACTTTCTTTCTGCCATAATGGGGTTTTCCCTCAGGGCAGAAGCTTTAAGTTCCAAGCGCTTACAACAGTTTCTCTCTTTACACCTTAGACGACGGGGTGTCTGAGAGCTTCACCGCTCCACCCAACAGCAGCACCCCCCTCCCTTTGTAAGATGCAGGGGATGGCCTTGATGTGACAGCCTGCAATGTTAGCCCAAGTTGTTTTTGACAGAAGACAAAGGAAAAAGCGAGGAAGAGAAAAAAGTAAATACAGTGAAACCTAAAAGCAGTATTTTCTCTTGAGGTAAATTGATATCCTCTCCTCTTAGTTAAAGTATGTACAGATGTTTATGTATTTAATAACATATTTATTTGTACATTTTAACCAGTATATTTTCTGCATCATTAACACCTGCTGGCTTGAATTAGTTTGCTCTCCGTAGACATCAAGAATGAAGATGGACTCTTTGAATGCAATGCAAAAAAAAATGACATCATGAAAACAGCTCTTCCGCTTTCTGCAGACTGAATGAAATGAGGTTTTGTTTGACGTGTTTTGCTTCTACATGACAGCCTATGAGAATGCCAATGACAATCATAGGAAAGGACATTTAGATTACTGTAGAGGCTCCCTGGCCTGTCTCCTTCTATCTGACCACCTATCACTCTGTCCCATTTGTAATCTGTCTCCTCTTCATCTTGAGCATGACTGAAGATGAAGAGCTCATCAGAGGGGTACAGGGCGTGTGTTGTTTGTCTGAATATGTGCGAGCACATGTTTGTGTGTGTCCAGTCAGTGTCTCTATTCTGAATAGTTGGCGGGCCTACAGTACAGTATGTTTGACCCTTAGTGTGTACCTAGCAATCAGTCAGCCTAGCCCGCTGTCTGAGTGCTTCTCCTCCTACCTTGTCCAGAGTGCCGTCCTTTTCAACGTGCTGTATAGACCGTTTTTCTGCCCCTTGCTGTTCTCAAGGTGAGCTGGACTTCCTTCAACCTTTTATAGCTACATTTATATTTTAATATCTAGGTACACTTTATATTTGTATATATACTAAACATACATTCAAAATAAAGTGCTGACTCATTTAGTTTGTTCATATATTCTTTCGTTCTTTCTTACAAATGCTTGCAGTTAGCTCAGACCATTCTAGGAGCATGTGCATTTCAAGTTCAGGTTGTTCTATATGTGTTGACCATATCTGTATGCTCATAATACATTAATAAGAGCTGTAGAATGAGTAAACATTCTTATTTATGCATAGCTTTTTAATCCCAATGTCAACCCCTTTCTTCTTTGTGAAGGAAGGACGTGTAGCTGTAAGATGTATTACAAATCTGTTTTTATCTTGTGTATTAGAATAAATTATGAATAATTACATTGGTGCTACAACTCCAACTGAGGAGTGATCTTCCTCAATGAGTCAAGATTGCGATTATGCTCAAATTTTCAACAAATACAAAACAACTAAATTGCAGTTGAGGAGATGTATGGCTTGAGATGTGTGCCTGTACAGATGTTTAATCTCCCACTAAGAAATCTGTCCCGAGTTCAATGTCAGAAGACTGTTATGGAACAGATTTAGTCTGGATTTCATGGTAAAAACAGCTTTCATTGGCCATGGGGATGGTATTAATAGGTGCAGTTAAATCCTCCAGGTGTTACATGAACATTCATTAGTGTGATGTTTCAAGAAGCCTGTCAGGGCTAATGCATGTATTTGTGCTGTAGCACTCACTGTATGTGTAATGGTGTACTAATATTCACTATTGAATAATAACATCTTTTAGTATTTAGCCTTGTTTTCATTTAAGCCAATAAAATGTGTACAGACAGATAATAAAAGACAGTAATTTGGGTAGCCTTGCTTGTTCGTGTAGACATGCTTGTCACTAAGGAGCATATATATCCCCCCCCCCTCCCCAACAATGCTGGCTTGTATCCACTTTTAGATACCACTGTGTCCGTGCAGTGGGGAGGCTGGAGTCTGGGCTGAGGTCTGTCTCTGTGTATCTACATCAGCGAGTGAAGATACTGCTGTATCACTGTCATCTCAACATCTCAGGCCTGACAGCACCGATAATAATCACTCCGTCTTTCTCTTGTGTTTCCGTGTGTATTCCTCGCTGGCTCTGCCTCCTGTTTGCCTGCTGCTTTTCGCTTCATGTTGTGTTTCATTTATCATATCCCCCGAACGACATCTCTTTCTGACCCTATTCATATTCCCTCAATTACAATTTACTTTGAGAATTTGTGTGTGCAAAATAATTTGTGTACACGTGCGTGCACGCACTTGTGTCAGAGAGCATTTAAAATGGGATTTACCCTCATGGGTGGATGCATTGCTGCATCTGAGAGAGGGAGGGAGGGAGAGAGGGGGAGAAAAGGGGGGAGAGAGGGACGGGGATAGAAGCAAGCTCAGATGTACTGTAGCACTGTTTTATTTCTTTATTTATTGGCTGGGGGTTGCAGGGGCTGAAGAAGGGGGCAGATGTTTGTTCAGTGGCGTTGCATATCAGTGACAGGCGGCATCAAAGTGTGACACCACAAATGAAGCTGTCAGAGCGGGCCGACAGCTGCGTCCTGAGGCAAACATCCCCAGATCCCACACTTTATTATGATCAGCCGTGGAAACCTTGCAGCATAGGCGAGCGAGAGAGAGAGAGAAAGAGAGAGAGAATCGTCATATCCCCATCCAGCGAGGAATAGCGGTCACAAGAGAGAGACAAAACTATTGCGGTTGTACCATGGTTGTCCATAACGGAATGAATTATAAATGTGCAGGGAGGATTAGGAAACAATGACTGAAAGTCACCAGAATCGTCGCCTACTTTCCCCTCTCGCAGCCTGCTAGCTAATTAGCACTTTCAACACCAACATGAGCTCATTAATGTGAGTTCTGCTTATGTAACCCACGTGTACACTGGACACACACACACACACACACGCACGCGCACGCATGCACAATCAAAAAGCACATTGAACGCACGCACATGCGTTGCGCCATTATTGCATAAAGCTAATGCAGTTAGAGTAAATCTACTGTTTATGTAACACTGATATTTCGTTAATACTGTATATTTAGCCACATGGTGCTAAGGCAGTTAAACCAACCTACCCCACCCCCATGTCTCACAATTATCTGAGCAATTTCATAATTGTGTGATGAATATCATCAATCACGCTGTAACAATATGTTGCCTGGTAGACGGCATCAACGGCATCTAGAATAGCTGCACCTCTAGCATGTTTTCTCCTGTACGTTGTTTAAAATTACATTTTGATTTCAGGTTGGTACTGCTAAGTTGTTTTAGAAACACTGAAATATACAGTTTAGTTTTTTTTCTTGTTTTTTTTTCCTGCACCACATAATTGTGGTACAGTCTATTTGTATAATAGATACAATTCACATCAGCTAATTAGTATCCACACTCTGAGATATAGGGAGGGGGGGGTGTGCAGCGAGAGGGTAAGGGTAGATAATTAGACAGAATTAAGCCATCTCTTTTAATCCAAGGCCTGAATGAGAGAGAGAGAGAGAGAGAGAGAGCAGGAGGGTGAATATTCGCCTCACCCCACATCTCTCTCTCTCTCTCCCCCATGTGTGTCAGAGGGTGTGAATGTGTGGGAAAATAGGGGCCTGCTGCCTTAGCACAGCAGAATAGATCAGCTTGTGCTTCTAAGGCTCTAGAAGTGTCCCATTGTCATGATGTCACCGCAACTCAAGAAGTCTGACCTCTGGCCCCTATGGATTCATGGCAGCACTGCCACTTCACCCCTCCCCCCATCCCTTCTCCCACACACACACCACCACCCTAAACTGTCGTCGTGCGCCCACTAGGGGGTACCCAAGCCTTTCGCTGTGGAATTCGAGGTGCCTGCGCGACTTTGACTGTTACGCATCGGCCGAGGAATCCGCTCATCAGCGGATGCCCTGCTCCTACTGTCTCCTTCTCTTCTCTTCTCGCCTCTCTCTCTCTCTCTCTCTCTCTTTCTCTCTCTCTCTCCCTCCCCCTCTCCGCCCTCCCTCCCTCCCCCTTCCGCTGTCTTTGTAGCTCGCTACCTACCAATATAGCGCATGCCGCCAGATGTCGCAAATACATCATCAGAGGAGACTGTGGCGACAGTTGAAGTCCAGGCACGAACGGATGGGGGATGTGAGAGCTGTGTGTGTGTGCGTGCGTGCGCACACGCTTGTATGTATGTGCTGTGTATCTACGCATGCGCGCGCGCATGTGTGTGGTCACAGCGGGTCAGCAGACTGTCCCTCACATGTTTGATATTTTATGTATAAGAGAGCAGCCTAGTGCAGGAGGATAAGCGCGGTTGTGACAGAGCCGTCTCTCCGCCGCAATCCGCCGACCTCAGCACTGTGGAGCACAGTCGCGTCAACAATAGAGAGAGGGGCTGTTGGGGAGAAAGAGGGAGAGAGGGGGGGGGGGGGGTGTGGGGGGGGGGTGGGGATGCTAGAAGACCGGGAGAGCTGCTTCAGCTGCTGAAATAAGGTGGGGAAGCAATAGTGGCTGACAGCACAGTTGTAATAAAACGAGTATGATTATGCGCTACATTGTGTTTACACACTCACTGTAGTATTCGCACGTTGAGCGTGCGTGTGCGTGTGTGTGTGTGTGTGTGTGTGTGTGTGCGTGTACGCTAAGCAGCACTGTCAAAACACATACATTTGACTCTCTATATAGTGAATACAGTCTAGTTACAAACAGTCAGCGCGAGAAAAGTGTGTGACAAAGATACTTTCTTTTTCCACTTGGGTTGGGAAGAGGAGGGTCGTCTTGGCCCTTCATTGAGGAGGAGAGGCCCCCGAGTGGAGTTTTCCCAAACTTTGCCCTCTCCCGCTCTCTCGCTCTCTCGCTCTCCTTCAGGGGGAAAAGTTTAGTGCCAGCCTGCTTTTGTAGTTGGCCTCAAAAGAGTTGCGGCAGTCAGCATTAAAAGGCGCAGATCTGAGAAGACGCCTGCAACTGAAATACCTACAGAGGGAGGAGAAGAGGGGTGGTAGTGGTGTTGGGGTGGCAAACCGATAGAGACATTAAAGAGGGATGTTAAATGCTCCTCTTTATCCCTCCTTTGTAGTGCTGCTTCACCGCCACCCGTGACAACAACATAATACCTAAAGTAAAATCGTAACCATTTTGTTTCTCGTTATATATATATATTTTTTCCTTCTTGTTTACGCTTTGAATTTTTTTTTTCCCACACTGTCTCTCATGTGCTTGTGTTCAGTTGTGGAGAGGCTGGTTTCGTTGCTGCCTTACAGCACACGAACGCGCCACACACACACATAGGTCCGGTTACCAAGGTGATGATGCGGCGGATGACATCATGCCCTGACTGTGTTGTTTAGCAGGTCGTACTTTGGCAGGGTTCATCAGATCATGGCGTGGGCTGGTGTAACGCTCCTCGCTCTCTCCCCTCCATGTTTGTGTCTCCCTCCCACTGTTGTCTTGATTTTCCTTTCACCACCTCTCTCTCTCTCTCTCTCTCTCTCTCTCTCTCTCTCTCTCTCTCTCTCTCTCTCTCTCTCTCTCTCTCTCTCTCTCTTGGCTTGTCCACCATGCATTGCATTCTCTGGGAAATAAGATTAATTATTCAACACACAGCCTCAATTAAATTTGAATTTGCCAGTTCAAGTAACCTTTTAGCATGGCACATTTATTATTAAGGCGTGTGTTTTGTCCCTGTTAAGTTTTAGAGCTTATCGGAATCGTGTCAGGGAGCCGGTTTAACTTGTGATGGCTCTGAGGCTTTGCTGTAGCAGCGTTTTGAAAGGGACTCTGGGTAAATATGTCTCGCTATAAATGTCCTTAGTTGTGCAAGTTTTATTTCTGCATTTTAACGTACATACTATTGAATGTTTTGTGAGCACTGTGTCGTATGCGTCACTATTCCACACACAGGTAATGAGTGTCCGGCTCAGTTTCACTGTGGATTTTCACTAGTTCGACAGCTAGCCGCACGATGTCAGCGCGACACGGGTGTCGCTGTGCCCTGTGTCACGTGCACTAATGTGCACTCGCCTTCATCAGCGCCGCTTCCCCTCCTCATTCCCCCTTTGGTATCCATACACAGTAGAGGAGCAGACACATATCTGGTACGGAGAACGTCGGGAACATCCAGAGAAGGACAGGCACAAAGACGGAAACAATTGGCTTTCTTTTCAGCCGAGACGCACGGTCTGCTGATACACACATATTCCACAGAAGATGCACGGGAACGACAACGCAACGACACAACAAGGAGCCGCCCCAATGGCTGCTCCCCACGGTATCCCCTCCCCCTAGCTGCCATTTTTGTTATTTCTCTCTCTCTTTCTCTCTCTCTCGCACTCTCTCGCTCTCTCGTTCTCCCGCCACCAAAGGAGGAGGTACCATTGTCAGGCAGGAGCAGGGAGACCTCACAAAGCGAGAGAGGATGTCACAACAAACAAAAAAGCCATAGTAACCCCCCGAAATCTAATCACGGGGCATTGATTCAGGCGCTGAATGGAGATGGAGTACCTTGAGAGGGGTTCATCCACAGAGGCTGTAGACAGCGTGACAGGGGGCCTTCACAATTCAGCTGCTCTGCTCGCGCCTTCAGACTATCAATCGCCTCAGAGATACAATCATCCATGCAAAAACACATTTTATTTCACATATTCATTTCACTCGTGTGCATCACAAATATTGATATTTACCGTGAGTGTTCTGTGTGTTGAGTAGGGTTGTAGGGTTGGTTTTGCTTTGTGAACAGCGACGGAGTCTTTAGTTGTGCTGATTGTGCTTACTGGAGCAATTAAGCACAGGGTTAGACTTGGTAGCGCGAGTTTGCCTTGAAAACTCTCAACATTCAAATATTTATTCTCGAGCCTTGGATGGGGAAAGGTTACATTCCACCGCTACTAATGAATATGTACAGCATAGTGCCCATTCTCCTTCCTGTTTTCTTCTACGTTGGGATTTACATTTTCTTTAAAAAATATTTTAAAAAAATAAAAAACAACAACATAGAAACCATTAGCAACATAAGTCTATTAACTGCTATAGGAATCTGTGACATTTAAAATGGAATTATTTTATCTATAATATGTGTATGCCCTTCTCTCTCATTTGTTTTTCTCTCTCTGTAATGCTCTATAATGCAACAGCTTTGCTCTTATTATTTTGTAATGATACTCTGGCATTATAAGTTGGGGGTATTGATTTTGGAACCCTGAGCATTTATTGTGGAGGTAAATGTTATTATTTTAATATTGGACCATGCTAATTTAATAGAGTGTAACATACATGTCAGGGTGTGAGCCGCAGGGATCTCTCTCTCTCTCTCTCTCTCTCTCTCTCTCTCTCTCGCTCGCCTGAGTTCTCTCTCTCTCGCTCTCTCTCTCTTCCCCAGGTCCTAGCGGCACC
>JAODLL010000024.1:2596090-2611698 GCA_026546735.1 Forbesichthys agassizii | reverse complement strand
CTGCTATAAAAATATAAACAACTAATACAAACACATCACATGCCTGCTATAAAAATATAAACAACTAATACAAACACATCACATGCCTGCTATAAAAATATAAACAACTAATACAAACACATAACATGCCTGCTATACAAATATAAACAACTAATACAAACAATTAGACATCCTTGCTAATGCTGGGCCAGTAGCTAATTAGGAGACATTACATATGAAGAACACGCTCAGTAATTACTTCTGCCCCCTGTTGGTTTTGGATTTCAGCCTTTATTCATCGGAGCCATGCATCATGATGCATTGAGGCTTTTCTAAAGTCCACATTTTAAGCAACTTGTATTCAGCAGCCATTATTCCAGTTGTATTTACAATTTATAATTGAATATAATAATAATATATTATTCAATACCTTATAAAAGTTCAATTATATGGTGTTATTGATATTTAGTTAGTAGATGTTATAAATGTTGTGTTATTGAGTAGCTAATATCTTCATTTGTTATTCATAAAAAATATATTTTACATGCAGTCAAGTCGATCAATTCTTGTGTTCTTTCTGAATGCATGGCCTTGATGAATGTTGTTCCATTTTTACATATTTCAACTCACATAGATCTGTTTTTCTTACTTTAGGTTGTAAACCAAAGCAAACATCCAACAATTGGCTGCTAAATATGTGTAAATAATTAGCAAGCATTTACACAAACATGTTTTAGAGGAATATGCATTTTTATTCAATGGTGACTATAATTGATATGAATAATCTATATTTATGTAGCAGTTGATCTGTAATAGTTACCTCCTATTGTTTGCCTGTAATCAACATGTTGTTTGAAGCATGTGACTGAGTGTGGATCTGGAGTGGCATCTGACTCCCTGATGGCAGTATTACCACACGTTGCCAGCTGGTTCTGACAGGGTGCCACCTAGATATGTCATAACACTGTCCTGTGTCTCTAACCCCAGCCCACACACACACACACACACACACACACACACACACACACACACACCATCCCCTCATGGCCATCATTCACCCGTCATTCTCCAATGCCTCATAGACCAATCAGGCGCTTTCTCCCGGGACACTGTGTCACACATTTAAGGATGCATGACAAAGTGTTCCTTGATTTCCCAGTGGCCACTGTCTGCATCCTGTTCGTGCACATACTGTACGCATGCCCATCCGCTATACAGTCACACCCACTACATGAGACCACATGTGGTACATAAGATGCAGTATATCAGAGATCTTTCAGAAGGCTTATCGAATTTCTTAATTAAGTCAACATAATGTATAGCCACATGTCTAGCATCTGGGTCAAGCACACTTACGTAGCTATTACGTAAACCAAACACATTTTTACATAGAAATATATCAAACGACAAATGCTTACATTGTCAAAAGACATTTCAGCAAATAAGCTAGTCGGATGCTCCCTGTACCATACCGTACATGCTACTGTAATCATAACCATATACCCTGAAAGCCTTATTTGACCACTCCGGTTACAGTAGCTAGCTTTTATTGGCACTGCTGCTCATACACCTCCTCCAAATGGGAAGAAAACAATTTTGTTCAATTTTTTGGAAAATATGTTATCAGTGTTTTTTTTCTACATTAGTTGGAGCCTCTTGCATTCAGTGAGATAGGTGATTCCCATGAGACACAAAAGATTGTCTATGTGTTGGAAGTAATTAGTAAAATGCCTCTCTTCAACCTATAAGGATCAGCTCTGATCAGTCAAAACAGTGACCATGTCGGTTGATTGAGGTAAAGGCATTTTCACCCCATTAGTCCAGCCATAGCAGACGGGCATTAGAATGAATGGAGAAAAAGGATAGCAGATGATGTGCAAAAGCTTAGACACAAGCACATCTTTTATCCCGGATGAAAGAAGAGCTTCATTCGGAGACGGCTTTCACAGTTCCATGGGCCGCATTGAAGAAAGGCCTACAGTAATGCTACAAAGCCATTTGTGCCACACTTTTTCACAATTATGGCCTCTCTCCCAAAATGGCTTGTTTATAATAGGTAACTGAGAGAACAATTGGCCTGGAGTAGCTTTGAAGCTGGAGCTTCTGAAGAGAATGGAGGAGCACAATACACACACCGTGAGTCCAAAAAGGAACATAATCTTCATAAACCAACATCAAGTCACCATATAACCATGCTGCGTGCTTTTTTTTATGTACTGGCACAAATTGTATATGTTCGTGCATGTGTGTGTGTGTCTGTTGGTGTATTTGAATTGTTGCATGTGTGAGAAAGTATGTGTACTTTCATCTATTTTTGGTATGTGTTTATCAAAACCAGCGTAAAAGGGCGAGAAGACAAAAGCACTACCTTTTTGGCAAACGCTGCTATCAATCACAACAATGTAATGCCTCCAAACACTACAGCTACCTACCTTCACCAGCTTTCTCAACCAGCTATCCAATACAGTGATTGCCTGTGACACTAAGCCAGCATTTATCCAAAAACCAACACTGTCTCAGGCTTATGTGAGATCATAAATCAATTTACCAAACTGTATATCCAGTGCTGGCTTTAGAAAACGGTGTGTTTTGGTAATGAAGTAATCCTTTTTAATAGAAAATACAGACACAATGTTCCTTCTGCAGAGTTTGATGGATTAGCTTTTCTATAGAATTCCATGAATGACATCCATGATTTTTCATCCCATAAATAAGTGTGTGTGTTTAAATAAAGATAGTACTGTAGTTACCTTAGTGGGGACTGGGTAAGATACTAATAGGACAGGATGTTTTTTTGTTTTGTTTTACTGTAATATCTCCTTTGTTGCAGTATTTATCTTATTGTATTAGTTCAGTAATGTTGTAGTGTGTTTTATTGTCTGCAGTATATGCAGTGATACAAAAACATCCCTACTGCATAACTTATGTCAATTACATTTCTAATCCCAAAGGGGTTAATAAAGTTAATCTTATCTAATAAAATAATGTGTTTAATTACTTGTACCTTTAACTCCAGTACAATGAATGAATCATCTATTACGATTTCTATTTGCAGTAGTATTTTTTAACTCAATGTCACTGTCCATCCTGTAACTTATTGATTCCCATTCCATCAATTAGCTAGGTTGAGTTAGGTTTGTATTTAAGCAGGTCAAGCTGTTCACAATGACACTTTGACACAATTGGAGTCATTACCCTCTAGCTATTTCTCTTTCCCTGCACTATGGCCTGCCCCTGTTTGTTTAACCCGAGCCCCCAACCTCGCTTTCATGGCTCTTCAGCGGTGGGTGAGGTTGGTGTCAGGTGCGGCTCAGGTGTGCTGGAGACAAAGGCAGCCACAGAGCTGGAGTGAAGCTACTGTGACCACGTCTATATATCTCCAGCTGCCTGTGGCTAAAACCCTGGCCGGGACCATTCAGCAGTTCCCGGCTGTTTACCTTAACCAATCACAAGGCGTGACGTTGGAAAGTGAAGGCACCTGCAGCCACGTTCTGCCCTGCCTCAGGCGTGACGGACAGCTCTGTTGGCGGGTGACATGACACACCTGTGTATGTATAGGTAGCATAGCCTGCCAGCCAGAACCCAGGGTTTAGTTTAAATGTGATGGCAGTCTGGCTCTGTTTTGGCTTCCCATGTTGGATTAGTGCCAGTGGGATGAACAGGGATGCTGGGGTCAAACTCAGCTTTGTGCTCATGTGTGCTGACTCAGCAACTATTACAGTGTTTCTCCGTCACTTTGATACATTTCTCAGATCAGAATTGAAATGCTCAAAACTACTTGTTCAACCTCCACATCATCAAGTTACTTATGCACATCATACAAACCATTTTCTAATTGTTTTTGAACAAATTGCAAATGCTTTGGCACATTCATGCAAATGGTTATGTACAATTGTCTGCTGGTTCCTACATTATCAGTTGCTTATGGCATGTTGATCAAAATTAAACACTATGTCTATACTGTATATACTCTAAGGCTGCACAATTGTGCATATATACTGTATATGCAACAATATTTTATATATATATATATATATATATATATAATGTAAGTAAGTAATGTAGCCTTGTGCATTTTAGATCATTGTCATCAAAATGTTAGCCTATAGATCACATTCTAAATTTTACACTGTTATATTGAGAACGTGCATGCATTTTAAATAACATGTTGGTAGACAATGACACAAGGACTTCTCATTCTTGTGGCAATGACATGTTCATCGTTATACACATCTTCTTTTGAGGGATAGACTAAGGACTGTTGTTTAGTTACAAGCTTTTGTAGATACAGTACTGTAATACATTGTGTTATGTTTTTAACATAACTCATAACTCAGTAAAACTGAGTCGAAAAATGTACCATGTGCTATGAAATAGTTTTGTGTGTTTTCTTTCTGAATCACAATGACATTATATGTTGACAGACCAAAAGTACAGTACAATTTAATTATTGTAATTGTCATAAAAAATGTAGCTATAGTGTACATCAGACAATACCAACAATACCGAGTTTTATATTGACAACACGACTAAACATTTTGACACAACTGAGCACAGTGTTTGTCAACAACTTGACATTCTGATGGCAATGACATGTTCATTGACGTAACCATTTGCTTTTGAGAGTTAGACTAAGGTTTTTGAGCAAGTTACGACCATTTGACATTGACATTGTGTTTTGCTGTTTGTTCGAATTGTTTTGAGAAATACACAAGCTGGTTTGCAACTGTTTGAAAAATTTACCAAAGCGACTGAGAAATACTGTACGACGTACACTTGTGTGCTCAAACACAGCACATGCCACACATGTTATATATCTGTCTGTCTGTCTGTCTGTATGTCTGTCCACCTGCCCTCCCACCGGCAGTTTAGTGTATGAATTCAGGACACATTTACATAATAGTCTAATACAAATTATAGCTCGTTCAACAGGTGCAGTATGAAGGATTCATATAGGTAGGCCAGGCATGTTGTGGATCGTCTGTCTGTCTGTCATACGTATATTTTCTGTAGCACACATGTACTGTAGCACACATTACTGTAAAGTGAGTACAATTCTACAGTAGGTACAGTATTAATGAGTATGTAGGGTTCGTACAGGTAGGCCAGGCATGTTGTGAATCGGATCCATAGACGTTTTGGCTGGGAGCCGGCCAACGTAACGAGGCGTGCTGGCAAAACAGCAGCATCGTTCTCCTCCATAGACACACACAGACAATGCACACACACTTACACACACACACCTTATCACACACTTACACCCTCAGAATGTCACTATCCTGAGGATTTATACATGCTAATAGACATTCTTTGTGGTGCTCTGGATGGGGTGTCAGAATTGATGGCATGCGTACTTTTATTACCCGCTATGGTGTGTGTAATTAGGTTAAATAGAGAGGGTTGGACACGCATGGTAAAGGCTACATTTCTCACCCCAGCTGGATTTATTGGCCACGCTCCGCTCTGCCAGGCCCACTCTAATGCTTTCATTTGCATGGGGGCCACATGTAGCTGATGTGTGTATTACTGTTATGTCAGGCACTAAGCACACTGACATGGGCCAGTTTATGAATAGGTTGGCTCAACGGTTGTCAATGGCCTGACTCCTGCCAACCGCCTATCCGCTATGATATGAAAGCCCGGCAAGTGTTAGATTGACACTTGACGCGTCGAAACAAAGCCCATTGTCATTTTAATTACTATACGTTGAATCTTAATTTCACAGCCATCCATATTGCTAAAGTGAGAGGGCTGTCTGTTACTTACATTCTCTGTAACAGCTGTCTATTCTGCCGGGGTATCCATCCGCCATTCGCATGTTCGCACAGCCTCAGAAATAATGACTTCATAATGACTATAATCACTCCAGATGTAATTATAATAGATAGCCAATGGTACAGTTAAACAGTATTTTCCTAAGAAACATATCATGCTAGCCGGCCTCCAGATGTCCAATCCGGTGTAAATCACAGATAAACTAATAGCAGGGGGGGACTGTATGTGTGTCGCGACCCTTCCATTGAATGGACTTTAAAGGAATCTCTTTATACCAGTTATTTTGTCGTCTGCTGGAGGGGTTCTGTCCCATCTGCCCAGCAAAGACAGGCTGATAATGAAGTGTGTTTGATAAGTTGTTGATAATGAGAGCTAGCCTGCTAGCAGTAATGACGGCGGCGGCTGTATAGCCTGCAGTAGTGCACGTCACCGTGCACTCTCCCCTGACCTTCACAGTTTCCCGTGTGTCCCCCACCCCAACGGCCATCTTCAGATTGAATCATTGACGAGGTGCGTGTGTGTGTGTGTGTGGCAAGCTGATTTAATTTGCTCTGTTCCTCCTCTACCAGCCTCCACCCTCCACCCACATCTCCTGCTAGTTTGGAAGTGGTGAGGACAAAAATAATCTTGTGATGGGGTCTCACAGATTCTCAAACAAACACACACGCACATATAGGCTCCCTTGCTCATTTCCCTGAGCCTGCACTTTGGGACAGCTCCATACTGTAGCTCCGCTGGGGATGTAGAACGCATAGTCTGTCTAACACCGCCTGCATCTTCCGTGTCTCTCTCTCTCTCTCTCTCTCTGTCTCTCTCTCTCTCTCTCTCTCTCTCTCTGTCTCTGTCTCTCTCTCTCTCTCTCTCTCTCTGTCTCTCTCTCTCTCTCTCTCTGCCTATATCTCTCCATCTCTCCATCTCTCCACTGTATCCTTATTTGTGTCTGCCTCCTCCTCTCCCTTCCACCCTCCTGCCTGGCCCCTTGCCCCCACCACCACACTATGGACACACCCCCAGGCTGGCAGACCAGGGAGGGGGTCTGCGGGAGACGGGGGCCCATTGACAGGCCGGAGTGGCAGTAACTTATTGTCTATTGATGGAGTGTGACAAATTATGTGGGAACGCAGGGGTGCGTGCCACTGAGAGTCTGGGTGTTGAGTGTGTGAGCGTGCCGGCATCTGTGTGCGTGTGTGTGTGTGTGTGTGTGCGTGCGTGTGTCTGTGTCTGTGTCTGTGTGCCTGCCATTCCGTCTGTGTGTGTGTGAGTGTTTGTGCGTGTGTCTGCATGTGCGTGTGTGTGTGTGTGTCTGCATTTGCTTGTGTGTGTGTGTGTGTGTGTATATGTGTGTGTGCTAGTTGGAGCAGTGTGTGGGTGTGTGTGTGTGCGCGTGCTTGTTGGAGCAGTGTGTGTGTGTGTGTGTGTATGTGCGTGCATATGTGGGGGTGTGTATATGAGTAAATTTCTATGATACACACACCTGGATCTGTGTATGTGTGTGTGCGTGTGAGTTCGAGCGCGAGCAAAGCAGGCTTAGCGCGGGCCAGGCGGGCAGAGCTGGGACCCTTCACAGCTCATTTAGCCCAAATGGGGCCACCTGGGTGGTGAGGAGACGCAGCAGGGCGGCCCTGGCACTCTGGAGCCCCCGCTGACAGCTCCCAAATATAGGGGCTCCGCCGGCCTATTAATCAACACAGCCACGCTGACAAATCACCGCCGCTATGACCTAATGAGAGGAGGAGGATAGGAGGGAGAGACCCAAGGAAGGGGGAGGAGGGTGGGGGTGTAAAAAGTATACAGAGAGAGAGGTAAGGGAGTTGGGGGTGGGGGGATACGGAGGCTACAACCAGGGAAAGCGAGTGAAGACGGAGGCAGCAGCCTCTTAATGAAAAGGAAATGAAAAGAAGGAGAGGTCTGACATCGTGACAGGCGGTGCGGGCCATGGGGGTTAGCAGTGAGCTAATAAGACCAGAATGCTAACACGCTTGTCATCGATAGCTGATCCGTGGCTCTCAGGCCCCTATTCACTGCAATTCCTTTGGGTTTGTTTTGAAAGCGAGAGGGGGAAAAAAGAAAATATGCAAGCGTTCCAAAACATTCAACGCCTTTTTCGGTAAACCCTCACAGTACCCCTCCGGCAAGTCTTGTTCACCAAAACGTAACTTAAGGGTCGGATACGTCTGTTGTCTGGGCAACCCTGTGCATAGCTTCAAATCAAATTAACAGTGAGAAGACATGTTGGTTTGAACATGAACAACATTGATGTATGTCTCCTTCTCCCATTCCCACCCTGAGGTGAGCTAGCATCTAATCTCTCCGCTACCAATATCAGGTCCAAATCACATTAGCTGGGATCAGAGGTGAAACTGGAGCTTTTCAACGGCAGTCTGCTCTCGCTAATGAACCCCCATGGCCATCCGCTGCATATTAAAGCCACTCTGAATGAGGGGATAAAGTTTTGCAATAATCATTATGTAATTGCACGATGTCTGGCTTTCCATTGTCCTGACATTTGGAAAGCTCAATAGCAATATCTTTATGTTTTTTCTATAGGGAATACATTTGAAAGGGCTACGCTACGTATGATGGATGAGTTTCTGCGGCTACGCAATTTGTTTCACTGTAATTGTATGCGGTGCCGTCCGTTTGAGGTTCATATGTTACAGTATTATTTTATCTAGTATGGATTTTCTGCACACTGAACCCAGTGTAAAGAATATGACGGAGTCAAAGTAATAACGACCATTTACAGTATGATGTGCACTGATGCCACCATCAGTTGTGACCATGTCATTCAAACTTTGGAATGCAACCCTCTCCACGCCTCCCCAGCACACAGACACACACAACAACAGCATGCCTGCTTTATCTGAGGCCCCTATTATGTTGCTAATAACCCTGTAAAGTGTATTTAGGATGAACCAGGTGTTAGCCCCATTGAAATGCAGCCAGACGTTAAACTGCGCAGTGAATATTCAGGACGAGTGACTTCCTATTGACTCGTATTGTCGTACTGTCTGCTCTGCGGGCCAGCTATGGGGTCTTAGTGATGCACTAAGCCTCGGCCTGTCTGCCCCATTGACCGGCCCAGGATGGAGGGCCAAGTGAGAAGATGCACAGCTGCAGGATCCTCCCATCCATTACATATATGGTAACACCTAGCGATGCTGAACCTTTAGTCCCTATCAGAGCCTGTAGCTTGATTTGTAAGCAGGCGTCTTTTGGTCCGTCTGTGTGTGTAGGTGTGTGTGTGCGTGTGCGTGTGTGTGTGTGTGTGCGTGTGTGTGTGTGGCTACATGTAGGACCGAGTGCATGTCAATGACAATTATTTGACCGTAAAGGAGTGTTATGTTTCCCAAACATCTAACAGGTCTAGTGTGCTTTTGTTCCATTGAGTGATAAGATGCAGCAATTGTTGGTTTCAGGTGCATAGCTTTCACCTGTTCTGCCTCAGAACTGTCTCAGAAACATATAATGTAGTGTAGCTGGACACACGCACATACATCTTAATATATTCATGATGTCATTTTTAAGGAGGAGTAATACAATATTAATGGATAACTCTCTGTTGGCGGGTTTATCTCCTGTTACATGGCTTTTATGTGATGTTAAAGCCATTGTCACAGTACTCTTTGTAAAGCTTTTTTTTAGTTAAGGACTTAGAATTTCAAAGCTTGCATGATGTTTTGAAATACCATGTCTTCAATACCTTCTGAGAATATTGCATTAGCAACGTATCACACTAAGTCTGCTGGAAAATATATAATTTACATAATTTACATTTACAGCAAGACAAGCCCAATGTACTGAAATACATAATATTGTCATAGTATCTATGGAAAAGATGTGTGGAAGGATTTCCACAAAGAAACAAAGCTTTGCCATCAATGCATGGCAGGAATGCCTTTGTCATAGAGCAAGTGGTACCTTATCAACCAGCTGTGCTCCTTGGTGGATGTCATAGCTTGTATATGCACAAGTCACACAGAGAAAGTATTGCATTAGTTATAGGCTATTTCTTTGGAGCACAATGAGGTGAAATCACAATGAATATATGTTTCTTCTTCTGTACACTGTTCAGCAGAGAGGTTGTTTGAGTGAATGCTTGGTTCTCTTAAGTGTATGAGGGGGTAACGGGGTGTACATCTGTGTGTGCATAGAACACAATATAAAGGTAGTCTGTGTATTTGTATCATCTTTGTTCATGCATTTATGGTAAACATTTAATGCATACATTTTATTACATTTTTTTAGCTTTTTGCACAAGACCTGTTAGGAACTAGCCTGGCGAGAAAATCCTGATCTCGCGAGCTTCAGTTAAATTTTGCTGTGAGAATCAGTCTGGATAGCCTAGGAATCATTTTGAATGTGTCTGAGCGACAACTGAACGTTCCAATCAGTGTAGTGTTTATAGCTACTGTATACGGGCGTGGTTTATGTGTGCCTACAGCGAAAACGACCAGATGGTTCATTCAATCAAAGCAAAGTTTTTATTTTGAAAGTACAACCATTCACAAACTATTTCAATGTAAGGCTCCCCAGATGGACTTGTGACAACAATTCCTCTGGCATGTTAGGTTAGTTAGGAACTGGGCCTTTTCAAACTTTGCTAACTAATGTTTATGACTTCATAAATGTAAAATGTGTATGCATTCACAGTATACATGATATATACTGTTTTTCACCTACATAAGGTGCTCTTAACAATTGCAGAATTTAGTACAATTACAAGTATTAGAAGCAAGTAGCAGGATCTCAACCCACAACCTTTCTGGGAGAAGTCGACCTGCTTAACAACTAGACTAACATGCCATCTATCAATCTATTATTTTTCTCATCCCAATCTTTCCTTGGCTCTTGGGGGAATAATAAGCCTTGGGGGGCTGATATGTTTGATCCCATAGACTCGGACGCACATCGCAGCCCTTAGCAGCTACCTGGCAGCCTGACTGACTGAGCTAGCCTACACTTGTCACAGTTACACAGGCTAGAGGATGACAGAAGGTGCATGGCATGCATTAGCCCACGAAAGAGAGCGACTCAAAGGGTTGCCGGGCGCAGATGCACCCCCGTTAATTCATTTTACCGCTGGCACACATAATGCGTGCCACCGCTAGGACGCGTCATCTAAAATGATGCAGCACTGCAAACAGTGCATTTTGATTGAACGGGGCGCACAGGTTGAGCTCTATTTGTAGAGGCCCTTTGGTTTTCTATCGGGGGTAATGTGTGATGTGTGGTGCCACATGTGGTGGCAGTTTGAGAGACTGCGGTGTTAGACAGTTGTCAGACACACACAGGACAGGGTTGAGAGGTGTAGCCTGCCTGGCTGCCTAACACAAGATCCTCAGCAGTAATGATTTGGCTCAACTGAAAGAGGTCACACAGACGTGCGCCCGCACACGCATACACACACACACACACACACACACACACACACACACACACGCTTCTTTGAGAGTGTCACAACCTCCTCCCGGGTGTTATTTTTGTGAGAGGTGCCGCGTTCAGCCAAGTTCCTAACAAGAGCCAAACACTCAGGAGAGTGAGGCGATGGAAAGGTGAACTGAGGAGAGGAGAGGATTGGAGGAGACAGGAGGGAAGAGAAGGACAGATTAGAGGAGGAGAGAGCTGTCAACCTCCTGGTGAAAAGTGCAAAACTTACTGTCTATATGGAACAGTCAACTCCTGCACAATATTGACCAGACTGCTGGCAAGACCTGGCAGCTGTTTGGTTATTTGCTATTGTCCTAATACTCACATGCAGGAAGGATTCTAAATTGGCCTGACACCCCCCACACACACACACACACACACACACACGCCATGTCAAACCGTAGCAGCTGGCCTGACCACATCCACCACAAGCAGCCAGGTTTGATGGATCGCATTCTGTAGGAATGTACCAAACCGTGTCCCGCACACGTTTATTCAATGCCCCAGTGTTGGACAAGCAGTCCTAATGATGTCTGAAATACCAACACAAACGCTATGTTATGCTGTGATAATTGCCACCCCCCTGTCCGCAGAACAAATACACGTGGAATCGGTAGGCAAACACATTAATATGGAAATGTCTACATTAATTTGGAACATGTTCTAAATTATTCAGTAATTAAGCCACTGCAAATTTACACAAACTTTCCCCTGGCTGAGTGGATGGAATGTTAAGAAGCTGCATCGAGACAGGCTGACACGTGAAACGTGTACAGTGCAGTAGTCATGCAATATGAATGTAGACGCACGTGAACACCGTCTAGACGTACAGTATGACGTGTTCTTTTATTCCCTAAAATGTATACTTTTAAAACAATTATCTTCAAAGGTTAGCAGCAGCATGAGTCAATGGTCCATATATATGTGTGTGTGTGTGTATTTTTTATATCTGTCCCGTTTTACAAGGAAATGTGTCATATCAGTCTTTAGGTCACAGGAGATGCATGTCACTACATATTTTTTCGATCTTATTTCGTTTCCACCTGTCCCCATACATGGATTCTCAAGTCTGAATGTCAGGAATTAGGTGTGAAATATATACGTACATTACGTACAGTATTCATTAAAGAATACACCTGCATGGGTGTAGATACAGTTCTGCCAGCTAACATGTGTGACTGGCCTTCATCAGGTTTGGAGCCTCTGATGAAGCTCCTTGTTTCTCCCATGCTCGTAGTGGCCCTTCAGATAGTGTGTGTGTGTTAGTATGTGTTCCCACGAAAACATTAAGATGAAATGCTGAGACAGTAAACTATGGGATAGTTATTTGGCATCAGCTATGTCTATAAGTGTGTGTGTTTTTTTTTTTTGTCTGTGTGCTGTCCCACAATTTTACTTTCAAACGGATCTTCTTTGATATTTACGTTCTTGTTGGTTTTGGTGTGTCGTGTAGATTTTGAGTGGACATCACTTCAAATTGGAATAGATCTCAGGTGGGGTCTAATACTGAGTGACATCATCTCCATACTGTACTATAGGCCTGACATTGAGTTGATCTGACAATAGAATGGATGAGCGTATGGGCTAGTGAGTCCGAAGGTAGAGCATAATCCCTTCTGTCAAGTCTGTGTCTCGTCAATATTCAAATCCTGCCGGCTGTCCAATGGCTGTCAGTTGCAATCTCCCTCCGGCTTGTGGCCCGGCAAGAGGCACATATCCAAATGGAATTGGATGTTGGCGTCTCAATGGAAATTGAGTTGAGGAGATGACCCCTGCCCCCGCATTGTGAACTTGTCAGTTACTCCAACTGAACCAGTTTTTAACGCACAATACCCATTCCCAGTCAATATCTCTTCTCGTTTGAGTCTATGTTTGGATATGGTTTTCCCTTTCTTTACGATCTTGTCATGTTGTGGCTGTCTGCCCCGCTCTGCCCATCCTGATTCTAAAGATTATTTAATGGCACATCTGCTCAATTTGATTGCACCGGTACGCAGTAGATGGAGACACAACTGGGGAAGGGAGATGGGGCTGACACAGACCAAAAGATAGATGTTTGAGCTCACTATATCGCAAATGACAAGTCAGACAGTTGAACAGCTACATCTTCATTCTCTGCCATCTTCCCTTCAGAAGGGTAGAGTAAAATCCACGTTGCTCAGTTATCTTAGACATAGAGGGTTTAACACGTGCACAGGAAATTACCCACCCTAATCCCAACCCTAAAATGTACAAACTATGCATTTTAATTCAATTACATCGTATTAGTCAAACATTATAAGAAACCCCGTGCAATGTCCCGAGGACAAAGAAAGATGAGCAAGATGTCTAATATCAGTGTTTTATGAGAACACATATACAGTCATCAGTAGTATATATAAAAAGCTAGTTAACTGTAATATATGTATTTATGGTCCTTCTTATGTAATGGTTTTGCACAACATGTTAGCGGTGTTATAATTCAAAGTGACTCAAAGTTCTTCAAGGATGGAGTGTCGGGCATGTGGAGAATCAAACCCACAACCTTTGGATTTGCAGCTGACTGCTGTAAGTCTAACATATCCTGGTTTATGTTTAACTCAACACCAGAGGCTAAGGTTAACCAGCCTCCATCTAAAATGAGTCTAGACATACCACACAGTAGTAACAGAGACGCTCTACTTTTTCTTTCTCTGTCTTTCTGTAGTTTTACGACACGTCTCACCCTGGCATGCATGGAAAGGCTTGACCTTTTGGAAAGTTTAGCACTTTAAATATTTAGGCTTGCGTTATGATGGATCCTGCAGGCCCTCCGGCAATGTGTAAAGCCTCTGATTAGGACTGCTGTCAGAGTCATTTAGCTGGGTGTCTGGCGGTCCACCCTGCGCTGTGTTTGACAGGCAGGCCTTTTAAACAAACACTGGTCCCGGTGGCAGGGAGAGCTGGGCACCCAGCACCACAAACACCCAGCGCTGTGAGAGAAACCACTCAGAGCGCTGACAGCTTGAGAAGGAGTGAGCTATCTTCACCTCTTCCTATCCCTCTCTTCCTTTGTTCACACACACACACACACACACACACACACACACACACACACACACATATTTTCTCCTGTATGGCTAATATCATTGTGTGCCCATATTTAAGTTGACATTAATTCATAATTCCATATTAAAGTGACATGAACTCTCTCACAAAGTGGAATTTGCCCACATCAATACAGCACATAGTGTAAAATGGACTACTTTTTTAAAAAAGTTTTGCTTCCTGATAATTAGCCATACATGTAATTATCCAACTGCTAAAGGTTCAATATAACATTGAACTACACAGGTGAATTAATATAAATCACCATACAGTAAGTCCACAAAAGGTCACCCTCAAACATTTCTACTTCTTTATTTATTTTCTATTTCACTGACAGTACATATGCTGTTATTAAATGCAACTCCTTGGAAATGACTACGTTCTAATGTGAAGAAGCCAGGCAGTTTATATATAGGGTGTCAAGCCTACACCATGCAGTTACAGCACACACTATACGCCACGATACTTTTCTATCTCTATTTCTCGCTCTACTGTATTTCTCATCTGTTTGTTGTATATTTGAGTGTCGCACAGAGGTAGCAGACGTTTGATTGCCAGATGATCTCTGAGCAAGGCTTATGCTCTTAGTTTGGTAGATATTGTTACTCATTATCAGCTCCAAATCAGGATACAGGCTTCTTTGCCTTCCACCTACAGTACATTATCCTGTGATTAGGACAGCTTATGTTACACGTTAAAATATATCTGAGCCAGCCTTTTTATCCCACTCTCAGACAATCTCCCATGGCATCAATCCTGTAAATATACCAGTCTTAATATGTGTGTCCTATTCTGTATTCAGAATAAAAGCAAAGTCAGCAGCTCTGGTATTAATGCATGAGAAATGAGCGTTGCCCCCCATAAGAATTAAAGGGTAAGACTGCTCTTATTAAGATGTAAATTTGGGGAGGAAGCTTGCCGAAATGAGGATGCTGTGAAGTTA
This sequence comes from Forbesichthys agassizii, assembly GCA_026546735.1. Lineage (NCBI taxonomy): Eukaryota > Metazoa > Chordata > Actinopteri > Percopsiformes > Amblyopsidae > Forbesichthys > Forbesichthys agassizii. The sequence goes on along the minus strand of JAODLL010000024.1, from coordinate 2,596,505 downwards.
TTGTCAACTTTAGTCTACTTAGGTATTTCTAACATTCAGGCATTGTTGCATTGTACAGTAGTTGTGGAAATTAGATACACATGGCAAAGCAATGTGTGTGTGCGTGCATGCATGCGTCTGCGTGTGTGCGCACGTGTGTGTGTGTGTGTGTGTGTGTGTGTGTGTGTGTACTTTGGACACATTTATTTTGTATGTTTTTGAGGATGGGATCAACCAATTCGAAATGATGCATAACCCTTATATAACGGAACAATTTACACTGCTGGCAATGCAATGTAGTGACAGTATACATGGCAGCCTGTCATGCTAATTCTATCTCTCTGTGTACAAAGTCTGTGCGCTCTCTCTCTCTCTCTCTCTCTCTCTCTCTCTCTCTCTCTCTCTCTCTCTCTCGCTCTCTCTCTCTCTCTCTCTC
>JAODLL010000024.1:2539560-2550477 GCA_026546735.1 Forbesichthys agassizii | reverse complement strand
TATATATATACCGTGTGTCTTAGCCTGGAGAATCCAGAATCATCCCAAGCTGAACAGCATAGTAAAGAGAGCCGGGATCAGGGCCACGTCAGGGGAGGAGAGGGTGAGAGGCAATGATAAATGGCTGGGGCAAGCTAGCAGAAATTAGTGGAGCCGTATGCAAAGCTGTGGCATTTTGTTTGATGTGAAACAAAAGGACCACCATGACAAAAGTGGCTGCCAGACTGCTCAGCAGGGCAGTAGCCCCCAGCACTTACAACACCACCCCAACAACAATGTGCGTCTGTGTGTGTTTGTATGCATTGTGCGCATGTGTGTGTATACGCATGTGCCTTCATATCTTGCAATGTCCTGTTTTCCAGTGCTGCGTATACTGTATTATGTTTATTATCCCTCTCAGAGGTTTTGCACTCCACTCGTAATCACAATGCCCAGCCCATTGTACGCCATGAAAAGACTTCCCCGTGGCTGAAGCGCGTTTGCTTTATTAAGCGGCTGAAATATAGACGTCTAATTTCTCTGAATGTGAATGAATAGGGATCTCAGAGTACAGCTCTCCTCCTAGCACAAGGATGTAAATTGAACTGTTTAAATGTCACGGCTAGCAAGATGATTTGATTTGATTTGCTTGTTTCTGGGGTTTGTGTAGGAGGGGGTGGGGGGCAAAAAAACTCAACACGGAAAAAAAACTCTTCATCTGAACCTTAGCTGGGCTGGCTGTCACAAAGATAGACCAAGGTCTTTCTCTCCACCTCTACAACACATTGTAGGGCCACAGAATTCTTCTATCTAGCGTGATTATGTACAAATGGCCTTCATTTGCCAGCCATTTCAAAGCTGTAGTGCTGCATTGTGAGTAGAGGCAGATGACGTGGACCAAATTACAGTGGGATTGCCGCCTGAAAAGGATACTCTCACAATAGGCTTTGTGAAGTATTCCCTTCAATGCGATGCCATTATTATCACCTTTGTTGGTGTCCGTGTCTGTGTTTCGGGAGCATCTTTAGTTTCTAGATTACATTTGTGGTGTCGAAGAGGGTCTTTCATAAATTTTGATTTCCCCCCCCCCCACCCCTCTCTCTCTCTCTCTCTCTCTATCTCTCTCTATCTCTCTCTCTCTGTCGGTCACACTATCTCACTCCCTTTTGCTATTTCTTTGACTACTGAGGAAATTGATTTGCTGTGAGACATTCTTGCTCATTTTTTGCTGCTCGGTGCATTTTTTGTTATTATTAATTTGATTTTGTTTCGTTGTTTTTTCTGTTGCTGGGCAATCCAGATCTCTGGACGTTGCCTGAGTGTGGTTGGACTGTGCATATTATCACGCCAACATGTCAGGTCCTTACCTTGTCTTGGCTGTGACTGGTAGCTGAAGGGAGATGTTTATGTGGACACTTTGTATTACTGGCTGTGGCTGAGTAAGCATGGTTTGGGTAAAGTTTTTTTTAATGATTTAGTAATTATATAGTTTTTTAGTTTTAAATGTATTGTTTCACCAGTAGTTGCACCAGTGGTTTTTAAATTATACCTTCCTACAATAATTTGATATCTTGTGTTCATTCATACTATTTGAATTAAAATAAACTCAAAATAAACACATCAAGATGGAATCCCAAATTGTGAGGTTTCCATCAGTTGTCTCTAGGGATGTCACGAGAACTGATACTTCTACCAAGTCGATGCCAACATTTTGCTATTGTCATGTGACATCAATGGGTCGTTGATAAACATATTTAATCACCTGGCGAAAGTGAAACAAAATCAGCCTTGAAGCGAATCAAATATGTTGGACTTTTGTTGGATATTTGCGTTGCATTTGTATGCTGTAATCTACTACAATGCATTTTAACCGACAATTTTTCACCTCGTGCTTGCCGATACCTCCAGAGCGGCGACCGGGATCTCTATGCATATTTATCTGCCCTAGAGCACTCTCGTGGGGGCACCGAGTCAGGGAGGTCTCGATGGTCGATGGCCCTGTGGTACCAAAGTGAGTATTGAAACCCGTGGAATCTCACTGGTATTTGTATCGACTACTAAAATTCTGGTATCGTGACATCCCTAATAGTCTCTGCTTTTCTACTTATGTTGGAATAGTTTGAGTTTGAGATGCATTGCCTAGCATTGCCTTGCACAGATCACATGCTGAATTGCATCGCGCAACCAATGCATTGAAATGAAAGGAAATGAGAGACTAGCAGCTTATTTTTACTTCAAGGTGAACCCCAAACCCTTATTAGCAACACAGCTAGTATTTTATGCACTTAGTGGTCTTCTGTGTGAGCAGCCATAGTCTTTGATTTTAGTTTTTAGTTTTTTTTTTTTAATAGTTTATTTTAATACGTGTTAATTGGCCTGCCTTTCCTTTAAGATCAATTTCTTCACTTTCGGGATCTTTCTGTCAATTGCATAGTCTTTTGGTTATATTCTAAACGCATTCAGAAAAGCTGAATGGCAGTCGTAATGGCTGAGCATCCATCTGTCCATCATCTGCGTGGACTGACACACACCAGGTCACTTGCTTTCTGTCGTATCTCCAAACACGCCGGCGTTGCCGTGGATACGTAATTGAAAATCATTACATCTCAAACAAGCCTGATCGAGGTTTCTATTCATAATTCTCTCACTTATTTCTCCCCGTCTTCTTTTCCACGACAGCCCCTCCTCCCCTCCATCCTTCCCACCACTACCCTCTCTGTCTGTTTTATTTTATTTCCCATCGATATGATGTAGGCCAGAGCGAGGGAGCTTAAGTTCATTTCAGTTCAATTTAATCTTGGGGGATTCGTCATTACATATTTACTGCTGCGGCTGATCTTGCTGGAAGCTTCCAGCCCCGGCCCATTGATCTAGTGCGCATGTTCGCTCCCGGGGTTACGGGACGTGCTCCCATTTGCATAAGGCCCTGGGCAAGGTTCTTCCCTCCATTGATTGGCCCGTCCGTGAGCGCCCCGCGCCTCCTCGCATTGATCACTTTTTTGGTTTCTTCCTTCCCGCAGACAGTGCTAGCCAGGGTTCAGGAGCAGCGGCGGCGCATCAGACCGGCCGGGGGAAGGAAGAAAGATTTTACAGCCAACGTCTTAATAACAATTCCTCTTTCATCTTCCATTCAGAGGTGAAATATCTCTTTCACCCCATCACCTCCCCTGTCTCTGCTCTCTGTCTCCTCGCTGCTAGTCCCGCTGAGACGGCTGCCTAAGTAAGCAAATGCCATGCGATGCTGCACACTGCTGGAACAGCTGTAAACACAAGCTGCAGTGAAACATTGAAATACATGCAAATGCACTATTTGCATGTGTGTGTGTGTTAACCCCCCCCCCTTCCTCGTTCTCTCTTATATAAGCTTGGAGCTAAAATTGAACAGTCGCCCCCTCCCCGTTTGCAAGCCTCAATCCCTCCTCAACATCTTCTGGCATTTGACGCTGTGCTGAATAGTGAGGGAGAGAGAGTTCCCCTCTTCTCGTCCTGTCTCTTCCCCCTCTCCGATCATTCTTCCTTTCTTGTTGCAGTGTTTTCTGCCTTCCTTCCTTCCTTCCTTCCTTCCTTCTGCCTACTGCACACTCTGGTTCAGACAGGACGCCATGTTGGACACCGTGGTCGGCCTTGTTCTCCGTCATGAAGCGTTGGTTGTGTTTTATTTAAATGTTGTGGTATTTTCTTGATTTGTCTCTATCTCTGCGCGCATGGCTTCTTCTTTGCTAGTGTGTTTGTGATGTTTGTGTGCATACACACTGTGTTGTTGAGTCTATGTCTCTGCACCTCCCATAGTGCACCTCTTCTCTTTGCTGTGCTGTGTGAGCCAGGTCTGCAGCTTGGTCTGCCCCTCCACGTCACTTTCTCTCTCGCCTCATAGGCGACTTCACCTTCTCACCCCTCTCCGATGTCTCAGAGCTGGCACTGCCTCTGTTAAATGTAGTCAGTTAGCGCCATCCACCTCTCTCGCTCTCTCTCTCACTGACTCACTCACTCACACACACACCATCACACACACCGTCATGCGTGCGCCATTTGCTGGCCATTGTTTGTGTCATTTCAAAACAACGTACCGTCTTTCTTTTGTCCATTCCATTTTGTGCATTCAGCCTCTCTTGTTTTCCTGTCTTTCCATCTTTCATTGTGTCTTTACTTACTTGATGTATTTCGCTGTACGCCCCTCCCTTCTTATAAATGTGTCAGGGCTTAGCCGCTTTTTTCTCCCCTCCTTTCCGACGCTTCAGACTGACCCGGAGTTTTAGAAAGGGAAAATAAATTGTTCACATCCAATGTATTCGCCATCTTGTTTGCCTTTTCCCTCTTCGTCTATGGCAGGGAAATACCGTATGTAGCCTTTTTGTTTCTCAAATATGTAGCGGAGGCTAATGTGAATCTTGTTTTAAATTTCACATTCAAAGCCTTGGTTGTTTGTCCAAAATATTCAACAAACAAACTAAATAAAAAATGTACATGGCATCTTGCGTCATTAACGAGCGGGGTCTTTTTTTGTTATTAACATGCATGTTGACCCACTGTCGTACTCCTTTGCATCTCCTTGAGTGTTGCATCATCTCATTCATCCGGCTTCTCAGTTTCCCATCACGCCAGCAGCTCGCTGTTCACCTGTGTCGCCTGGTCGTGACCGAGGTGACCTTCAGCAGCGAGACAAGACAAGGCAGCCATGTCAGATCTGAATGTGGGGAAGATGATGTGTTGACAGCTCAAATGAGCCGCTTGTCACATGTCACTTCATACGGGGTGTTTTTTTATCGCCCCACCCCCTCTCCCTTGTTAATTCTACCATGAGAACGCATACAATATAAAAGACATTCGAGGTTGTGCAAATTGTCACGCATGCATCGCTCCTGTTCAACAACAACAAAAAAGATTTGTCCGTTCCTGCACACCCCCTCCATACCAGGCACTGAATGGTTCCCTCTCTAAATAAGACCGGGTGCATTGAAAAGGAGAGAAAGCAGATAGACCTGCAAGGAGCGTCGAGGCGGTGCCCGGTGCAAATGTCAGTGAACCCTGGTGACTCGGGTGGAGGTTTAAACCTTGGCCCTCTCTCTCTCTCTCTCTCTCTCTCTCTCTCTCTCTCTCTCTCTCTCTTTCTGATTTTCTCACTCTAGTTATCGGAGTCTCTCTCTCTAGCCGCCTCACTTTTCTTCTGTGGTTTCAGACCTCTCTGAATGCAGTGTCCGTATTATTCTGGCCTTGCCTTCTCCCAACCCGTTGCAATAGGGTCACAGCTTTCTATTATTGAGCATGTAAAAAAAAAAAAAGTGTCTATCACCTGCAGATGCTGCGCTGGTGTGCTGTATTTCTTGCGCGCGTCCCTGGTCTTGTAGGTGGGGAAAAAACAGGTAATGCCACAGTATTCTCAGCACCTTTGTGCTTTCTGCACTTTAAACTAGCACTACACCATTTCGCCTATTCAGCTGATGTATATCCATATCTATAGCCTCTGATGCCCATAGAAAGCCTTGCTGGGATTCTTTATGGTGTTTTTTTTTGTCGCCCGCGGTGAGTTTTAGTTATGTACCTGCGGTAAAACACATTTAATTTTTTAAGCCTGGAATGCCGACACTGAAAAGAGATGAACTGTTTTATGTGCCATTTTAGGGCTTTATGTGCTGTGAAATATGACGGGGTTATGAAGGAGGAGAGAGTGAGAGAGAGAGAGAGCGAGAGAAAGAGGTGTAGAATTTTATGTCCTAGCTAGCTTTGCAGGAACCAGTCTGGTTTCATGTTATGGGGCTGGACACGCTGTCCACAGCCGCTGTGAACCTGTTTATACACAGATACTGTGGTGTTGAGAATTACCCTGCGTGTGTTTGTGTACGTTTAATGTGCACATGTCCTGTGTTCAGGCTCTGACTTTTATGTGTTCAAGTAAGCTAGGCATTAGCCTGGGCCGCGTGTTCTAATCAGTTACCTGCTCTAGCACATACGCATCTGTGTGTGTAATACTGTATACTGCTTTCCTATTAGATGGCTTCACACTCAGTGGTTCCTCTGGACTCCCTTGACATCCGCTTTCATGCATGGCCTGCGTTCCTTCTGCTTCCCTCTCTCTCTCTGGTACATCTTAGCCAAATCAAACATAGTTTAACCCCGTAAACGCCTTTCCACCATCCACATGTTGCACAACCTCTGCGACCCACCTACCCACACCCACACAGCCATCGTTCAGTCTCTCTCTCCTTGTTTCACCCTCCCGTTCTACTCACCCTCTCCTATGCCCTTCTCCATCTGATGCCATATCCCACGTGAACCTCTCTCTCTCTCTCTCTCTCTCCCTCCCTCCCTCCCTCTCTCCCTCCCTCCCTTCATCTGACGGTTTGTTGATTTCTCTTTGATGAAAACACTAGGGGGCACTGCTTGTCCTTTGTTCCCCCTCTCTGTCCCTTAACAGGCCTTTATGTTTGTGTGGGTGCGTGCGCAAGTCTCTCTTCACCACGCCATCCTCCCCATGTGCGCTCATGTTCTCTCACAAAAGCTGCCCCTCGTCTGCTATGGATGACACCGGACCGCGTTCATTAGCTGCCACTGGGCGAGCGGACAGACAGACAGACAGCAGGCCTCTGGTGGTCCGTGCGCACACACACACACCCCTCCCCCTGTCCCGTGGCTGAGCGCTGGCTGTGGGTTGTTGAAAGGGGTTCAGACCACCGAGGGGAGCGGGCGTCATTTCCCAGACTGCACCGCTCACCTCCGGCCTCACCGTGATGGAACCCCTCCCCACCCTCCAAGATCACGGCAGCCCCTCGCCCTCTCAACGTCGTCCCACGTGGCTCACTGCGCTCCAATACCGCTGTGATGTTAAAGAGGCCGGCAGACTCACACCCACGAGATATGAAGACATGGGGGAGGGGAAGGCTGGTGTGTGTGTGTGTGCGCGCGTGGCTGTTTGTGCGACGAGTACATGTAAAGATGTGAACATTTGGTACAATAGGCAAGGTTAGGTAGACAGTGATTTGGGCCGGGTTTGGGTCAGGTTAAGACGCCATCGCCTGATAGATTGGGCTGTTGTTGACCATGAACCTTTTATTTTCCACTGCCACGGTTGTTTGCTGCCTTCAAAGACAAGCCCCGCCTCATGGAGTCAGACTACACATAGTAGTTTTCTATATAGACTAAATTTGTGCAGTGTATTTTGTGACAAAGCTCATGGTATGTGATATCTCTTTGGTAAATGATTGATTTGAGTCATTATTTCTATTCATTTATTTATTTATTTATGCTAAGCAGACAGCTGATGGCTGAGGGCTGTGGGATAGTGCTAATTGGCAGCTCCAGTCCATACAGTGTGTGCTTGGTGCTGGGTTGGGGCTGGGCGAAGTGGAGTGAAGCACTGCAATTGTTTGGAGGTGTCAAACCCAGAGCAGAACAAAGAGGATGGGACAAATATGCCGTACTCGCCTATCGGCGCACTGAAAGCAGTTAAAAGTACGCTAACACACATATATAGCCACACATGCGCATTTGTACCCACGCCACTGCGCACATACACAAAAACCCCAGTGATGCACAGTAGCACATTTTCGCCTGTTCGAAGAGAAACAGCCAAAAAATGACAAGATAATCACCACATTCAAACTTACCTTCAGCACTGGGTAAATGCCTTCCTCTGAGATAAACTAATAAATACACTGTTTTCTTTTCAAATGTCCTCCACTGAAGGCCCTAATTACCATGCGCTGACAAAGACCTGACAGAGGTGTAATAGTTAAAAAGGTAATTTGACTACAACGGGAAGTTTGGTGGGGGGAAAGGGTCACTGCATTTTTTTAACCCTCTACCCACTTATTCACCATTATAGTTTATCCGTGCTGTTTGAGGACTTTTTGCATGATTGACTGACAAGGTCTTTCTCCAAAATAGCATCTTCAGTAATGAGAAATAATTGACTCCTTAATCATAAAAAGGGTTCATGGAATCCACAAACCCAACTGTAATCTTCTGTGGCATTTCCAGCAGAATTGACAGTATTCATAGCTTCAGGCTCTATACCACTTTGATTTAATTGCTTTTTTTCTTTTTTTAGATTAATAATATACTTTGGATTGTGTAGGTGCTCCTGTTTCCCCCATTCGTTTACAACATGTTTTGTTTTTTAATCAACAATATCACTTGAAAGGCACTTCAACTAGTGTCGCTGTACTTTTTTATAACTTTTTTATGTAATTTGTTTGGGGTGTAATGTTGTGATTTTAATTATCCTGTATGATTGTTCTCTTAAATGGTGTCTGATGGTTTGTTATATTTTAAGAATGTATCAATGTACCTTCATAATTTATTAAATATTTGTTTAATAAAAAATAAATAAATTTACTAGTTTTAATGTATTGAGTACACATAGTATAATTCTTATTATTAAAATAAGTAGCGGTATGTATGAATGCATCAATGATTAATATAATCAACTTTTTATACTTTTTACCAAAAAGTAATGTAAAAAAAATAGGACAAATACACTTGTTTTGTTTGCCTCTTGGTCTTGCTTTTTATTCATTTTTACATTTCATAAGTTCCCTCTATAACTAGTTTTTTTTTTCACCTAAAGCATTCTCATCATTCATTCACAATTTTAAGATGTCCTGAACATTTGATATTTAGAAAACATATGCAAATAGAAAGTCAAAACTATTAATAATTATTATGCATGCATAATAACATAAATATCTTATTATGTTTTATTTACAAGTAGGTTTTTATTTATTTCTTCATTTATTTATATTATGTTTTATTTATTTTTTATCGCAAAAATATAAATTATAAATATAATTATGTTTTCTAAGGTGAATGATAATTAAAATGTCCTTGTTTCGGTTTTTCTCTTTTCTCTCTATTAAAGTTATTGACTATAATTTTTTTACTCCACATTTACCATTTACATTAATCATTTTTAGTCTTAAATCCCAATGACCATGGCCACAGGAATATACTTTTTTTTTTAATGTGCCTTAAGATTTTTTAGATGGGGCAAATTAACTTGTAGCTTTCTCAAGACCGTCCGATTTGTATTACCGTTTCACCCACTTCTCCAGCTCTGCTTTTCTTTTTCAACCGGCCTTGTAAAAATGCTGTTTTAAATCATGGCTGTTGGCAATGAGAAGTTAATTTCAGATTGTTATATATTTCCATTAATTTTGCCTGGTCTTCTCTGCCCCTCCCCCCCCCCGTCTAATTCTATGAGGGTTTCATACTGCCTTTTTTATGTTATTTGATTTTTTTAGGGGTCTTTTTCACCCTGCCCCACGGCACAGGACATGATAGTGTGAAGGAGTGGATGGTGATAACTCAATGGAGGATTTTTCCCCCTCTCCTTCCCTTTTCCTTTTTTGTAAGCACATTTCTTTTCTTTTCTGTGACCATGAGCGCTTTCTCACTCAGTGTTGGGTCGAGTGGTTGTGAAAGTTTAAACAAAACGCCTCCCCTGAGAGAACCTGAACTCCTACAACACACACACACACACCTGACTCGCCAGTTTTGTGTGTGTATGTGTACATGTGTGTGCGCGTGAATGTCCCTCGTTAATTACGTTCTGTTTGTCGTCGTTCTCCCTCCTTACACATCTTTAAGGTGAACGTTTGTCATAATTCATGGCATGTACCTTACCAGTACCAACAATTATTCTGGTGGTTTATGCAACACTAGTTCACACCATGCCAGTAACGTGGCAAATCACTCACAAAATACAAAAAGAATGGCTGACATTATTAAATTAAATATGTATTGTATTTTTATTAGTATTATTATTATTATTATTATTATTAGTAGTAGTAGTATTAGTTTTATTTTATTATTAATATTCTGCAGTCTCAATAATGTTTTATAGAATGCCTACTTTGTGCTCGGTTGGTACAAAGTATTACTGTTACTAAATTACTGTTACTTACCCCAGGCTGTACTGTTTGTGTGTGTGTGTGTGTAAGAGAGAGATGGACAGCAGTACCCCACGGATATTTAACACATTAGCTTTGGCAGAGCTCAGAGTGGAAAACACACTGATTTCCTAAGTGGCAATCATATCAGCCTCACCGTTAGAGAGACAGCGAAAAGCAAACATCTGTGTGTGTGTGTGTGTGTGTGTGTGTGTTCACGTGCGTGTGTGCATCCATGAATACAAGGCTGGTGTTTGTACACCTCCTCAACACATTGATTTACTCTACTGTTGCTCAATTGTTTGGGGAGTTTTGGGTCATAAATGTGTATTAAGTGTACATTAGTATTTACTAACCGTGCCTGAATTATACATGAGTGTCTGTAACGTGTGGCTTTTTAAAAAGATATTTCCCTAATCATGCCTATTTATCATCACTGTTCTAGATAATGCTGTGTGTGTACACGTTATTCTGTCTGTTGGCTATAATCTATGTTATGAAGCATCTTTATTTCGGTCTCCATGGCACGTTGTTATTTCATTTTTCAGTGGTCAAATGTGTTTTCCTTGCCAAAAGTCAAGCAGTGTGTTTCTATATGTGCGTTTGAGTGGTGGGGGTTCTCGTACATGTCAACATCACCCTAAATTACGAGACAAAGGTCTCAGCCTCCCCCTTTACCAGCTATCATCAGGCCCGCTCGCTCACTCCCTTCCTACTTCAATCCCGTGCTCCCTCGCCCCCTATCTATCCCCGTCTCCAGCTGAGACTCACCCATCCGAAACTATGTTAAACCAGGGTCATCCCCCGGCGTGCACTCAAAGCCTGTCCCTTTAACCTGCACTGAAATACTTACGGCTGTTATAATACCTTATAAATCATTAAGAAAGCTTAATTATACGAACATCTCATGGAGGAAACGTGCACACTGACACATGGGAAGGGGAATTTAATGGGCCAGTAAGTCCCAGCACTGTGAGGGAAAATATTGAGGTTAGGTTTCTATTTTACAGCACTGCCGGAGGGTGGGCGGGGGGGGGGGGGGGGGGGGGGGGGG
>JAODLL010000024.1:2515624-2539460 GCA_026546735.1 Forbesichthys agassizii | reverse complement strand
CGGTATTTTGTCCATTTGATGGTTCCAGTCGATCGAATGTCTAATTCTTTGGTGTCTGTGTCAGCGGGGTGGCTGCCCTATCACTGCTTCAATGTGTAAAGGTGTGCTGCTGTTTTGTCTTTCCTTCTTATTCTTATCGCCGTGTCTTGGTAGACGCTTCATAAGTTCCAGCCATGGTGGGGGTCAGTTATTTCACACTTTTTTGTTAAGTACATGATTCCATATGTGTTCATTTATAGTTTTGATGCCTTCAGTGAGAATCTACAATGTAAATAGTCATAACAATAAAGAAAACACATTGAATGAGAAGGTGTGTCCAAACTTTTGGCCTGTACTGTAAAAGCGGTGCTAATTCATCTCAATAAGGGCTGTCAGTCGATTCATTTTTTTTTTTTTTAAATAAAAGTAAATACAAACGTTTCCATAAAGCTGGCATATCATTAAAATATAACATTGGAGAAAAAAACTAAAACGTTTAGGTTCAAATTTTAATGGGTTAAAATATGCGTTGTTAAATACCTGAATTTGTATTTAAAGTAAATGTTTTAATCGACCGAAGGCCCGATTTTCAACCAAACCTCCTTGCATACATATTGGACTAACCTACCTCTACCCTATCTCACCCTCACTTAATCAGAATTTTTCAATATCAGCCAGATGGAAACTGAAAATTAACTTTTCAGAATTTAGGGGAAAAACATTTCCGGCCGATGATTAGCCTGGTCGTTTTCTAAACGGCCAACAAACACATTTGCATTGTGGGATTCCAGACTGATACTTGTGGGATCAGGATGGTGTCAAGAGGCCAGCAAAGTCTGTTGGTATTTAGGTTGTTACTGAGCAACCATGTTTGACCACGGTATATTGATAGTGTACGTCAGCCCTGATGACAGAATGCTGGTTGCTTACGGCAACTGTTGTATGTACTGTTGATACATGTACTCTACTCTTAGACTAAGGTTGATAAATGTTGAAATGTATGTCAAAAAATAAATAAAACAACACACGTGCACACACACGTGCACACAGTTGTTGAAGGATACGTGTAGAGTTCCATGTAGCGTGACTTGGCCATGCTCTGTCTGGTGTAGACCTAATTAAAAGAAAACAAAAGTAAATAAATAAAATAAATTTTGAGAAAGAGAAAAAAAAATTGTAGCTATGAGTTAACATGCACTTTTATGTTAAAACTATTTATACTTCCAGTTAAGGAATCAACAAAAGTGCCCAAATGTTTGGAATCAATTCTAACAATTAATATGCATTCAGACCTTTTCTGTGCACCAAGTATCAGAGTATCTACAAATCATCCTTCACAGACACACATCTCCCCTCCATTAAGAACGACCACATTGCCTTGAAAGAGCCAACAGTACAATTGCATCACTGGAGGCGTCGAAAAGCGTCAAGAGACGCCAGAGTATTACAACATAGCCATTTTTAACGGGTCAAAGCCCACTGAAATGGTTGACGCAAAGGTTTACAACGCGGTTCTATTTCTTGAGCGTCACCATGTAAACATGAACTGAAAATCTGCACATTTTTGAGCTGCTCCGTCAACACCTTTACGTGCCGAACGTTATTAAAAGTGAATTCCTCAAAATGCTACCATACGACCAGTGGCCTTCATGAGCGGGCCCTCCACCCCGTCACAAACCTGCTGAATGCCCGCTCGCAGGTCATCCCAGATCTGCTCCAGCCCGATCTGCTTCAGCCCATGCTGGTTCTGACTCCTGCTGGAAGACATGGCTGCTGCGACGCCACTCAGTCGGCTGGCTAACGTCTCGGGAGCTAGGCTGCAAACCCTCAGGCCTCCATAGTGACGGGCGGGGGAAGGGAGGGGAGGGGGGCGGGACAAAGGACCGGGGTTCCTGCAACACCCCCCAAGGTCGAGTAGCCAATCAGCGTCAACCAAGCCTGGAGACCTGATGTGAAAAAACAAACACACACACATTAGAAATCCTTCCTAAAGGAACCATGGATGATCTTGTCTGCCACTAGGTGGCGCACTAGAGCACCAGCATCTCAGACTAAAACAAATGCTCTGCGGCGCACACACACACAGACAGATTACAACACACTCATTCTCTGCTCAGGACACCATTATTACAAGAAAAGCAGAATGCGTCACATCAGGCAAATTGTAATCCACTTTATGTAACCAGTTATTTCCAAGATGCAACTCCCAAGATAAAATAAATGTGCACATATATTGATCTTGATTCACATTTTATATTAAAGCTCAGTAAGATTTCTATTTTAGTTTATTTCTAGTTCAATGGGACACAGAGTTCCCACCAAGACATGTCCACTTACAGTCAGACAAGTGTGTTCTGATAAGCTCTCATGTTGGCACAGACAAGACTGTCTAGTCAGTACGACCTCATGTTGGTTGTCTGTTATTATTGGTGCACCATCTACTGTAAATCATGTGTGTGTATTGCTAGCAGTAACTCGGAGTACTACATGTAAGAGCACGCAGTGTGCATATCTGGAATACATTATCGTATGCTTTCTTAGTGAGCTTGACCATTTATTCTGCTGCTACATTGACGTGTAACATCCAACAAAAAGACACGGACTTGAGCAATATCAAGGGGGGCTGTTGTAATGCCAATGTTATACTGACAACAACGTGTAATACTGAGAACTTGACACAAAAAAACATAACATGGTTATTTTATGTAGCATTAAAGAGAATGTATATATTATCCATTTGTACACATCTGGTCAACTGAAGTGGTTCAACATTAGGGTGTCCTTAGGTAAAAGAACGATCTTCAGACAAGCTGTAGGCTTCAGCAACATAAGTGATCTCATCCTGGTCTAATATGAGACAGAATGTAAAATCAGTAGACCAGCTCTGGTTCTATTGACATCGTGCAACCCGTCACCACACCGGGACGCCGTGGTCGGGCCACCAGCTCGCAGGTTCGCGGCAGTTGGGTGAATTTGCTTTTAACGTTGCCTTTAATTAGTCGTCTCGATCTGCGTACGTTAAATTACTGGGTGACGACATTAGCAGCTAGGCTAACACGGGCTAGCGCCTTCTTACCATCGTCGAAGATGCTGATTATCAGTTCTTCAGATGAGAACAACCCAACAGAGAATATCACGAATGTCAAGGCAAAACACCGACACCTTTGCTAAAACAGATCATGTAAAACACAATGACTAACGTCCGCTAAAATCTGTACTTTCACTGTTACTGTAACAAAGCTGGAAGGTGCACTTCCCAATCGGTGTTCACGGAATACATTCCCGCGTTATATTCTCCGTATATCGGTTCCGCTCTGCGTTTAGCAGCTAGCAAATCACGTGGCAGGTTAGACTGTGGTCTACTATTAGCCTATATTATAAATACAATATTACTAATAGCGTAATCATATAAAAAGTATCCCCTGTTTCGAGAAGAGTTCATTCAAGAAGAATTTTTCTTTGCGTGGGATAGGAAGTCAATCTTTTTCTGGAAAGTAGCCAGAATAGTTTCTCATTATTGAAAATATAATTTCAACGTATTTTATGTATGTGCAATTCTTATAATACATCCATGATGCAATCAAAATGACTGTACATACGATACAGCAAATATTAATTGAGGGAATAAAATAATATGAACTAAAACGCCCAAGATATGACGAAAAAATAAAATGTTAAAACCTAGATTTGAATTAGAATGTGTTACCATAAATCGAATTGTATTGCCACAGTAAAGGTATATGTCTATGTAAAGGCATATTTTATTATTATTTATTATTATTATATTACAAATAGAATGCTGTTAATGGGATCATCATGTCAAGATTACGATATGAGTCACAATGTACTATCTGTAACTACTAATTGCCTAATTGTAGCCTACAATTAATAATATACAAATTACGGTGACCCTAATACAATCAACATTATTGAAATATTGCGCCTGAAACACGTCAGGCCATAAATAAAGACGTGCACACTGACATCTGGTGGTTTACAAAAACTACAGCAGCCAAAATCGAGATTAATATTCGTGGAAAACTATATAATAAGACTTGCCAATATAACTTATTGTAAATAGTTGTTCAAGTAAAGCCAAAATAAATAGATATCTTAACAAAATATGTCTATGAGAAATATATTGTCCATAACGTCCCCAGCCAATCATTGTACTGGAAAGCACGACCATCGTGGAAAGGGAGTGAACAGCTGAGCCGCTTCAGAGTAATTAAACACGTGACACTTACGGACATTGGATTGGAGATCTAGTTTTGTTTTTGTTTGAAGTCTTGATAAATTAGCCTAGTCTTTTATAAACTCAATATATTTAGGAAATAAACGCAAGCAATATACAATAATGTATAGTTCCAACCAACCAAAGAAACAAATCATTCATGTTCATTCGATCAGTTTCACATTAAACATTTTGTTTTGTGGATGAGTCTGTTGGCGTTTGGACACGTGAGAGATTGAACGTATCAACGAGATGTAATGGAATAATGGAAGCACGTTTAGAACTTAGATGGTTGCCTGGGCTGGGAATGAGAGCTTCTGCAATGTGAGCATGCGTGGCAGCCACGGTCCCTGGCGCCGCCACTTCAAGCATTTAAAAACGCATATCACTACACGTGGGCGTAATGTCCACTACGTTGGCCTTTACGCACGCTGTTCTGTGCACAATGGAGCCTGCACTTGCCACCGGGGCCGCGGCTGCAGGAGTCCACGTGAAGGACGAGTTGTCAGCGAAGTGCCAGAAGTTATTTCTGGAGTTCTTAGAAGAGTAAGAATGTGTCAAATGTATCGGTATTCATGGAGCGCGTTGCTCCCAATAACATCAGTTGAATTTTGTTAATATTAAATCACTTATTACATTTGTAACTTTTATTCCAAATTATGGTGTTGATGGCTGCTATGTAGGCCCACAGTCTATGGTGTCGATTGCCCACGTTTGCACGTTATGGAAGCAGACGCGAGAGATGCGTGCGCCTGTAACTAGTCTGGAACTTACTTTTAGAGCAAAAGCGTTTTACGCACGTAGGTTTCAGAGCCCGTCGGGCGAGCTGCAGTACCTCCGGGACGCCGAAGAGCTGATTAGACCAGAGAGGAACACTCTGACCGTCGCCTTCAGTAACATCGAGCAGTTCAACCAGCAACTGGCCACTACCATCCAGGAGGAATACTACAGGTAATGATGTAGCCATCACCGTTGCAAGTATACTGTAGGATGTGCAGTTTATACCATGGGGATTCACAAAACAAGTATTGTGGAACTTCCATAGTGCGCCCTTGCGTAGAAAAGGCCTAACCGTCGCAGGTAATGCTTTGAAGTGTTTCCTCAGGGTCTATCCACATTTATGCCAGGCAGTACGTCACTTCGCCAGAGACCATGGAAACATCCCTCCGTCCAAGGAGTTTTATGTGGCCTTTTCTGACTTCCCTTGCAGACAAAAGTAAGGTTTATTACATTATTCCCTCCTTGACCACACTGGTACTTTAAATATATAAAGAGGTGTATTCAATTGCTACGAGTTATCATTAATTACAAAAAGCGCTTTTGTGTGAGCAATTTTATTTAAACAAGCAGGGTGCAGCCTGTTCTCATTAGCTGTGTGCATGCATAGATGGTTGGTGCTCCGGTGTATTTATGCCCCTAGACCCAAGATTTGGTCTTTGGTCTCGTTACCCACTTAGATGGAGCATACACTAAACCTGCCTAACAGAGTAATCAGATATCACCTGTCTTATCTTTCCTGGTCTAGTGGAGGCTGGTACAGATGTCTCCACTTACTCTGCAGATGTTAAACATACTGAAACCTTTGGGTTCACTATGTAATCTATATTAAACCGCAGTATGACATTACAGCAATAGGTTTATCTTCATAGTTTATTCATATACAAATATAATTTCCACTCCTGTCAGTGTTGTAAAGGGAGGGGTGGAGAGGAATGCAGTCCGCTTCTCTCTCTGCGTTGTGGTCAGGCACTTGTGGTTCAATCCTGATCTCAAGAGGTTCAGTAGAAACAGCGAAGCAGAGGTTCAATCAGGAAGCCCTCAATGCAAAAGCGTCTGTCGACCGCATAGAGAACAGTCAGGCCCACCAGAGGCCAGCCGAAGTCTTTACCTAGACAACATCAGCGTACATCTCCGGTGCTCTGGCTGACTTTGAACACCGGATGGGGTGAGATATAGCATGGTAGTCCAAGCGTGTGTTAGAAAGTATGATTGAGATGTGTCCAGTGACAAAGAGGGTTCCATAGGATGGCCACACCCTGTCCACCTGATGAGTGGTAGCCCCCGGTGATGACCCCTGGGTCCCCCCTCCCCAGGGTCCGGGAGCTGTCCACGGCCCGCATCGGCACCCTGCTGCGCATCAGTGGCCAGGTGGTGCGCACACACCCGGTGCACCCCGAGCTGGTGAGCGGCTGCTTCCTGTGCCTGGACTGCCAGTCGCTGGTGCGTGACGTGGAGCAGCAGTTCCGGTACACCCAGCCCTCGATCTGCAAGAACCCCGTGTGCGCCAACCGCCTGCGGTTCATGCTGGACCCCGACAAGTCGTGCTTTGTCGACTTCCAGAAGGTACCGGACCCATTTATTTATGCATGTGAAGATGTACATTAATGTTAATATGAAACAATACTATGACTTCAGAATATACTGGAATATTTATTGCTGTGACGATTGATGATATGAAAATGATGAGTAAATGTGGAAACAGTACTAGTCAACTCTAACGACTTCCAGAAGGTACTGGTCTCAATATTAGTTTATCACTGTAATTATATAAATCATATAAAAACGGTACTATTCAACACTATAGAAGGTATTGGACTACTTCACAAACTGATGTCTTCTGTGCCCTCGCGTTTAGTAAGTGTAAGTAAAGGAAATATGTTAAACAATGGTGAATACAAACTGTTGTGATGTTTTTGGAGTATATTTGGGTCAAAGTCTCAGTATCTATTGTACTGTTTCCAATATAGTAGTTATTAGCTTTACCTGCTTCCATACTGGCCCAACCTTTGAGTTGTGATTGTTAAAATGTGTGCAGCCACGTTGTGCCACCAGGCTGTATTGGGGTGGGGGTACCAGATATACCTCTGGTCAGGTCAGATGGTTGTCCTGCTAGTTCTGACCACAATGGACCTCAGCGTGTCCAGGTTAGGAACAACACATGGTGCACACACAGAGTCCAGTGTTGAACAGGTGTGTCTGTGGGAGGAGCCCCAGCCTCTGACTGACGGTCCCTCCGATGGCGTGCCAGGTCAGGATCCAGGAGACGCAGGCGGAGCTGCCCCGGGGCTCCATCCCCCGCAGTCTGGAGGTGGTGATGCGGGCTGAGGCCGTGGAGGCCGCCCAGGCAGGAGACCGCTGCGACTTCACGGGCACGCTCATCGTGGTGCCCGACGTGGCCGCTCTGGCTGTGGCAGGTGTGTGTGTGTTGGTAACCTGACATGCCAGACAGATGTAGTCCCACATCCATCTGGGGAGCCGTCCATGTAAACAGGTACTTCCAGAAAATACTTGCAGCTGATTGGATGAACCATCTGGTTGTTTTCGCCATCGGCAAACCAAACCATGCACATACATACATACATACATACATACATACATACATACATACATACATACATACTTTCCAGACTGATTTTCACAGAAAAATGTAACTGAAGGTTACAGTTTGAGGCTAGGGGCTTGGGCCTTGTCATTAATGTCGTAAATAAAGCAAATTGAAACACTGATTTATTAAATGATGTAATCAGGCCAATAATAACCATTCTCTTCTGTGTAACCCTTAATTTGTGTTTATTCTTTTTAACAAACATTTGGTCTTTAATAATTCGTAAGTGATCATTTATACATTCTACTTCACAAATGGGTGATTGTTTCTGTCTCTTCCCCGCTCGCCTTGACAACGGCGGTTGGCATACCGACCCCAGGCACCCGCTCGGAGAGCAGCGCACGTTTTGGGGCCCGGCAGGGCACGGAGAGCGAGGGGCTGCAGGGGCTGAGGGCCCTGGGGGTCCGGGAACTGTCTTACAGGCTGGCCTTCCTGGCCTGCTACGTGAGCCCCACCAACCCCCGGGTGGGTGACACCACGCTGCCTTACTGGGGGGAATGAAAGGGGGGGGCCTTCAGATACCAGGTACATCTGCTGTGGAATCAGGTCAATGTTTGGGAAGCAGTCGGAATCTCATAACTAAATATATCAACTTGAGGGTGAATTAAAGGCAAGATTAGTAATCCTCGACTGCTTGCTAAGGGCCTGCGTAGTGCAATACAACGTGTAGTCCGGTGCTTGAAAATGAGGTTGTGGGCGCTCTCTGCGCTAAAACGCGTTTAGGGGACACATGCCCTTAGTGGAAACGAACTCTCTCAGAAGGTGCGTTCCTGTTTACGGAGCCAAGTCACCGGGTACGCACAGCTTCTGATGGAGCAGCCCACAGTATGGCATTGAAGGGAGAGGTCTTTGTTTTTATGGCGTTTACATATCAACAGTCATCCTCCAGCATCGCTGACACAACCTTTTATTTAATGTTCTGTGATTCCGTCCGTCTCTGGCCGTGGCTGAAGTTTGGAGGCAAGGACCTGCGTCAGGAGGACCAGACGGCGGAGAGCGTGAAGAGCCAGATGACGGTGCAGGAGTGGGAGAAGGTGTTTGATATGACCCAGGACAAGAACCTCTACCACAACCTATGCAGCAGCCTGTTCCCCACCATCCACGGTGCATGCGCACACACACACACGTGAGGTCGACGTCGCTGAGAAAATAGCAGGAGGATGAACTCCTAACCTCTTAACTGTTGCCAGGCAGCGACGAGATCAAGCGGGGCATCCTGCTGATGCTGTTTGGCGGTGTTGCCAAGACGACCATGGAGCGGACCTCTCTGAGGGGGGACATCAACGTGTGCATCGTGGGAGACCCCAGCACGTCCAAGAGCCAGTTCCTCAAGTGTGTACCCTGTACTCCACCTGGTAGAGGAAGCTGGTACTGTGTATTGTGTGTAGAATTTGGAGGTTTTATATTTTATATCTATTTTGGAATAACAACAACATGTGGACAAAGTGAAGCGCTGTGACTACTTTCCGCATGCGCTGTACTTACTGATTTACTAAGATCAGGCACCATATGAGGGTATAATTATGAAATACCTATATAAATGCATGTGAAGCCACGGTTATCATCAGTTTGTCATCGCGGTGTAATAAACACAAACAGAAGTCAAATGTATATGAGCAGCTACTCGCATGATGAGGCTTGTAAATATGTTGTTTGGCTGTGTGCATGATGGTGTAAGGTCGATCTTTGGTGTGGTCCAGTTGGTTGTCTGTGCTGCTCACCTCGGTCTCATCCCCTCTCCTCGGGTGGGCTTCTAGCTTGAGGCGCTCGCGTGTGTGTGTGTGTGTGCGTCGCCCGCAGGCACGTGGAGGACTTCGCGCCCCGGGCCATTTACACCAGCGGGAAGGCCAGCAGCGCTGCTGGTTTGACGGCCGCAGTCGTCAAGGATGAGGAGTCGCACGAGTTCGTCATCGAGGCGGGAGCGCTGATGCTGGCCGACAACGTACGCACGGGCAGATGACACATCGCACTGTCTCCTCAGGACCAGTGTGTTTACCACTGGTGTGTTTGTCTCCTACCCCGTACTAAAGGGTGTGTGCTGCATCGACGAGTTCGACAAGATGGACCTGAAGGACCAGGTGGCCATCCACGAGGCCATGGAGCAGCAGACAATCTCCATCACCAAGGCTGGAGTCAAGGTCCTGGATGGGTCATTTTCATTCTTCAGCACTTTGGTTTATTTCTTTTGTCCTAACGATAAACGCTACTTGTCTCCATGACCAATGGGAAACGTGTATTTTAAATCTCAACTCGTGCCCATTTGCTGCTTGCGTTTCTGTTGCCCCAGGCAACGCTCAACGCCCGCACCTCCATCTTGGCAGCGGCCAACCCCATCGACGGGCGCTACAACCGCGCCAAGTCCCTGAAGCAGAACGTCAACATGTCCGCCCCCATCATGTCCCGCTTCGACCTGTTCTTCATCCTCGTAGATGAGTGCAACGAGGTGGGTGCCTTGCTTTTGACCTTTGACCTCTTCTTCACCCGGGCAGGTGCCTTGCTTTTGACCTTTGACCTGTTCTTCATACTCAAGGATGAGTGCAACAATGTGGGCACCTGTTCTGATGTGGTTTCCCAGGTAACAGACTATGCCATCGCCCGGCGTATCGTAGACCTCCACTGCAGGACCAACGAGTCTGTGGACCGGGTCTACTCCACGGACGAGGTCCAGAGGTACATCCTGTTCGCCAGGCAGTTCCAGCCCAAGGTCGGTGGTCGGGGGGTCCTTAGTCTAGCTGCTGAACGGTTCCTGTGAGTGAGGAATTGACGTGATGTGGTGGAAAAACCTGTTGACCTATCAGCGATCTAACCCTGTCTGCTTTTTTTTTGATCTACCACCATTTAGAAACACTCTTGACTTCAACGTCACCTCATGTAGGCTGTGGGTTTAGATTGTGTTTCAGCAGCAGAAGATGATTGTAGAACGTGTTTGTGTGTGTGCTGCAGATAACCCCGGAGGCCCGGGACTTCGTGGTGGACCAGTACAAGCGCCTGAGGCAGCGGGACAGCAGCGGCAGCACCCGCTCCGCCTGGAGGATCACCGTGCGTCAGCTGGAGAGCATGCTGAGGCTGGCCGAGGCCATGGCCCGCCTCTACTGCTCTGACGAGGTGGGCGGGGTTGGGATGGTGGGTGTGGCCGGCCGCTACTGCTCTGATGAGGTGGGCGGGGTTAGGGAGGTGGATGAGGTGGGAGGGGTTAACTGGAGGTTAGGTATACTGGGGAGTTATACTGGGATACGTGGTGTTAATTACTGTATGCTGTGATGCGTGATGAGGGTTATACTGGGGGGTGCGTATCTCCCCGGGTCCATCCTAAGGGGGGGGCGTATCTCCCCGGGTCCAGCCTAAGGAGGGGGGGGGGGGTGCGTATCTCCCCGGGTCCATCCTAAGGGGGGGGTGCGTATCTCCCCAGGTCCATCCTAAGCACGTGAAGGAGGCCTTCCGTCTGCTCAACAAGTCCATCATCCGGGTTGATTCTCCAGACATCAACTTTGACCACGAGGAGCAGGAAGGTGTGGACGGTGACTGAATCTACATAAACTCTTATGGGTTGTCATGGCAGCTGCCTGGATGAAGATCTGATAGTTTTTGTTGTCCATGTGTCGCCATGCTTGTCTTTCAGAACGAAACGCGGGGGAAGGGGAAGGGACCAATGGCCGTGCGGCAGATGTGCTGGATGTGGGGCAGCAGCAGCCAATCAAAGAGAAGCCTGTCCTGAAGATGTCGTTTGCAGAGTACCGGCGCCTCTCCAACCTGATCGTCCTGCATATGCAGAAGATGGAGGACAGTGAGTCAGTCTGTTGCCCCCCCTCATCGCCTCTCGCATATCGGAACAGACATGTTTTTAAAGGGGAAGCATGTACAGACACACACCATTTAGTCCATTTGAAGTGTGTAGGCCAACGTACCAGCGCTGCGTTGCTGACGGATCAGTTTCTACTTCCCAGTGGATGAGGAGGGTTCTCTGAGGACAAGTGAGCTCATCGACTGGTATCTGAAGGAGATGGAGAGCGAGATCGAAACAGAGGAGCAGCTGATCGCAAAGAAGAACCTGATCGAGAAAGTCCTTCACCGCCTCATCCACTACGTAAGTTGAGCAGTGCACCTTTTATGTGGCTATACATGTATCAACCACATGTGGTGTTAGACAGGCTGCTGAAGTGAAGTGTGTTGTCTCTTTGTTAGGACCACATCGTCATCGAGTTGACCAAGACTGGGCTGAAGAAGGCTGGAGACAGTAGTGAGCCAGTGATTGAGGAGGACCCCTTCCTCGTGGTCAATCCCAACTATAGACTGGACGACCAGTAGTGTTTGGTTTACTTTATTTTGCACAAGACAAATAAATGATTTCATTATCATTCCTTTCTGTGTGCTTACCGTTTAGCCAGTCTGTTTGGTTCCGTTTGTATTCTCCTGAGTTAAAAGGTTGCCATTAAGCATTTACTTGCCATAATCACTAACATGGTAGATGCTTGCCACATTGCAATATAGTAGTTCCTCTAAAGCACCGTGTGCTGATGTGCTGTACAGAGAAGGGAAAAAATGACAACAGAATATAAAACAAGGAGGGGAACAATCATAGAAATAAAATAATTGCTGTCGGCTTTTAAGTTAGCAATGCTACTCTTTGGGTAGGTAAGTTATTAATTCCGTCAGGACTACTCCGTCAAAGGGGATGATTAACTTGTGTTTATTTGGCGGTTTGGATCTGTTGGATACATTAGAGCCCAAGGGAAGAACAGCAAGCCACAGACACACAACAACCAGGTGCAGGGGGAGGAGGGAGCTAGCAGGCTAGCACGGGAGGAGGGAGCTAACAGGCTAGCACGGGAGGAGGGAGCTAACAGGCTAGCACGGGAGGAGGGAGCTAGCACGGGAGGAGGGAGCTAACAGGCTAGCACAGGAGGAGGGAGCTAGCAGGGGAGCACAGGAGGAGGGAGCTAGCAGGCTAGCACAGGAGGAGGGAGCTAACAGGCTAGCACAGGAGGAGGGAGCTAGCAGGCTAGCAGGGGAGGAGGGAGCTAGCAGGCTAGCAGGGGAGAAGGGAGCTAGCAGGCTAGCACGGGAGGAGGGAGCTAACAGGCTAGCACAGGAGGAGGGAGCTAACAGGCTAGCACAGGAGGAGGGGGCTAACAGGCTAGCACAGGAGGAGGGGGCTAACAGGCTAGCACGGGAGGAGGGAGCTAACAGGCTAGCAGGGGAGCAGGAGGGAGCTAGCAGGAGGGAGCTAGCAGGCTAGCACGGGAGGAGGGAGCTAACAGGCTAGAACGGGAGGAGGGAGCTAACAGGCTAGCACAGGAAGAGAGCTAACAGGCTAGCAGGGGAACAGGGAGCTAACAGGCTAGCAAGGGAGCAGGAGGGCGCTAGCAGGCTAGCGGGGAGAAGAGAGCTAACAGGCTAGCAGGGGGAGAAGGGAGCTAACAGGCTAGCATAGGATGAGGGCGCTAACAGGCTAGCATAGGAGGAGGGCGCTAACAGGGGAGCAAGAGGGAGCTAGCAGGCTAGCACAGGAGGAGGGCGCTAACAGGCTAGCAGGGGAGCAGGAGGGCGCTAGCACAGAAGGAGGGAACTAACAGGCGAGCAGGGGAGGAGGTGCACCAGTTTAACATATTCATAATACGCACTCAGGTAACTGACCTGTGTGTGTTGAGGAGAACCAGCTGGTATATCTGATGACCCAACAACGTGACACGTGTCCTGCCTGGACATCCGTTTTGTTTGTTTTACAGTAGTGTGGCAATATGCCCTGGACATCCCATATGGATGGGATGCCATGGTGTGTAAATGCTTATACTGCAAGTCTGTCAGTTGATGTGCAACACCTCCCACCACTGTAATTTCTCTGGCCCATGTTCTTTGTAAAAATGTTTTACACATTCATATTTCATCTGCCACCTACTACAACTTGGCATGAAACATTCTTACCATCCAAAACAACCTTTAACCAAATGAGAGTTTAAACCGTTAATGTAATACTTTGTTTTATTGTATCACACAGTGCAGTTCACAGTGGCATAATGGCAACAGTGCATAAATAAATTCAGTGCCTGAGTTCTGATTCTACCTGTTTTCAACATATGACTGAATGCATTCATGAAACTACAAATGTCCGTTCAAAAATAGTTCATACTGTTACTGCAGAATTCACAAACGTTCTCAAATGATACTGTAAAATGCTTTGTTTAAAGACTATTGTATCGCTTAATACTTGTATCATATTTCTTGTAGAAGCGCACACAATTCTAACTTAAAGGTGGAGTCTGGGATTCTGGTGGAAGCTTGTTGATATTCTAACTAAACAAAACACCACCTTTAAAGTGTAACGGCTCCCCAGCACTGCGTCATAGAGCTGAGTGAGGGGAGGGGCTTAACGTTAACATTTGAATTTGATGACGTATGAATGAGCGTACTAAGTTTACCTATGAAAACCAGCCAGTTCCTGGGGTGATTTTTACCGGATATGACGTGTAGTTCTGTTATCAGCCCATTGTGTCAATAATGCCAACATTGCTGCATCGCCTCACAGATTTATAGAAAGATGTGTACTTCGTGTCACAATTCAAATTCTAAAAATAATTGTATTCTCTCCGTTGACTACCACACATATTTTTTCCAAACTAAGGTCCCATAACGCAGAAGTAATTTCAGCTCTCTATTACTTAATGTACAGCTCAGCTATGAGTTATGTATTAGTCTCACAGAACAAAAACAGTAGGAGACATGGATAAAGAATAAACGTTACTCTAAAGGGCACTGTTAAAGGTAATTGTAATTATAAACATCACATTTTCTGGACTATAAATCGCACCCATTGGAGTCGCACTCAACAAGGAATTGGTTATTAGGAGGGGAAAACAACAAGTATCTTCTGTTTACATGAAGCGTTTAAATTATTTTTGGTGGCACAATACTAGCTAGTGTCCAAATAACCTACAGACAAAAAACAAACATAAACGACTAGTCAGGAACACACAGCAGCTTCAGCTGTTACAGATATAGCTTTAAGATACTGTAAGTGCTAGCATTCAGAATCATACTAGCAAGCTGGTGAATTAGCGGCTTATTTGGGTCTAGGGTCGCAGGGCCAGCCTTTACTTCCATAAAGTGTGGGACACAGCGATGACAAACTAGCCTACCTTAACTCAATGACTAAGCCGGACGTAAAATGTACACTGGAATTTCTTTACTGGCCTGGGAACGCCTCGGGATCCCCCAGTCAGTGCTTTCTAATGTGGCTCGGGAAAGGGAGGTTTGGGGTCCCCTGCTGGAGCTGCTGCCCCCGCGACCCGACTCTGGATAAGCGGATGAAGATGGATGGAGTTTCTATGGAAACTGAACGACATGACCCTGGCTGTTTGAAATTAAATGAAAACTTGATAAACAAGTAGGCTACAGTTGCTGGTAAAATACATGAAAAAACTATTAAAAAGCAGTGCACCGGAATGAAGAATGCAGACTGCAGACAGTACTGACAACCAATGAAAATCAACAGTAGGCTTCCACTGTGGAGCCTACAGGGATACGTCATGTGCAGAGTTGCATATGATGTAGAGATGATGGAGGGAAGAGGCTGAGACTAGTTTGGGTCTGCATCTAGGTGTGAGAAAAACTAGCTACAGCTTTATTATGTATTATAGCCTAACATTTACTGCTACTATTCCCTACTATGCTAACAATAATTGGAACATATACTTTTCCTTTTGAACACAATCCTACACTAAATACAATGTATCTGGTCAACTCTTGAGTGCACTGTTCATTTTTCACAGGGCTAGCTACAACCGTAGGCTACAGCTAGCTGTAGCTATAGTGTGTATATATACTGTATATACTGTATACTGTATGTATAATATATATATATATATATATATATAATATATATATATAATATATATATATATATAAACACTGGCAGTGGAATTTGACAGTTTTTAGCGTCCTCTTGTGTGTTTAATATAATAATATAATTATATTATAATGTAATATATATAATAATATGCACCATAATATTGTTTCTCTGATCAAACCAGTTCAGTGCATAAATGCTGCCCCCCAGTGGCAGCTAAGACAAATTACAGTGTGCGGCTATTTCTTATAGCTGCGAGACCTCCGGCTGCACCGGTGGCTCCGAACCAATCCCGCAGAGGGAGTTACATACAAGGGGGTCTGATTGGATCACAGTGTCAGAAGGGCGGGACTCCAGCGGCGGGACTGGACGGAGACACAGCGATGTCCCGGTGGTGTCGTGGGCTTGGCCATGTTTGGGGGACGGGTCTTCGAGCGCTGGGTTGTCACTAACCTGCCAAGAGAGATCAGGAACACATGGACGGATATAATATACAATGGAACCATGGCAACATGTTAACACACCACCAGAACCACGCCAGATTGAGGCTGATTGGTCAGAACCGCTGGGGCGAGATGCCCAAAACAAACACACACAAGGGTCCCTTTAAGGTGCCATCCTCTCAGCAATACCTGATTGGCCCAGCTGGGGGCGCTCAGCAGCGGCAGTCGATCTGGACGCCGGGGGCTGAGGGTCGCCACGGGCAACAGGAAAGAAGGGGCGGGGGGCGTGGGCGGCCGGCAGGGGTCTTCCCCGGGGGAGGTCAGGGGGGAGGGGTTGACGGGCGTGGATGCCAGTGTGCTGTAAGAGGGTGGGATGGCAGGAGCCTGTCGTTGTAGCAACAACTGCACGATAGCGGCAATGTCCTGTGACATGCGGGACTCCATCCTTGGTGAGACATGGGGGGCAGGGGGTGAGACATTTAACATATCTTAATTAACATACCAAAACAAGGTTAGCATACTCAAACTATCTTAATCAAGATAGCATAACCAGGCTAGCATAATCCACCTATCTTAATTAACCCAACATAATCTAGCTAGCTCCTCGGAGCAGCGGGGTGAAAGGTCAAGTGTTTACCGCTGTATCTGTGTCTGAAGGAGCTCCAGACGCTCCTCCACGTCCCTCCTCCGCCTCACGGGGGCCGACGTGGGGGGAGGGGGAGAGGGATGGGCCGCAGGAGGGAGGGGATGAGAGTGGGCATGAGTGCACAGACAATGTCCAATAAATGCAACAATTACTTTCCCCGCTCCCCTTCTGCACCAAACCTACTTATGGGGCCAGTTGATCTGGGAGTGATGAAGATATTGTCCACCGCACCTTGTACTGCTTTTCTTAAGTAAGGGATATTCTAATTAGCACCAGACGTTAATTAGTGGCCAGTCTGGATTTCCACTTTGTTAAGGAATTCCGCCTAATTAGAAATGTACATTAGTTGTATTTCTTTAATTGAGGTCCCTAAACATTGTATTGGAAACGGCTAATGTTAGAGAACTTTAATTTCTTAATGGTGTCAATATCATCTCAATGTGAGCAGTACGGGAGTATTGTTACTGTTGCTCAAGTGACAGACAATGGTAGTCTTAATGGAGCACTGTAAATGGATCAAACAACTGAGAATTAATATCATTAACACCATCACTGTGCAGATGTTAATTAGAATTTAATTGAATTCTGCTCTAGTAAATATGAGGTTGCCGTCGTATCTTTTTGGAAATCTGCGAGGCTTATTGAGCCTAAATGCTTTAAACGGCGTGCTGCTGCAGTAAGAGAGTTGTCAATCACCTGGAGACAGATATGAATCGCTGGAATGTTTTCTGGGAGGCATTACCGTATGGAATTATTTATCACCAGCGTCGGCAGGAAAAAAAAAAAAAAAGGATCATTGTAGAGCACCGAAGATTATGTAGGTAATTGAAAATGAAGATTTATTAAGAAAATAGTTGCGTTAGGTGAGATAAGACAATGGCGGCATGCTCCGTTAAGCCACATGGACGCACGCAAACACGCAGAGCCAGTTCCTCCTGCGGTCGGTGGCTTCCCGTGTGCCGGGGAGCGAGCCATTGTTTATGAGCTGTCTCCCCCCCCCCCCCCCCTCCTCCCACCTCCTCCTGGTCTTCCTCTTGTTTCCCAATGTGGGCACAAGCTGCGCCTGCCGCGGCTCCATTTCCTGGCACGCTGCTCCTCATCCTCTGCCTTTTGTTTCCACCGCTGGACAGCCATTCTGCAGCGTCAGTAAATATTTACCGGCCTTCCTTTTCCTCTCTGCCCCTGCTGACGTCGCGCGCCCGTGTGTGTGTGTGTGTGTGTGTGTGTGTGTGCGCACGCGGCGCCTACCCCTATCCCTGTGTCCGGCGCTGTCACTCATATAATCTAGCATTGCCCCCCCCCCCCCCACACACACACACACACACACCCTTTCATTTCATCCTCACCCCACCCACCCATATTTCCCTCTCACCCCTCTCCTCTATGGATGTGGGGAGAGGGAGAGGAAATAAAGGAGGTTATTGCCAATCGTCTTTCCATTCCTCTTGTAGTCTGTCTCTCTCTCTCTCTCTCTCTCTTTCATTGTAAACCTCAGTGAGCGGAGTGACAGCCAGGGTGCATCATGTGACCTCAGCGAGCAGAACCTCGCAAACAAAAACACAATGTGTGTGCAGAAACGCAGGCAGAAACACGCACACACACATATGTGCGGCGTGCCCTCCCCCAGGGCCCTGTGGCCTCGTGCTGGTAAGGGCCTACTTCCTGTGGTTCAGACAAAGGAAGCCGGAGACCTGGGAGCAGCGCTTCAAAGGCACAGGAAGTGACCGCCGCTGTCTCTTCCTGTGCAGGGTGTTGGAGCGTGGGGGGGAGGGGGGGGCAGTTGCCTGTGTTTGCACAGCAAGCGGACTGAGGCTATGGAGGGGAGGGGAGTGGAGGGAGCATCTGACCGGGTGGGGGAGCAGGGGGGGGCTGGTTCACCCCCCCTCCCTGCTCCATCATCGTCCGTCAAACCACCAAGCATAACATCATGTACATATGGTTAACACATGCATGCATGCTGTACAATCTAGCATGACACCCGTACTGTATGCATTGTCGGTTAGTTGGTTTGTTAGCTATAGTTACTGTAGCTAGGTGTCCGTCACCATTCAAGCACACTGGACGAAACAATCGTGAATCACTGTGATTATCATTAAACCATTTAGCAGACACTTGTATCCAAAAGAAAACAAACATACATACATACATGCATACAGTGCAAAACACATTTGTGGAGCCCTCTGAATGCCCTGAACGGTCTACTATTCCAGCTATTCAAACGCCAAATCTGGCCAAGGATTAGCAACTCAACCACTGTTTGTCTTGGCTCTTTTGTCCTCAGCCTCGCTCATTGATTGTATGTAGATGATAATCAAATAAATATAAACACCAGCCAAGTTTTGTGTTTGGTTTGCTAGCCACTGTCCCTGTGGAGTCTATGCATGTCTTAAGTGTGTTTCTGTGTTCACACACACACACACACACACACACACACTCAGACACTTTCAGACTGTGCAGTTCAGAGTGCATGTTTGCAGAGTGTGTGTGTGTCTTATTATGTGTGCATGTGTTTGTTTGTTTGTTTGTTTATTTGTTTGTGCGTGCTTGCTTGCTATGCGGAGGCTTGTTCATTGGCAGCGATAGTTAATCAATCAAATATTAAGCAGCGCTTCACTGCTCAGCAGGCAGTCCCAGATTATCTGATGGCAGTCGTGCGTAGGCCTCGATACCGCCGGTCAACAAGCACGGGAAGCCTCTTGCTCCTCCCCAGTAGCCTCTTCTCAGCCCACGTCCACTGTTTGTTGTCTATTACAGTTCTATTCTCACCTGCATCACTTTGTTTTGTCTTTGGTCATTTTGCGGCTTTATGGCGCGAGACGTCCCTTTTAAAAAGTACCACTCTCCCAGTCTACCCCCCTCCCCGCCTCCCTCTCTCGCTCACACCGTTTTCTTCTAGAGATTATTCCTCCACCCCCCATCCCCAGGGATCTCCATTGTGGATTACCATTCAGTTTTCACCCAATTATCTAGTGGCTCTCGCTGCCTTTGACACATAATTATCAAAGGCCTAAATAATTGTCTTTATTATTGCTGGTGTTTAGATGTAGCGTCTGCAGAGCAGTCGTAGACGACAGAGCGTCACGGGGCGAAGAGGGAAACAAAGTATTTATCTCCACCGGAGATTAGCTTAGCACGCTGGTAACTGATGTCCCTGCGCTTATTTCAGCACCGCGTCCAGATAAATAAACACGATTAATGTCTCTCTCTCTCGCTCTCTCTCTCGCTCTCTCTCTTACTCTCCACGCGTTCTACGTCATTGGTGGAAAAAGAAAGAAAATTAGGCCCACAATTAGCTGTCTTTGTGGTGGGAGCAGCTTAAAGTGCTAAACGCTGTACTTTACCGTGCGTCATGTGAGAGGTCAGGGACTGTTGGTGAGATACAGTATGGGGGTTGGAGGAAAGTGCACGTGTGTCTGTGTGTGTGCCTGTGTGTGTGTGTGTGTGTTGGGTTGAGCGGGTTGCATTATGCGTGGGGGTTTTGCTATTTCACAGAACTCGTGAAAAGCTGGATTTAGTAGATTTGTTCTGGCCAGGGGGTCAGAAATCTGTGATGTTTGTGTGTTGCTATGGTAACCAGGGCCTCTGCAGAGAAATATGAAAAGAAATGGTTTATGGGGTAGTAACGGGGAGAGAAAAGAAGGATTTTGTAGTTCATCCAGAATGTGTGTGCACATGTGAGCTGCTGGCTCCCACTCAGATAAGCATCATAGTCTGCCATTGTGGGCAAATTAACTTATGGTGAAGGGGATTGTATTGTAAATCACCATGTTAAAAAAATGCTGTTGTTGATTTTGTCCTTTACTGTCTGTTGTTTTTTTCTCTCCAATTTTTGTGACATGATACAGTATATTGTAAAAAAGCTAAGTGTGAAATATTGCCATATAATATAGCCAGGTTTTGCCTGAAGAGTAATAAAGTGGTGTTATTTTATATAACGGCACTTATGAATGTATTGAGCGTTCTTATAAGATAGTTGAAAGACAGGTGAAGGTATATAAGCAGAGTAATTCAAAAGGAATTGCTTGGTGGTGTATTTTCAGGATGCTACTGTAGATACAGTATCTCTAGTCTATTTCTGGAGCCTTTTTTAGCCTTTGTATTTGTATTAAATGTACATCCATCCTCCCTGTGATTGTCCGCTGATTGTGTATTTTGTACAATTGTGAGCTGTGTTTGTGAACTCATTTGTACTTCCTACTGTACATGCATACAACGACCATCTCTCCCCTTTCCCTTAATGTTTGTATTGCTCCCACTTTTTCAAACCCTTGCCCTCCTTTCTAGTGATAACTTTTCATCTCCTCCAT
The DNA here is from genome assembly GCA_026546735.1 of Forbesichthys agassizii. Classification (NCBI taxonomy): domain Eukaryota; kingdom Metazoa; phylum Chordata; class Actinopteri; order Percopsiformes; family Amblyopsidae; genus Forbesichthys; species Forbesichthys agassizii. Next base: position 2,518,623 of record JAODLL010000024.1, on the reverse strand, counting down.
ATATATCCAGATGCTTCTGCGACAAAGGAAGGCCGGCAAAGAGACAGCAAATGTCTCAACATCTGTGTGTTGGTTTAACGCAACAAGTATTTCCACATGTTCATCTTCCTTCTCCCTGTCCGGTACAAGACTGATTACAACAGCTGGCCTGCTTCCTTGTTAAGCAACGGTCTGCGGCTACACCGTGGATTAGTGTGTTTAACATTCTGGACAATGCTCGCTAAAGCTAACTTTCAAGCTAACATGGTGTAAAAAATATAACGCCAAAGGACGCACAGCTCACAAGACAGTAGACTAAATAATGTATGAGTCAACAGCTAGCATCACGTAGCTAGCAGAAGACATTTCATTATATCAAAACAAGCGTACTGTATGCACGCATTTGCTAACCATGCTTTGAATGAGGTTTGGTTTCGAACATGCTGTTAACCATGTCACTGTGGCTTCCAGAATATGGGGCCCAGAGGTATCAAGCTCACTGTGGTCAATGGCTACATTGTATAAAGAGCACTTCCTCCTGTGGTCCTTATTTGTGTACTCGTCACTACAGCTGAAACCCCCTCTTCGCCACATGCAGTCACTCAGTACAGTTTCTGCTTGGAATGGAACCTGTCTAGTGGCTTGTAGACAGTAGACATCAGCAGTTTTGGGAAGTGTGTCATACTATCCATGTCTTTTTTTGTTTCTTTGTTATGTTTTAAGGCATGCTTAATTTTCCCAAATAAATTAAGACAATAATGGTGTGTGTTATACTGTATGGCATTACTTTACCAGCTATGTCTTTCCTTCCACTTTGCTTGTAGGATTAAACATAGCTATTAGTGTAAAATAAAGTCCTACAGTGAACCATAGCAGAATAGTGTCTGGACACGCACACACACACACATGGGAAAGGGAAATATATTGCACCACTAAATATGTTCAAGGGGTTTGCTGTAGGAGCAAATATGGGGTCAAAACTATACAGGTGTTAAAAATAGGCTTTCATCCCAAGCCTGGCTGATGTTTTGAATAGGTCGTTAGAAGTCACGTATAGTGTTGTTTTATGGCAGTTGGTCCAGTGTCTCCTGTTTCCTGGCCTCTTCTAGCAGCCCCAATACTGAGGGACTAGCCTGTTTCGCTAGCGCCAGAAAACAGGACCTTGACTGACACCTCCAGTTTTAAAAGGTTGACTTTGCTGCTCCCGGGGGCCCAGTTCTGCCAGAGGAAAGCCTTTCAAGCGATGGATCGGCAGGGAGAGACGATAGAAAAGAGAAAGCGAGAATGTGCGTGTGTTTGATTGTGCGTCTGTGTGTGTCAGCGCATACATGTGTATGTGTACTTTTTGTGTTTCTGTGTGTAACATTACATCTTTTTTCTTTGTGCATGAAGCGCCTTGCTCTCAGACACTCTTTTCTCCATTCCGAAGAAGATGCTCTAGAGGAATCTTTATCAGCAGGATGATATATGAGTCCTTAGTGCCTTAATAGATTTCATTTATCTCTATACACTCCCACATTAATTTGGCTGGTCCTGAGAGGATGTATTCAAATGCCTACCGTCACTTTGATGTACAGCCAGCCGGCGAAAACTGGCCCTGGTGTTTGCTCCAGCCTCAGCCCCAGTCCCGAGATCCATCCAGCTCTTGGCCCTGCCCTGGCCCCACACACCAACCTTGGCAGTATTAATTGTACACTACGGCCCTGCCAAAGCGGTTGTGCCCCAAGTTTTCCTTAAAAAGTGAGCCAAATCCCCACCCATGCACCTATAACTCAACCCACTTGCCGACCTTATATTTCCAACTCACAGTTTTTTAATAGCCTAACCCTCTGCCCTTGCGTAAAGTTTTAATTCCCAGCTAGCCCCTTTCAGACATTGATCCCTATTCTACCATATATACTGCAAACTACCAAGATCTACTACACCAAGATCTGCTCTTAGTGGCAGTGCTTTACTCAAACCCACCCATCCCTATAACCCAGCACTGCTAAGCATATGCCGTAAGTGATTGTTAGCTTATTGTTGCTAGCCCTGTTCTCTTTCTCCATTTTATCTTAACGGGAATTGCAGTGAATCGGCCGACTCTCGCAGACCTGGCCCGGCCCGGCCCTCCTGGGCCCGGCTGCTACGGTGCGGGGAGCCCATTGTACCGCGGTAACAAGCCCTTGGTGTGATATTCTCCTGGCTGTTGACATTCAGAAGGGAATAGGTGGGACAGCGGCGCAGACGGCCAGGCCCTCCATGACATGTGAACGGAAGGGTTTAGAATAGGGACCGGGGCCCAGGGAACGTGGCAAGGACACGGGGACACATTCTAACATTATGCCGTACACCTGGTTCACTGTGAATCCACAGGGCAAAGCCATATCCGCTAAGCCATCTCTATTATGATGGGAATATAGGCTTGCTATAATATACTTTATATAGCAGCGGCGGGTCAAGACCCCTCCCCCGTGAGACCACGGGAGGATCTGAAGGGCTCGCTTGCCTTTTATTTATAATTCTATTCAATCTATACTGTGAGCATGCACATGATTTAGTTGTCTTCATAGTTGTTGCTGTGATTATGCAGTTTAAAATATGTGTGACCGCCTGTCATGTGTGCATAAGGAGGGGTCACAAACTCTTATTAGGTGGGTCATGGTTCAGTGTTAAACAGTAAAACAGTAAAACAATAGGGGTAATGTGTGTGTGTGCTTGCATTAGATGAACCAGAGGGAGCTGCAGGTGATAAGCAAGGTGTGTGCGGTGGCCCTCACGGACTCTGCTCACAACATCTGGCTGCAGGAGACCAGCAAGGGCACGCAAGATTGGATGCAGCAGGTGACACCACACACACACCCACACACACGTGTGATCCTTCATCGTGTCTCCACACAACACTGACACACAATAACGGACATGCAGCATAGTATATATTGTGTTTACATTCATGTATGTACCGTATCTCACAAAAGTGAGTACACCCCTCCCATATTTGCAAATATGTGAGCATATCTTTTCATGTGACAACAATGAAG
>JAODLL010000024.1:2487759-2515524 GCA_026546735.1 Forbesichthys agassizii | reverse complement strand
TATTTTGTCTCCAATTTGAAAACACATTTAAAGCTGTGTCAATTTAGGTAGAATGAACATTAATTGGGATCTCTAGCTTCAAGACTTTAACCCAGGCAGGCAGCTCAGTTTCAAATTCCGGTATGGATTCACACACCGTGCTTGTATTTGCATTTTTATTTCAGCTGATACACACTTTACATACATACATACTTTCTTGCTCTAGCTTTGCTTTTCAACCCTCCATTCCACCTGTCTGTGTGTTCTAAGGAACAAAAGCCAGTGGCACAGTGTTCAGAGACGTCCTGCGCCCCCCTTTCCCCTCGCCCAGTGGGCCTGACAACCTCTGAAAGGTAGACGAGGGCGTAGAGGCCCACCGTCGGGGCCTCCGAGCAGCCTGCTGAGAAAGAGGCCTATTCACCCGGCTCGCCGCGCTGGTGGCGGCGTTCTAGAATACACACATTTGTTCCGCCAACTTTTGAGCGCAAATGGCGACACAGATGGGCAGCGATTAATCAGAGAGGTAACTGTGAAGTAGTTTGCAATTAAACTGGAAAGCTCTGATGCATGCTAATTGAATCAGAAAATTAGCGACAGCTCTGTACTAAGCTGTAATAGGCTACACTGCTGGTTGCAGCAGGTGCCAGCGCACTCAGCTATGGAACAAGGTATTTAAGTCACATTAGCAGCGGTAAAAATATTCCTTGATATGGAACAGTTTGATTTTCTGCTTATTTTTCACCGTCCAGTGTCACCAGGAAGCCACAAATTGATCAAATACACTGTACCAACTTGTAAATAGTTCTGGAGTACAAAAAGAAGAGTATACACATGCAGGCCGGCCTATCTGTATAATGCATCACATACCATGTGACTTACTGTTTGTGAAGTTCGCCGGTGTGCTTTTGAGCACACTGTTTCTCTCCCTCCCCGTATCGTGTTCACCTGCCTTTCCCCTTCGCTCTCCTCACCTCTCTGCTCTCCTCCCTTCTCTCCCCTCCCCTGGGCTCCTGTTTGCTGACATCTCTCTCTGACATGACATGAAAAACTGTGGAGAAATTAAAAATTGATCAGTCCTGAGCGCGGGGGTGGCCTCCTCTTGCCGCTTGCAGACGAGCGAGAGAGGGGAGAGGGAAAACGAGAGCCCTTTGTGTGGTGCGGGTAAAAAGTTCTTTCAGGGTTAGCGTACAAGGCACAGATATGGAGGAGGGTGAAGAGGGTGGAGAGAGTGATGGAGAGGTAGGGGGATTCCCCGGGGCAGTCTGTGTTGTGCCGCTGAGCTTTTCTGGCTTGAAAGACACGCGATGCGCCACACACACGGAGACGGAGCATAGGCCATGAGAAGAGACGCAGAGAGAGTTAGAGCCTGCAGGAGAGTGCACGTGGGCGTGCATGGCTGTACGGAACCTTTTGTGTGTGTGTTTCAGGCAGACCGTATCTGCCTGCTGAGCCTCTCTGCCCTTCTCAACATTCCAATCCTGCCCTGGGTCTGCTAACTCTGATATCTTCATCACACACACACACACACACACACACACACACACACAATGGACTGCACTGGTTCAGGCACAGAATACATACACACACACCTACACCAATACGTGATCGCACATCCACACTGTTACACATTATAAAGTAAGCTAAACACACGCTAACTTGTCACACACCTTCACAACCATGCACGTGCTCATATATGTAATCACACGCACTCATTTCCAGCTGTACATGTTTATGAGGGGGATTCTGCCCTGCACTACACTGAGCGTATTGATCTTTATGTTTGCGTCGGTGTGCATCTGTGTTGATGTCTAAGCGAGGCCAGCCCAGAGAGTGGATGGCATGAGGTCTTAGGCTGATGAGAAAGCGGCTGGTGTAAGCCAATGTCTTCCATTGATTTTTCTGGTAATGAGTTCACAGTTTCAAAGATTCACATGCAACAGTGTAGACATGCACACAAACACACAATTTAGTGCGCATGTCTCCTACAGCATTACACTACAAATGACCAATGTGGATTATGGAATGCTTTAGAAAGCCCCCGACTCTAGAATAACATGAATGCAATACATTATATTTGAAACTACTCTATATGTGCTAAAGTCATAACAGGCACAAACTGTGCCAAATTATGAAAAAATACAACGTGGTTCAGCTCTGATTCATTTGAATGCAGCAAACCGTTATTCGTAAGTGTCAGTTCACTTTTTATATTCCAGTAAGATATATCCCATAAATCACCCCTCCAGAATTAGCCAGGGGAGCCTCTTATGAAGGTTGTCTCTCTTTCCACCCCCTCACAAACCCTGCTGAGAGGATAAGGGCAGCACCACTCAGTCTACTGTTAGACAGTTTCACTGAGGACACTGTTCAGGTTAGCTTGATCAGCATGTAGAGAGGACACTTTCTCCCACAGTAGGCTGTTCCAGTGCAGACCAATTCCTATATGGTCATTTCTCCTTTTTGTCCATTTTGTTGTGAGATGTGTTGTATGCATGTACGCCTTCTCACACCTGATTACTGTAACTGGCACCCCTAACACCGCTGTTGATAGTTCCCATTCTCAACCCCCCCCCCCCCTTACAGCCCCTACACATTGGACAGTTGTGTTTCAAAGGGGCATTCTAAGATCTTTAAGTAATTCACTTAAACTGCGGTCTGGTATGGAACCTGGTACCTCCTCCAACACACACAAACACACACAGCATATTCTAACGGGCAGCTTGTTAAGCAATCAAAAATCCTAATGCCAACTCTGACGCTATCCATACAGTTAGTTCACCCCAGACCCCTTCCTCAACCCCCCCACCCCCCCCCCACCCCCTCCCCATTCTCCCTCTGTTCCTTCTTCCAATCCCATTTCACAGCAGAGCCATCAAGAGCTTATCCCGATCTCAGCTCTGGCCGGGGGCCCAAGGCAGCGCAGGGTCCGCCTCAACCCACCCATGAACTCTCAACCTTCCCGTCAGCTCCCCAATTGCTCTCGAGCTAGCCGCCTCCCTTGTTAGCTCGAACGCCGTCTCTGCCTATAATAGGAGGGCTTTTGGAGGAGCGCTCCTATATCCAGTGTTGCTCTTACGCACAGTTTACAGGGCACGTCTAAACACACTCAGCATGTTGAGTAGAGTCGAACAGTAACATAAACTCTTTGCTATTGTTCCGCCCACATTTAGCCCGCCAACCAGCCAAGCTGAAGTTGCCACATACTATACTAATAGATATGCAACCAACTAGACACCTATCCAGTCAGCTGTACTGTAGATCTAACCCGCTAGCCATTAAAATAGCATAGACAAAGCCAACCGTACAGTAAATAAGTCTGCCCAGAGCTATAGAGGGGATTGGGTTGTATTAGATTTTTTTTGTTTCCCCCCATAATTTCTTTTTGTTATCGCTAAGCATTACTGTTGGCACTGGCTAATGGCTAATAATGCCAGCCCCAACCAAGAGACTGTAAATCTTGTGTGTTAACAGTCACAGCCACACAACAATAACGTTGGCCTCAGCTAGACCTCTGCTCTTTATTTCCTTCTTAGCTCTCTATCTGTCTGTTTCTTTCCCACTTGCTTGCTAGCTCCGTCTCTCTCTCTCTCTCTCTCTCTCTCTCTCCCTCTCTCTCTCTCTCTCTCTCTCTCTCTCCACGTCGCTCTTTCCTTTGTGCTCCTGCTCTGCTAATATATTTCTCAGTATCAGGAGTTACAGTAATGAGATTGGGGTCTTAGACAGCTGAGCTCATAACCCGTTCATAGCAGTGTACGCCACAGCTCTTAATGTCGTGGCCCCTGCATGCAGCCCTCAGCCTGCTGGTGTTGGAGAGGTTGTGAGCAGGTCAGATGACAGGAAGGGGGTTTGTGTATGTAGCAGAAGTCCATGCAAACAATAGTATTAGATAGATATCCATTAGCTAAGGTCTCATTGTGTGCGAGCGGCGTCATCTAGCTATAGACAAGTTAACATATTAGTTGAGGTTAATAAAGCCATATTGATAATGCCATATTGTTGTCTTGTACTTGTTCAGTGTATTTTATAATGATGATAATAATGATTATGGTGGACACATTTATCTTACCGCAGATAGCATGCATTGTCATCACGTCAGAAAAATGCATGCGTAATAATAAATGATACCATGCGGTACTGTTGCTATACGGTCGAACTACAGTCACAGCCTTATGCACATGGCATGTGCGTTTTAATGCGTTCCTGAGCTACACTCAGTGAAGTGCGTTTTAATTTTGAACAGTTACTTGACATTAACTGAGTAGAAAAGCCATTTCCCACAGCGTTAACTACCGTTGCTTAAACAATGGGTCAGGCCCCAGTGAAGGTCGTGGCACATTTCTAGTAGATCCCATGTGACAGGAATATAAATGTATTTTTAGGAATCAGCCTTTTTAACAGTGAAAAAGTTCCACTCTGTCCCACGTGGGCTCTGGGTTTCAGAGAGCAGCGTGTGTTCCCAGCTTGTAGACGCCACTAAGGTGTCATCTCCCATGGAGCGCTGCTGCTGCTGATGATTGGGTTCTGAGAGGGTTCCGGCTCCCACAGTGGGTCGGTGTCCAACACACTGCGCCGCTCACCTTAGCTAACAGCCCCGACCCTGTCTGGGCTCAGCGCGCTGCTGAGGCGCTGACAGGTCTGTGGTGCTCTCTCTCTCTCTCTCTCTCTCTCTCTCTCTCTCTCTCTCTCTTTCCCCTCCCTCCGCGGTGTAGCTCAATGTCAGGCCTGCGCAGGGAGCACAGTGCTAAAGGTGTCATCACATCAGCTCTTGACTCCTCACAGAGGGAGAGGTGAGGGAGAGAGACCCACGGTCCCCTCCGTGGGCAGGAGCAGATGGGTGTGTATGGCAAGCTATGGGTCCCTCATAACTGTGACCGTGTGTGTCCATGCAGGTCTGTGTTATGTATACAATCAGTGTTTCTCATTGGTGTACAGTGGCTTTGGTAGTGCGTGTTCGTGTGTGTGTGTGCGTGTGTGTGTGTGTGCGTGTGTGTGTGTGTGGGTGTCAGAAACAAAGAGCGCCGCAACACACATTCTCCTGCTAAAAGACCCCAAGCACTGTGGGTGACTATGTTTGGACAGAGATGGCCCTTTAACTGCACCACTGTGATGCAATCCCTTGTATAGACATTAGACCACAGCTGTAGAGTGCAAAATTACTACTTCTCTGTCTCTGTCTCTCTTTCTCTCTCTTTCCAATTCAATTCAAATAACTTTATTAGCATGACGTAACGGTTTACATATTGCCAAAGTATATTATAAATGTTTTCTTATCTCTATATTAATGTGATTAAAGTACTATGGAGCATATTAACAACACATCATAATAACAAGAGCAGATGAAAACATGTACATTAAACAAGGTATACATTAGAAACAAGGAAAATAAATACAATAAAATATCACATATATATTGGTATTTAAGGAAGATGGCATTACATTTCAGGCACCGTCCCTCATCTTGTGGCAGGCGGTAATGTAGCGCCCGGCCAACGCGCAGCTGCCCGTGTCCTCAGGGAGGTCCTCAAAGCCCTGGACTATCAGTTTGAATTTTGGGAAGTGACTCTCTCTGATCGATTGTTATTTCTCACATTTTAAAAGGAAGTGCAGCTCTCTCTCTTGTCCAGCTGCTGTGCAGTGGTTGCACAGCCTTTCCTCTACTGGGAGCCATGTTTTCCTGTGTCTTCCCTTCTCAAAAGCAAGGCTGTGCTCGCTGAGCCTGTACTTTGTCAATGCATTTCTGCTGTGTCACAATGGTCAGGTATAGTTTGCCATTGTGTACTGTCGATTTAGGGCCAGATAGCACTGCATTTTGTTTTAGGTAATGTAATAGGTAATGTAGTTGGACCAGTTCTCTCTCTCCCTCTACCTCCCTCTCCTCCACTCTTCTCTTCTCTGACTATGTAGTCACCCACACACTCTCTTCCCCTCCCTTCCACCTGTTTCCTGCTCCTCCCACTGGTTGAAACTCGGTGTGAGCGTGCTGCCTTCAAGAGCCCGCCTGCTCGACCCTCACTGTCTCCCTCAGTTTTGATGCCCACGCCACGCCTCCCTTCCCGGCCAACGCTCCCTCACCCAGGCCGGACACAAGTCCCATCCCAGACTGGCCCGGGGGTCACGGGGAGTGCCAAAGGTGCTGTGAGTGACGTGGCACTCTGGCTGACCCCCGGCTGCTTGGCAGGACGGCCCCCTTAATGAGATTAGCAGGGTAATGCCGACTGTGTGTCTGTTTATCCCGCAGCGCCGCCCCTTCCCACCCTGCAAGGCCCACCTTTGGGCTCTTTATTGTGTGTGTGTGTGTGAGTGAGGTGGGTGGTGGGCAGCATTCTCAAGTTGAGGGCAGGGCCATACTAACCTGACAAGACCAGATATGTGTGTCTGTTAAACTAGAACCACACCGCAGCGATTTTCGCTCGTGCGTGTGGGAACAACTGCTTAACAGAAATCTCCAGGTCGCTGGTTGACTCTTCGGTGTAGAGTGTGGCCAGACCGATCAAACGAAGCCCGACGCTCGCTTTTCTAGCGATTACATTTTTGAATTGGCAGCAAGAGGTGAAGCAAATCGCTAGCGTTTCCCCCAATCAGAATCTAGGTAAAGGCTTTTCAGGCTTTCTTGCAGAGTAATATCAATATAAAAAACATAAAAACCTACTAACAGTGAGAACGTTTATTTTTATTCAGCAGCCCAAAAAAAGTAATAAACAGTTTTTGGGCTGCTGGGTTTGCTGTTTGCATATCAACATGATACCTTCAAATCACGGCAAATGGATTGATATGTGTCGTATTGCTCTCCTGTTTATGTTTCCTATGACTCCTTCGTCTTCTATTCATTTCATTTTGAATTAACAAAAGGCGTAGGAATGCCTACATTTGATAACGCAAGCACTAGGCTACTAGATTTTGGTGTCAATGTTGTGGTTCACTCTTTACTAGCTGTCAGTAATAGTCGCATAACTTGTTTCTGTTTTCCGCATTGTCCGTGCAAACTCAGAGGGTAGCTGAAAGAACGTCCTCGAACAAGCACGCGCTTGTGCACAATCGCGACAACAGAAATGGTAATTAGGCTGTTGCTAGAAGATGCCCAGTCGCTAGTCTACGCCTTGGTGTAGTTCTAGCTTTAGACACATCCATCTGGGGAGCCGTCCATTGAAACGGATTCAAGATATTTAAAAAAAGCTCGTGTGTGATTGGACGAACCTATGAACCAGCAGTCTGTTGTTATCCACTCTTGCAGTAGAAAAGTCAGGATAAGAAAGAAAATATACTTTCCATTGAGAAAAGCCTTTGCTCTTCTAATAAATTCTAATAAAACTGATGCTATATTGTATTATCTCTAGCTCGTATCTCTCTCGTTGTCGACTTGTTTTTTTTCCAGGTTGCCTACTTCACACCTAAACCACACCCGTAGCTAAATACAACGCTGATTGGCAACACACTAGGTTTACCGGCCTGAATCAACTCGATTTACAAGCTCTCCAGACTAATTCTCTTGGCGAAGTGAAACTGAAAGCTCGCGAGACCAGACTAGGGCCAGACTCCTGTCCTCTGGTCTCCAACAGAGATGTTTGGTGTTTCACCGGTATGTTTCCCATCTCTCTTGATTGTCTGTATCATCATCTCTCACCTATTTCTCTTATTCACCTCCCCCATCTCTCTCTATCTATCTATCTCTCTCTCTCTCTCTCTCTCCCTCCCTCCCTCCCTCTATCCCCAGTCGAGAGAACAAGTTAGGAATTCAGGCATTTGGGCTCCAAAGCTTAGGTGAGATTGGCTTTGATGATAGTTGCTCATGGGAGCGTTAAGTGCAAAGCTGCTTACTGTTGCACCCTGTGAAGACCCACAGGACTTATACTGTATTAGCGCGGCTACAGGCATCAGCCGGGCACTAGCTTGCCAGCTAGCTAGCTAGGCGCTAGTATGAATGAGGAAGCTATTCAACTGGCTAGCTAGAGCATTCACACGCAGCCTAAAAGCGAGCGTGGCAACTGTAATTAATTAAACACATACTATTGTATACATGTTTCCGTTAAGGTGTGGTATACACCTGCACTTTGCGTGCTTTGTTGACTTAGTTTTGATAGACAGTATTATTACTCATATTAGCACTGACTGACAGTAAGTGTCCATTAAAGTCATGTTGCTTTGTTCCTCAGGGTGAGAGAAAGGTTTTTTTTATGAGGGGTCCTAGACAGATAAGAGGGACTCCCATGGCACAGGTGTGCCCTGCTTAGCTCTGGGGTCAGTTTCGTGTGTGACAGCTCCTGTGAGTCTGTCAGCTCAATCAAGCGCTGCGTAGCCCAACCCTGGTGTCCAGGTGTTCCCGCTTTTTGTAATGTGGTGACTGTGTGCGTTTGTGTGTGTGTGGGTCTGCACACATGGCAGCACCTGTGCGACTATGGCCCCCAGGTCATATACAGGTTCAAGTTCCACCCAAACAAATTCCCATGCCATTCAGTGTGGGTGTACGTCTGCGTCAGTGCACGTATGCATGCATGTGTGTCTGTGTTCTCCTGCGTGCCTGTATGTCCATTCGTCTTCATGTAACCAACATACTTAGACTCCATGCCCTCTGTGCTTATCATTTACAGTGGGCGATTGAGTTACCGGACGTGTCACAGTCGTCTTTTGTGCCAACAGACAGGCGGCTCTTCACCTTGCGATTGCTCTTGGTCACACTGGCATCGAGTTCTGACACCTCGTGCCTCCGCCTCTCTCTGGCCTCGTGAGAACGGCGTGTTCAAAAACATGTCATCCTCCGCCAAGAGCAATGTTGAGAGAGGTGAATTAGCTTCAGCGGTCTTGTTCAGTGTGAATTAGTTTAACACCTCTCTCTCTCTCTCTCTGTATCTCTTTCTCTTCCTCCGTGATTCTCTTTGCTGAACAGAATTTCTACTTATCTTTGTTGTTATTCCCATTTTTCAGTGAAAGCACGTACGTGCACACAAATACCGTTGCTCACCCCCGTATCACATGGCTGAAAAATGTTGTGTTGAGAAATTAAAATTGGAAGGTATTTGGAGGCCTGTGTGCTAATCTAACACAATGGACAGACAGTGATATATACAAGGAACTCAATTAACTAGAGACCTTGGCCATATATGACAGGTCAAGGAAATCTCACCTACACAGTGCCTCCCAAAGCATTACCCTGACATTTCTATGAATGGAAGATGTCTGCTAACGCTTAAACCGTTTATATCAGGATAAATCCCTACAGCCTGTACACTATTTCCCACTTAAGTAAGGTAATAATTATGTGATCAGCACAGCCAAGCTGTGGTCACAATTAACAATGTGAGAATAAAATATGTCACATTTCTAGCTGTGTAGGACTAGCTATACCTGGCAGGGAACTGTGGACAATGAGGGACTTGACACAATAAGTATTTTGGGAAATAAGCATGTTGCAATTCCTATAGTATTTTGCTCCATTAATAAACAAGTTGTATCTTCTCAACCTTGAATAAGTGGATGATTATGATAATGTTAGTTGAAATGCCAAAATGCCACGATGAAAGAAATGCATCGAGTACTGGAGGATCACATCTTCCTAGTTGCATTTAGGTTGTGTGCCCTTTCTGTTACGATATGTGTCTTAGAATTCAAACTTGAAAGCACCCGACTAGTTTCCAGTTGTTGATTTTGACCTGGGCGTGTGATCTGATTGGTCAAGGAGAAGTCTGAGAACGAAGGTAGAGCTGGAGGTTAATGCAATCACTGCCAGCTGTCTGCTCTGTTTAGCTCATATGCCAACAGTTTGAGAGTAACTCGCATTTCAATTATGACCCCCCATAATATCTACGAGAGAGGGACCAAGAGAATGTGTGTGTGTGTGTGTGTAGTGCCCAGCTCATGATCTCAGAGGCCTGTGGTAGTGCACCCCAACAGGGACACTCTAGGACAGCCGCTGGCCATATGGCGGGGGTCTGCAGTCTGTTAGCTGGCCAGCTACACTTGGACCAGCCTGGACGCACCAGTCAAGAGGGTCCCCCGCAGCTCTGGAGACGGGGGGGGGGGGGCTTTTGGGTTGCGTGCTAGCGGCTTAGTTTTATTGGACTCTTGCATCTCTAGGCTCCACCTGGTTCCAGACGTCACAGGACAAATCCTGCCTCGCGCCGAGGATGTTTCGTTGGAAAGCATGCAAGCGTGTAGCGCACGCGTGTGTGTGGCATCGGCATGGTCTGATAAGATCATGCGAGCAAGTGGGTCATTGAAGATGCAAGGAGGGAACGTGTGTGACAAAGTCAGATACGCACATATTAAGGAAACAAGTGGCCAAGAAATAGATGAAAAGACAAGAGAGTAATGCCGTAACAAGGCGCCTCACACAGTGTCTGACAGAGAGAGCGAGAGCAGTGGAGAGATGGACTGTACAGCACAGGCAGAGACAGAGGGGGGATCCTCTGCATGGTATGACAGTAACATCACACCGGGTCCCTGGTGGGATGGCTGCAGAAGAAGGGCACTGCCGTCTGCATGCGGGAACAGGGAAGGTTTGGCAGCGCGGAAAACACGCAAGAGAAGAAGAAGAGACGAGCGCAGCGATGAAAAACGCGGTGCCCCTTCCATTCTCCTCCACACACACCCTCCAGAGACCGGAGTGGGAATTTTTCTGCTAGCGCAAACACTATGCAGGGGAGGGGAGAGAATAAGTTAGGAGACGAGCAGGAAAAAGAGAGCGATGGAGATGATGGAGGGGTGAAATGCCGGGTTGAGAAGAGGGGTGGGGTACACAGGGTGCTAATCCTTTGCAAAGGTCAAAGAGATGTTTAATAATAAACATGGTTATACTTTAACTTTGCTTTGTAGACGTGAATGAAAAGCTGCTAGAATAGAGCGTAAGAGTGTGGTTTCAGAAGTACATTTCCCATTCATTTTCTCCATTGACTTCTCGTAAAAAGTGTTTTAAGCTTGGAACCAAGCCAATCAGCTAAGAGATGGTGAATCAATGGTATATGCTGCAGTAGAAGCCACAAGTCCGTATTCAACCCTGGTCCTGGAGGGCCCATGCCCAACATGTTTTAGATGTCTCCCTGCTCAAACACACCTGATTCAAATGAATGGCTCGTTAGAAGCCTGATAACGACTCATTCACGTAAATCAGGTGTGTTTGAGCAAGGAGACATAAATCTAAGACATGCAGGACAGCGGCCCTCCAGGACCAGGGTTGAATAGCCCTGCTGTATGATATCAACCTTGTTTTAAGATAAAAATGGTTTATTCACGATGTCACGGATAACTACTACAGCACCCACAATCCTCAGTGTAACAGTGTAACAGCAACGTCTCTTATTGGTGGAGCTGGCTTTCCTCGTGATACCATCCTGAACTTGCAAGTTTGATTTGGCGCTTCTGAGCCGTTCGGACCTTTGAAAAGTTTGGTGTTTACAGTTACCATGGAAATGTTTTAAACCGAGCAAGTCATTGTAGTGATTATTACTAGCGCTGAAAAGTATGATTGTACTATTATAATGGTATTATAATATACACAATACGATAACTTAATAGTAAGAACCAGGGAATAATATGCTTTTTCTGGGATTTGCAATGGTTTATGGGATGCACAGTGCCTTTACTCTTTAAGTAAGTTATGTACACAGTCTTGTACCTTTGCATTTTTTCCGTTTTGAATTAATATTTTTGCTCGGAATAAAAATGTTTATTGTCATAATCATTCTTGTAGCTGGTTACTGTTACGCTTGAACATGAATATTTCACATACAAATATTCTCTGTTGTCCCAAATAGTATTACTATTCATGTGATCTAAATCAAAAACAGTTTTTTCTCTGTTATAAAAATGACTAAATCCATCCAATTCCTTCGTCAGTCATGGACACACAAACAGTGTACCATGTTTGTGAGGTGCATTCTGTGGAAACACTCAATATAACCAAGCTAGACATTAATCTCTCCTCGTCGCAGTGTGCATTCTGGTTTCTATCCTTCAACAGCTGGCTCCCCATACGCTGGCAGCCCTGGCAACGCTGCACTGATTGGCATGGCGGACTCTGCGGCAGCCCATTAGCCTTTATTATAGGGTGTGACGCCCAACAACCACTGTGTCTGTTTTTAGTACCGCAAACAGCAACTCATGTAACTCAATGCTTGGCTAACTATCCCGCTCACTGTGTTTGCCAAATATACATCGGTTTACTATGTATCCTGTTTGTGTGTACTGTTTCTGGGTGTCTTTTGAGGGAAGGGCAAATGCATAGTGTTGTAAAAGTCTGTGAAATGTAAGATGTGTGTTAGTCCACCAAGGCCTTCCTCTGATCAGGGATCAGTATCAGCTTCTGTGAAATGGGACGTTCCGTTCCAAAAAACACAGTGAGAAACTTAAACTGCAGTAAAATATGAGTACAGTGGGTAAATGTGAGGTGTGTGTGTGTCTAGTACTGCGTTTTGGCTTTAGCGTGGGAGAGAGAGGGAGGAGGGGAGTTGGAGGTGTTTCTACTTTAGCCTCTGAGAAGGGTGGACTGGGGAGGCGGGGGGCATTGTACAGTTGAAAGTCGGTCCATGAGGCGTACAGAATCGCGCCAGGCTGCACAACACATCAACTGTGTATGTGTTGTGTGTTGCGGTGGGGGGTTCCTGGTGGTTACAGCTTCCATACAGCTGTAAAAAGTGAAATCATATCACTTAGCAGCTGAGTGCAGGAGAAGCCGTGTTTGAACTGGGAGGCATAAATTATACATTGTAAACAGAGCGGTGGGAGAGCGCAGCTCCTTTAAATTATGACGAAGGGTAATTTTTCCATCTCTCCTTTCCACTCTTCTACCACTCCCACCCTCTCATTCTCCATCTTCTATTTTTCCTCCCCCCTTCCTCCTTCCTTCAATCTTCACACACACTTTTATTAGGTTTGCAGGAGTCATTTTGCCACTAATGCAGTTAGTTGTGTTTCACGTTGCGGTAATGCGCTTGCTAGCAGTGTAGCGGGATTCAGTGGGACTCGACTGGATTCAGCAGTACTCAACGTCCTCCCGGCTGACATGTTTGGCTGTTCTTCACCATGCCACGTCCCCTCTGAGCCTCACTACACAATCTAGCCAACATGCTGTCTGTCTCTCCCTACCCCTGCCTGTCTCTAAGCCCTCCCTCCTTTGCATCACGTTGACGCAACGTTCTTCAGCCGTCACAGGTGCAAGATGACGAGCGTCCAATCAGCTTGCACGACTTCCAAGTTCCCAACTTGGCTGCTGCGGCCGTTGTTGTGTTTGCTTTTTCCTTTTTGTAGCGATGTTATCGATCAGTTTATTCTATTTGCCGTTGACCGCCCGGCCTGCTCTCTTTCCGCTCAGCAGTCGATAGTGCAGGATTGAGAGGGTGAGTGACTCCCTGACCTGCCCTCCCCCGAGACGAGCCTGTCTGGCTGTTGTTCCCACACCTTTGAGCCTTGCTACAATTTTGATTAATCTTGAACTGCTGCAGGGTCAGGACAAATGCTGTGCGTGTGTGAGAGAGAGAGAGATCTAGTGTTAGCTGATGCTGTCAGATAAAGGTCTTGAGCCCTGTGGGGTGGGCGTCTTGGTTGATGTGTGTGGGTGTGCACAGTTTGTCAGGCAATGTGTAGATAGGGGCTCATCCAGATGTGATGGTGACACAAGGGCAGGGGACCTCGCCTTGTGTACACGAACATGCGCATAAATGTTGTACCGCCAACGTAAACCGTAATTATTTATTCAATATAAGGGTTATATTAAATTTGGAGGGATATGTCAGGGTTACAAGAGTGACTAGCAAGTTAATGTAAGGTCCGCACATTTCCGGACATTTTATTTTGAGTGTTTCTGTGTATCTGTTTACTGTATACAAGTGGTTTTTGAGCAGTTGGATTAACTTTATACATTTCTTCCATCACTGTTGTCTTGTTGCAGGAGTGCAGACAGGGCCACAACCCCTTGCCTTCACACTGGGGCGAGGGAGATAATTATTCCATTTTTGAGTCGAACATTTTGATGAAAAATGCATACTGCAGGCATAAAACAGCTTAAAATGTTAACTTTTTCTACAGTCTGCACCTACAATTGGAGACCTTTGCCAACAACAGCAGCATCCTCGACTTCTCGCCTTTTTTTTCTCTCCCTTTGTAGAAATCTTTTTTGTTTTTGTTTTCTTCTTTTGCTGTGACCCACCGTGAGTCTCCAGCTTTTGTTCTCCTAAAGTTAACTTTCAATCAGCGAGCCAGCTGTTGTTTGTGTTGTGTAACAAGCAGCCATTTGAGTTTCACCGCACTTAAGCTGCAACTTTTAACTTTCATTCTGATTGTCGGTAGTACACAGTATCACCCAGTGCATCGAATTCGTTATTGCTAAATGTTATCGTTTTGTCTGCCAAACGTATACAATGGCAGCTGATTAATATGCACACACCGTTCCATAGCTTTTGTGATCCTCTCTCTCATTAAGATTCACAAATCTTTTGCCTTCCTCACCTTTGTGTTGCCTCCCCCCTCTCCCCCAATCCTCTGTCACTTAACGGCAGCTACGTTGTCTGTGCGCACCCAGCGCAGCGTCACGCACGTACACTCGAGGCCTGTGCGTGGAAAGAGTGGCGGTGCCTGGGAAAGTGATAGCAGGGCGAATAGAAGCTCTGGAGAGTGAGTTATCTCTTCAGATGTCATTGAGGGGCGCCGCCTTCCCTCTGTCATTCTCTGTCTCTCTCTCTCTCTCTCTCTCTCCCATTCGCTGTCTCGAATCACGCTTGCCTCCGGTGGTATTCAGACAATCCAAGGACAAAGTAGAGATAGGCTAGGAGCAATGCACTGTCCGTCAGCGCGTGAGCGTGCGTGTGTGTGAGGGGTTGAGTCTTTAAAGCCGTCCTCCCCTCATGCTGACAGACCGTAGTCCTCGCATGCTACTATCACAGATGTACCCAAAAGTAGACTTTTTAGCCTCAGTTCCCTGCGCTGCTCGTAGCCACGCTCGTGCGGCCAGATTTACGACCCCCCTCCTGTAGAATGTGAAAGGCGGCGCATTATTCAAGGGCTTCCCTGCGTGTTATTTGGTGGCGTCTCAAGGTGACTGCGAGGCCGTTAAATAGTTAATTTCCATAAAGGCGTAAGATAAGGTCTTTTGGTGGTGTTGTTATTCCGAGTGGCCGTGCAGGGTGCGCGCCGATGAGCCGCAGGTGTGTAACTTAGTGTGCTATGTTGCTGTGGCCTTGCCTTGTCACACCCAACCACGCTGAAGTGGGATGGCAGTGTCTATGACCCTGGAAAACACACACACACACACACACACACACACACACACACACACACATATGCATGCATACATACATCAAAGAAACCCATTCCAGAGACAGACTTCTTCTCCTCTGCGTGCGTGCGTGCGTGCGTGCGTGCGTGTGTGGGTGCGCGTGCGCACGTCCACTCTCAAACAAACAAGGGAAATCCTCCTCTTCCAGCCTTGTCTATCACCGGGCCTTCTCACTGTCCCAGTGCACGTGGGCTCCGGCAAACCCCTTACACCCCCCCCCCCCCCTCCCCCTTCCCAAATGATGTGCAAGCCCATGAGACTCACCAGCACACACACAGAGAGACCCTGTCTCCGGGCAGGCTCTCCTGACGCAGAGACACGAAGGCAGGATGTCTGAGGAGAGTCTCTGGAGCCCCTCCCCCTTGGCCCTGGTGCTTCCTCCCATCACCCCCAGCCCCCAGGTCCCTGTGTCTGACATTGTGCCGCTCCTCACAACATCCATGGTTTCATGTTTGTGTGTGGGGGGGGGGAAACACGTCTATCTACGTCCTGTGTGTGTGTGTGTGTGTCGGCATCAATACTCTGGCGTCCTTTGATTGCAGCCGAGGCACAACCCCATGGAAGGGCTCCAAGTTAACCTGTCACCTTGAACAGTCTCCCCCCCCTCTCTCTCTCTCTCTCTCTCTCTCTCTCTCTCACACACACACAGGTAGACGCGGGGGTCACGCGGTGCTCTAGTTGAGTGTGTGTCTGCCCCATTAGCACATTCCCAGATAGGACCAGAGGCCTCTTATCTGTGGCCACCCATTAATTACACTTTGTTCCTCTAAGTGATCCGCTCCAGACCGCCCACTCCTCCCAACACTCACTCCCTATATTTACCCCCCCCCCCCCACACACACACACACACACACACACACACACACATACACACGTATACACACATACAGTAGATATATCTGCCTTCTCTGCTGTCTGCTTCCTTCCTTCAGTTTCTTCTCCACTTTCCTTCTGTACTTTGATCCATATCTAAAACACACACTTCCACTACAGTGGCCGGAGTCATACGGCCACGTGACACAATTACATGCATTAGCAGCCTTAGATGCAACGTGTGTGTCTAGATAGTTGCCTCTAAAGATTAATAATATGCCAGTCAGACAGAGCGTGTCTGTCAGAAACAGTGACCCCGTCTAATGCAGCGTATCGTTGGACAGACTTTTAAATAGCATGTGTTGGTTTAATCTGTGTGTATCTGCCAGCTAAATGCATACATACTTGCATGGGCTAGTTAACAGGCATGCATATTGCAGTATATATTTGTATATATTTGTGTATATGTGTGCTTGGCTGCGTTTATTTTGTTACTGTCTGGGAATCTTGCATCATAACATAAACACGCCCCCCCCCCCCCACTGCACCCGCACTCTTCTGAGCATACGTGTGTGATCTTCTCACAGCGCAATTCCTGCAGCACTGTCTACAGCAGGGCAGGTAACACGTGCAGGCGGTTCAGTGTTCATGCCTTATGTGAGGTAGTACATTGCACTTAATAAGAGGTCACAAAGTACTTTCCTATGATGTCAAGTTTTTAAATTAGCCTTTCTTCTTTATACATTGGTATGTATGTTTTTTTATTTGGATTAACCACTTGGATTGCGTGCTGAGAACCGCTTCATTCAGACAAGCTATGTGTTCTTGTAGGCAGTGGGTCAGACGTGATTGAGCTACACTTTCCATCTCTGGGTCTTTAGTCCATGGCAGATTGTACAAAATCATTACCAAGCTCTTCGGCCTGGTTTGTCTCACAAGTTGTTTTTTTCCCTTCGCTCTTGGTGCTAAACAGCTGCTGCCACGTCGCTGTTGAGAGCGCTTGACATTTTCTGTTCTGCCCACAAAACAACTGCTCAAATATCCGCACCATGAGAATGGTTTTATGTGGGCCACAGCGAAGCAACACAGGGCTGAGGTGTAGAGTGGCGCTGGTGATTTTAAAGTGCAGCGAGGATGATAGGCTTCAGGGTTGTATGTGTATCTCTACGGCAGATAGAGGGCCGTGTGTCGTGGTGCGATTCAGGTGAAGGGCTGTCTCAAGGCTGCATCTTCTGTGGCAATGATGTTTGCCTTTGTTGGAGGTGCCTGGGACATCCCTCACTCTCCTCCTCCTCCTCCTGCGTCTCCTCCTCATCTTCTTTTGTCGTGTGTGTGTGTGTGTTTGTGTGCGTGTGTGTGTGTGTGTCTTCATCATATGTGTGCATGTTTTTTTCTGTTCTTGCTATTGTCCTAAAGGTGTAAAGATGGTGTATTTCTGAGGCTGGACTGTATGTGTGTGTGTGTGTGTGTGTCTTTATCATGTGCACACTTTTTCTGTACTGTGTGTGTGTGGGTGTGTGTGTATGTGTGTGAGTGAGTGTATTATTGTACTGAAGTGGTGTAGGGCGTGTTTAGTGTGTTACAAGGCTGCGATTGGCTGTGTAAACGGTCAGAGTGCGCATGTGCACGCAGATGCTTGTGTGTGTGTGTGTGCCAGCGTGTTTGGCAAGGTTTTTCTTGGGTTCTCCCCTGACCCTGTCCAGACTTTATGTGTGTCTGTGGGTGTGTGCACGTGCACATGTGTGTGTGCGTGTGCACATGTGTGTGTGCGTGTGCACATGTGCGTGTGCATGTGTGCGTGCGTGCGCATGTGTGCATGCAGTGCTTTCACTAATGGACAGTCTTTGTGGGGGCCTCTCTTTTCAGCCATGCTGCTTTGAGACACACTGGGCCCGGGCATAGAAACTCTCCATTGGCCCTCAAAAGGCCAAAAACAAAACCGTGTCAGGCGAGCTAGCAGCCCCCGAGTGTTTACCATTTAAATCCCAACCAATGGCTGTGCAGATGGAACAAAGAGCCCGGGCATGCAGGGAGGCCTTCACTGTTTACAGTGCTAATGTCTGGGTGGCACTTGATACAAGGCCCCTACACACACACACTCTTGTGTGGACGTATGTGCGTCCAGACACACACATTCTCTGTCAACACACACACAGACAGATATGTAGCCTACTCACACTTAACAGAAAGAGCATACATTAGTTTTGAGGTGTTGTACAGTGTACATTTTCCCAATCAAATCTACATACTGTATAAAGAGAACTGAGAATTACTTAAAGAGCAAAACATATTCTGAATTAAAACTTGCCATTATGAAGAAATGGAAAAAAGATAACTATTTTACATTTAATTGAATTGTGCCAAAACATTCAAGAATTATTCGTCTTCATCTTCAACAAAAAGTTAAGAATTCTCACAATTGTGTGTGGCTGAATAGGTACCATGGGGTGGGGATGGAATTCTAAGGATTTATAAATTAATAATTTAAAAATGCTGTTCTTTCACCTCTTCACTTTGTTATAGCCAAAACGCCAAACATTCCCTGCATTCCTCTTTTGCACCCCTTACGTGTTGTTTTTTTTCCACGTTTTATTATTCTTTTCATTCATCATGCATGTAAATTAATTTAGTGTGCGTGCGTGCGTGCGTGTGTGCGTGCGTAGTGTTTTTCAGGAGCCTAAATGGTGAGAATAAAAGTATTCCTTATTAGTAACTGAGGTTGTCACTGTTGGTGCATGTGAAAAGGATTCCTCTTTGATAATGTGTAACGCACAACTGAGGCTCTCTTCAACGTGTATCATTCCATTTTGGTATATGGGAGTGGAGAACAACTGACATTGAGAGGTAGCGTTGCGGGCGAGGGCATGTTTGGGCTTACGACGAGCGGGGGGGCGGGGGTGACACTGGTATCGAATAGCCGGCACTGTCCTTGGACCGGGGTTATCTTGTAAATACTCTGTTCCAAGTCTATAAAAGCGAGGGTCCTTTATAGCGGCCAAGGCCGTTCATTCATGTTAAAATAAAAAAGCACTCAGTGCGTTCTCAGTGTCTGGCTATAGGGAGGGGATATGCAGGGATGGACAGTCTTTTAAGCCGAGCCCTCATTCTGACACGGTTTATTCAGCTTCGCTTGAAGCGGAGTTGTTGACAGTAAACAAATAAAGACCAGTTCATAGGCCCTCTGTGAAATATTGCTATGCCACTCTTTCTCTTCTGTTCTTTAATTTTCCTCTCTCCTTCCACCCCTCCCTCTCCCACTCCTGACTGGGTTTCTTTCTAAGTAAATAGCCATTCCCCCACGCGGCCCCTGTAGCTAGGTAGTCAGATTCCTCATCTCAGGATATGTAATAAGTTCTGCCTTGTTTTGGTCTAACAGCAACAGACAATAATAAGTAAAGTAATTTTACAAGAACATTTTCAACATTTTGTTTCCCTTTAGAGGCTTGAGATGTGCTGCTGTTTTGATTGAATGCACAATTGTTTGAATCATTTGTCTGTCTGTCTCTCAATGTATTTTAACTTGAAAATGAAGTTGCGTGGTTTAAGTGAAATACAGGTTGTTGTTGGCATGGACCACTTCACCTAATGTGCTGGTGTGTGTGTGTGGGGAGGGGGGGTGGCTAGTGGTTATGGTGGTTCATTTAGATTTAATTCCCCTTGTTTGTCTGGTCCATGTGGGGACAGTGATATCTGTGTCCGCTCGTATGTGTGACCTCAAAACCTGTTGTGACATGTCTAGTCTGTTCAGACAGACAGTCCAATCTGACATAGGCTAGGAGACATAGGCCAAGAGAAGGGACAATGCCTCATCTTTAACCACCTGCTTGCAGTGGCCATTATCATCACACAAATACATGCGCACACAACAGGAGAATAGGCAACATCTGCACACACACACAACAGATCATCTAATATCAGAAGCGGAAATCGTGTTGTCTGACTGCTGGGGTACAGATAGCGAAGCATCGGCCACGATCCATGCAACAGATAGTTTCCACAAACAGCGCGCGGGCTTGGGTTACAGCCGCGCTTGGCCTCACCACAACAAACTGCGTTCTGCCGCACAGCGAGATAAAACAACAGCTCAGGTTACCGTCAGTAGGAAATCGATTAGAAAATGTTTGTGTGATATGTTTGTTTAATTTTGATGGAAAGACTAGACTGTGTGTGTGAGTGTGTGTAATTTCTTTAGGCTATTTAGTTTTCCTTCCTTCACCATCAGCAAATGTGTTTCTTTGTTTAATTAAAGTCAATCATTTTTAACCTGAATGTCATCATCAGCCGTTTAATCAATTTCCCGAAAGTATCACCATTTCACACTCGTCTCCAAGTCTGTTATTATTTCAACTTGTACAGTACTTCTATAATAAATGAAGCAGAGAGATTTGACCCACGTTCACATCAATGTAATTATGAACCGTGGAAAAAAAAAGTTTGATTCAAATAAAATAGGCCATTTGTACACAAGCAATTAACTGGTGCAGCTTTAAATAATGTAGAGCAGATGGAACCTAATTATAGTCGGCATGCTTTGATTCATTTCTTTCTGTTGGAGTATCACTCGGGGCGTCACTTTGGCTTTTCAGTCACCTAGCGTTTGTTTTGAAATTTGTGACTATCACAGCCGATTAGCATTTGTAACAGCATGCTGCTTTTGGTGCACCCGGAAGAAAGCATGGCCCATAGCAATGCACAAGCTTCTCTTTTCAACAGCACACAACACAGCCCTCTTCTATTGCCTCGTACCTCACTGCACGCCCATGATAACATTGTGTCTGCGTGGTTGTTATGGTGGTGCCTGTTATAGTGGCTGAATGTGTTAGTGCCATACGTAGCACACCTGTGTGTGTGTGTGTGTGTAGAGAAGGCTTAACATCCAGGATCAGGTAGGCTCCTCTGACTGTCACTTAATGAGATAGACAGGCTCCCTATGCTCAAATAACACACACACACAGAGTGGTCAGCTTGAGGGTTAAGAGCCATACATTTTATCGTAGTCTTACATGTAGTCTTCTCTTAAAGTTGAAATGGCTTGTTATACATGACAAAGGGACATTATTGAATCTCTTAGTACATTTTATTTGTATGTGTTATATTAGACATTTGTTTTATATGAATACAGTTGTGTTGAACAAACAGCTTAATAACAATCAACAAGTAAGAAATAAAATCTATCTTGCACAGCTGGACTCCTGTAATATACAGTACTGTGTAAGTAGCCACCATTTTGCATATCTTGTTTTTAGAAAACATGGGAATTAATCACTAAATACAGACGCCCACATACATAATATATTAATACATTAACAGGACAAACAAATATTTTGGGCAGATAAAATGTAACTAGCTGGTTCTCTTATTTGGGGGGAGGGTTAGCGTTCCACTAAAGGTTGAGCTAAAAGGCACCTCACAGATCATATCCCACATCATTTTAACCTATCACTTGTGTGATTTGTGCCCCCCCCCCCCACACACACACACACACACACACCACCACCTCCCATCAGTGATTAGTGAGGCTTGGCCCTTGAGGTGCTTTCTTTAAATCAGCGATCAGGCCATACCTCTGACAACATCCATTAGGTCCGACACACTCCGGCAATTAAATGCAGAGTGGACCTAGGCTGTTAAAGGCCTGGCTATAGTGAGTCTGTGCTTGTGAAGTGATATCTGTTAGGAGTGCGAACACTGTGTGTGTGTGTGTGGGGGGGGGGGTCATCACTAAGCGCCCGCCGCAGAAAAAGACTGGTCTTAAAAGTGGTGTCACCGGCGGGCCACGGGCTCATCTACATATTGGCACGAAGGCACAACCCCCCCCACCCCGCCCCATGACCCCCGAGCAGTCGGGGATAGGGCGGAGAGCCTGCCGACGTTCCGGAGGAGTTCACCGCCAGTTCGGGGTGAGCGGGAGAGCACTGCGGCATCGATCGCTCCTGCAGGGGGAATGAAAAGGACAAAAGTTAAAACACCAGTAGAGAGAGCGAGAGTGGGGAGGGGGAAGGAGGAGAGAGAGAGAGCGAGAGAGAGAGACTGAGGAGGGCAAAAAGAAAGAAGAGAGATTGGATCACTGTGCCTCAAATTGGATATAAATGATACATATGACAGGCCGGGGCTGAGTGTTGTGAGGAGCCCTACACAGGTACCAGCAGGGTCTCAGACTGCTGGCGTATCGACTCCTGTGATTGCCCGGCCAGGTCTGCATGTTCGAACATGGCTGCATTTTGCTGTCCCACAGTGAAAAACACAAAACACATCATCACCGTCCGACCCCGAGCTCAAGTCCAACC
This sequence comes from Forbesichthys agassizii, assembly GCA_026546735.1. Taxonomy (NCBI): domain Eukaryota; kingdom Metazoa; phylum Chordata; class Actinopteri; order Percopsiformes; family Amblyopsidae; genus Forbesichthys; species Forbesichthys agassizii. The sequence goes on along the minus strand of JAODLL010000024.1, from coordinate 2,493,186 downwards.
CCAGGCCCCTCGACAACAGTTTCTATGAAGAATTAGCACATACACACACACACAAAAAGGCATACACTCGATCTCCATTAATGCGTCCAGGTAGGGGTCAATCTAATAAACACGGGGTCAATACAGTGGTCATCAGAGACCTGGCTGTGGTGGGAAAGCCTTAAAGGTGTTTCTTAATTGTATCCTTGTGGTCTTACAGTCTTAATGTTTAGTGCAGGTGGTGTGTGGGGCAGTACGTGAAGACCCTGTGCAGATGTCTATAATGTACTGTACCACCAGGATGTGTCTAGAACAGTAGCCCTGTTTTGTCAGCAAGTATTCACTACAATATGAGGACTGCATGTGAATAACTCATCAACATAGTGAAATGTTCATTTCTCAAAGACTCTGGGCTTATTTTGCAGTTTGCTGAGTTAGACAAACTGTTTTTGTCTATAATTCTAGTAATTTTCTAATCTGTTATTTTTTAAATAAGATTTCCCTGTGTAATGGGAATCCAAACTGTGTAAAAAAAACAACAAAAAAAAACAGTGAACATAGAGGAAACCTCCATAAAGGCCAGCATCTCATTATTGCTGCACACGGGTTGCCAAGTCTCTAAGCTGCTAGCTAGCACCAAGACAAGCTCTGTTATCTGCTAGCGCTTCATACCCCGCCTCTGCGCCACAGCGCGTCTGCTGCAGGTGCAGCACAGCCGGGCCATCCAACCACACAGCCGGACGGTGGCACCCTGACCTCAGAATGTGAGAGGAACCCGAGGCGCGTGTACCAGATTTCAGACTCCGCCGTGACCCCGACTTGGGAACCAGCTAACCCGAAGGAGGCCAGCGTGCGGGAGAAACCCAGCACCCCCGCCTCCCTTCAGTTATCCCCCAGCCTCCGCCCCCCTGGACCACCTGATATGTTCACCAGCTACCTCTCCCCGGCGTTTCTGTTGCCTCTCCTCAATCGCTCCTTTAGAATGAATGACTACCGCTCCATTGGTTTCTCTTAGAGCTCCCATTGTGCGTAGGTCTCACTGGGCTGAAGGCCTGCCACGGAAAGAGGGCTGCAGCGCGGTGTTGATTATCACCTAGCCACTTGGATCACATATGAAGCCTGTCTCACTAGAATAGTAGGGCATAGGCTGTCATGGCTCACATGCCAGAGGCCCTGGGCTTGAACGCAATGTGCTCTTGGCGTTCTAATCACTGAGTGACTCAGTTTCTTCTACTAGAGGGCAGATTAATTTATGTGCTCATCTTGTGTTGCCGATCCAATATTCAGATGTGTGTGCGCGCGCGCGCGTGTGTGTGTGTGTGTGTGTGTGTACGCAGGCACAGAGAAGCATGAGCTGACCTCGTGGGCGAGCTTCCACTCCATCTTCAGGTTCTTCAGCGAGGCATGGCAGCCGGACGAGGAAGATGAGGCGGAGACCTCCAGCGCCGTGGCCACGCGCAGCAGCTCCCTCAAAAACAAGCACCAAGACTTGTAGAGCAGCAGCATCGTTGACTCGGGTGCAGGTGGAGGGAAGGGGAAGGGGCGGATGGTGGCGGATGAGGGCTCGCCGCCTCTGTTCCCCGTTGCTGTTTGTCCTGCTCCCTGGTCCTCCCTTTATCTCCATATCTTCTCCTTCCTGCCTGCCTCTCCTGCAAGGTGTCGCGTCTCGCTCCCGGACCCCCGGCTACCCCGCTCCCTCTCCTCTGCGCGAAGCGTTGTTGTTGGAGATGGGAGCGCGGGGGTCAGCGTGTATACATCACAATAGCGTTTTGCATTACTTCTAGATGAGTGCAACTGTCAAAGCAATATGGGTCTGAGTGTTAGCACTTCCCGTGGGCTGTGGCCTGGCTGTGGCTATGGGCTGCGGCTACGGGTGAGATTAGGGCTGACAGGCGCTGTGAACAGTGCGCTGTGGTGCACCTCTAATTGTCCTGACATGGGCCTGAACTGAGCTAATGCCCCAGTCCCCCAGTCTACACGGCTCAGCCTCTCCCTCGCTCCCCTCAGGTCCTAAAGCCTGCCCTTTCACCCTGAAATGAGCTCTCGCACTAGGCCTGCCATATCTGCTGCTTTGATTTAGTTTGGATTTAGTTTCTGCTTCATTGTCAGCCACCTTATTTTCTTAACCATTTTCCAGCCAGAATTATTATTATTATTATTATTATTATTATTATTATTATTATTATTATTATATGGGTATATAATATATTCTATACCCTTATTGTGTTAGGAAATTTTTTGTTTTTTTAATAGCACCCTCTTTTCCTCCAAACATTCAGTTGCTGGAAGTGTTTATTTATTAACCACAGTGTCATTCTGGTTTTGCAAAAGTCATAACAAATTAGATTCGGCCGTTTGTTTGGCTTCAATTTGTCTTTTATTCCACACTTTTATCTTATTTTTTATACAATCTCTCTAGTGTTCTTGCTTTTTCTCTCTCCTGACATGCACGGGCACACGTGCACACCATATTTGATTTTGTATATTAAACCTTCTCTTCGCAGTGAGACATGTTTATTTCAGAACATTTCACTCTGTTTGATTTCCAAAACTGAGGTGGGAGTTTTTTATTATATATCTATTTTTTCTTTTTCTTGATATCCATGAAATTGATGTCTCTAGGTGATTGAATGTGATGAAACAAATAAAACAAACACGCCCTTTGCTGAATATGGAGAATTCAGGATACTGAGCGATTTAAAATCACTTAAAGTCAGACATCAAAATGAGTTTTAGATATATCTCATTTTAACAGGGGCCAGAAGTTACCCCGCAGCACTCATAAAGCTTCAATATATCGCCTTACACATGTCAGAAAATCTACGATTTCAATATTATCCTAAGTCTGAATGATATTTCCTTAGATGTTGGAGGAATGTTGCATATATTTCTTCTCTCCCCCCCCCCACACTTTAGTGTGTACTTAAGAAGTGACAAAGTCAACCACACTGCTCAACCACACATTATCTGACTTTGTGACACAAACATGATAAAAGGTTTGCTATACTAAACTTAATGGCATAGGTTATTTAGAAATCCTTTAAAACTACCACTTTACCCTAAAACTATACCACTTTTACCTGTATGCAATTTGACTGTTTTATAGTTGCATTTATAATTCCTTGCATCCATTATGCCGTTATTTTACTTTTGCACAATGAAATTCTCCTCTTTTGCCAACTGTGTGTGTGATTTAAGGATTTTTTGGATTATCTTTCCTGTATAATGAGACAACAATAGTTACTGGTTGCAGGCCTAATTTCCTTTTAATATGATTTTGATCTCTAGGTTTCAGCAAAGAATTTGCTTTAATATTGGTTTTGATGAGTTCCATTTCAAGATGGCATTGTTCCTCTCCCTGCTGTTCAGCTATCATTACACCAAGAGGAAAATAGGTTCTACTGCATAATTTGTATATTGTTGCCTTAGGAATAAACAACACCCTGTTCACTGGTGTTTTTAATAAAATATCCAGCAAGCCATGTGTGAGTGGAATGAAGACCTGAAATCAGCCCACATGTTAACTATGACTAATTTTAACTTTTTTTTTCTTGAAAATAGTTTATATTTGAAAAGTTTTAGGGCAACACATCTTACTGCATGTGCATGCATGTAATTTTAAGAACCCGATATTTTAGTTAAGTGTCCAATATGGCTGTCTCAGTTGTTTGGATTAGGCATCTTCAAATTTATTTTAAATTCTTTTTTTTTTTACATGGCCCCAAATTTCATGGTTATTGATTAATTAATAAAGTTTATCATTTGAATACAATTGTTTGCTTTTATATTTAAATATTAGGTTGTTTTTCCTGACATAGCCTATACCAGACGTTCTAAAATGTAATGGGCAAATATTAAATGAATGTAGCCTAATACGGCTAATTCTAAGACCGTATGTGTAGTGTCGATAGAAGATAGGCAAATTGCACGTTACTCTGTAAAGTGAGTGTCCAGGGAAAGTTAAGCTCCAATGAAAAATGATACGTATGACACCATCTCGCATAACATCTATGAAATCCAACCAAGGAGGAAGACGATAGAACACTATTGCTGCCAAACAATCCACCAGTGTTAATAGTCTGTTCACTTTTTGTTGTGTTGTTGTGTTAACAGTAAACCGCGTATTAATTCAGTAATTTAATATTGAAGAAGATGCGTCCCTTGTGAAGGTTATAACAATCTAAAAGTATACATAAATGTCTGCAAGCCAACTCTGCAGGCCTATAACAATACGTCCACACCTTGTGTAGGCTATTTTAAATCGTTGATAAACAGAATGCGTCAAAAAGGAAACTGCTATAAACATTTACTCAGACTTTTCAATTTGGAGATTAATTTTCGCAAAGTGAATCCCATCCCAGCGAGGTTGCAGCATCATTTGTTTTCACACGGTGAAGCCGATAAGGTCATTAAACGCCCCCTCAATAAATCTTTAGAAATCTTTCCATTAACCTCCTCGCAACAAGTGCGGGCGAGTGGAACCAGGCGAGTTGCCTCACACCATGTCACACCAGTGATAAAAGAGACATTCAATCACACACACACACATACACACAAGTGGTGCGAGTTAGGTGGAACTTTCTGTCACATAAAAAAGACTTCAGTCCTTGCTTTGCGTTCTCTGTGCGTAACTGCATTGCTGTAAACGTGTTTTTACCGTTGCTCCAGTAAATTGTGCAAATAACCTAAACAGATAGCACCCAATTCTGAATTGTATCCATGCATCGCAAATTATCCGTGTAATCTATTTCCTTATAGGCCTACAAGTGACCGCCGTGTCAACTTCCATGTTGGTTTTGCGGCTCTATTTTCCGCATTTCGTTTAAATTAAAATAAACTTCTTCTTTTGTGGAGGTCTGTCACTGTCATATTTAATATGTCCAATTTTCTGACGACAGGGGTGATACAACCCCAAACTGTTCTCCCTCAAGTGAGTTTTTGTCACGCTTGCTCGACTACTCTTACACGCATGCAATCGTTAGTAAAGATGAACTCTTTCCAAAGAACCAAGCATTAGGAAAAGTTGGAATGTCACCCCTCATGGCACCCCATACACACACTCTCTCTCTCTCTCTCTCTCTCTCTCTCTCTCTCTCTCTCTCTCTACTCCAGCGGATCACTATTTGCATAATTATATGCTCAGCTCTGAAGAGAAAAGTAACCTCGATATTTTACGGGTCAACAAACCGCAACAATCAATGTTTTATCGCGTATACTAAAGAAAAAATATCTTAACAATCATGGAAGACGAACTCTCTCCCTCACTCGTTCTCTCTCACTCTCCCAGTACGTGAGCAAATACGTTTTCATCTATTCAAGAAGGAAGAATGCGTGGCTTAAGATAGACGTGTATTCAACTTTGTATCCCTTCTTGTCCCGTATGTGGGGGGGGGGGGGGGGGGGGGGGGGGGGGGGGGGGGGGGGGGGGGGGGGGGGGGGGGGGGGGGG
>JAODLL010000024.1:2425508-2444779 GCA_026546735.1 Forbesichthys agassizii | reverse complement strand
TGCTGAAGCCCATCCCCCCCCCCCTTCCCCCCCCCCCCCCACCACCACCCCCCCCCCAAGACTCCTTCCTGTGCTCGCCGGACCCCCTGTCCAGTTTGATTGATGAGCAGCCATTTCCTGTACTGTCCGTCTCCGCGGCGACGGCTGGCGGGCGCGCCGCTCCATCTCGTCCATCTTGTCTCTGCGAGCCCAGGCGCTCTCCTCTTTCACCGCCGCCTCCCGTTCTTCCTCTTTCCCGGTTCCGCTCCGGCTCCTCGTATGCATCCAGTGCCCCCGCGCCCCCAGGTCTCGGGTCCTGCCGGGCATGTGGGCGCTTGGAAAATGTATGCGTGCTGGGAAAACAAACCTGTGGACATGGATAGTGTTGCAGAAATATGTGGCATGGAAGCTACGTGTATGTGTGGTACGTTCAACAAAAACGTTTGACAGTCTCCAAGGCCCTTGGGTTCTTATAGAATGACCTAAAGTCCTACTTTCGCACAGTTCATTCTTCAGCACTGTGTGTGTGTGTGCGTGTGTGTGCGTGTTGGGAGGTGGGGTGGGTGATAAACCCATCTCCATTAAGGTTACCTTCATAAGTTCATGGTATAATTCTAACTGGCTTTATTAGGGCAGCTTAAATCTAACATGACTCCATGTGCCGCCGTAGGCTATATCTTATATGTGCGTGTGTGTGCGCGCGTGTGCATGATTGTGTGGGTGTTTGATGTGGCAACTCGACAAATCTCCTTTCACATGTTCTCTGTGTAATGGGCTAGGTGAACAAAATACAGATCTGTCACAGCATTGTACTGTAATACAGTAATACAGTATTGTGTTACAGTCTGTTCCTAGCTTCAGGTTTGGTGTATTGGATTCCACCAGTCAAGAGTCTAACCCCAGTAAATAGACGAGGAGCGCATTTAGGGGTATAAGCCCACTGGAGCAGTGAAGCTATAGATCAGATGTTACAGACTTGAGGCAGGAGAACAGCTGCATATAACTACAGCGCAACATTTGACCCCATTTAAAAACTTGATACCAATTAGAGGATTCTGAGTGTAAATAATTTAGAAGACCTTTCTCACTCGGCACACGCACACACGTGCACTCCAACATATATGTGAGCACACACGCACGCACCTGTGCACGAGCATTCATAATTGTGAACACACAACACAACTGCAGACCCAAACCCACAGACACACTTATTTACATACAGGCATACACACACATGTACGCACACACACACGCACACACGCAGACACACACACACACACACACACACACACACTCTGACGTGCACATATTCCTACATGCTCTGGAAACAGACTGCTTAATGAAGCCTTCCCCTAGTAAAAGTAGAGCAGAAATACACACTGGCCCATTTCTGTTTCCAATTCACCCCCCCCGCCCCCTTTCTCTCTCTCTCTCTCTCTCTTTCTCTCTCTCTCTCTCTCCATCTCTCACCCACACCTTCTTCTCATCATTTGTTTTATTCATGTTTTGTTGTCTTTCTCTTTTGTCTCAATGAGTTAAATCACAACCCCTAATTCATGGCTACAGGCAAAGACACTTCCACAAACAAACTGGCTGACGAGAGGCAGCGACGGGAAGCACACGCTCGGAGCTGTGCGCGCGTGCATCTTAAAATGTCTGTAACTGTCTCCTTTATCTGTGGTTATTTACATAAGAAATGACAACGTGCATAAAAAAAAAAGAATGGCTGTGATGCAAAATGAGAAACGTTGTGCACCAAAAGACAGACAAGATGGGGGGAAAGCGAGAGAGAGAGAGAGAGAGAGAGAGAGAGAGAAAGAGAGAGAGAGAGGGGGGAGAGGAAGAGTAAATCCAGTGGCATGTCAGAGTGGGGTGCACTCAGGTGTGGTGAGAGGATTAAACAAAACCCTGAGTATGAATGACAGTATAAACACCTGAATGACAGAGAGATGGGGGGAGAGAGAGTTTGTGGGTGTGTGTGTGCGTGTCTGTGTGTGGTTGGGTGTTTCATGTGTGGATGCGTGTGAGCGGTGTGAGGGGGTGTGGGTATGTATACAGCGTTAAGTTGCGTGGGTGGTTTTCAGTATATCAATGTTTTTTTTAAATACATATTCATAATTCATATCTGTAATACCAGTGTTTATCCTGTAATTACAGAACTCTAACTATACTGAATGTTTGTGTGAAGCTTTGAGGACTCAGTATGCTCTTCTATACTGACTTTTAAAGACAAATAATTTAAAGAAGAAGGTTAAGGACACTGGTGAATGAGTGAATACTGCTCAGAAAACAGTGGACTGTGGCCCCACCTGCTCACTGTGATGTCTCTCTGTACCCTCCGTTGGTGGGGGATTGCAGAAGGTGTCTTTGAAGCAAGCTCCAACGTCTGCAAGAGCTGCTCCACTACTTTTCTCTGCGCTCCCTGAAATGGCAGCACATGCACATGGATGTTTCAGTGCCAGTTCTGCCTCCTTCAATCCCCTGAAATGTGTCCTTTGTTTATTTACGGGCCCTTTGTTTATTTATTTGTATTCAACATGTCCGCCGTTGCATGTGTTTCATTTGATCAGCCCATGGAGAGATAACATAACTTAACTATCTATAACTTCTATCACTACGCTGGAGGATCGCAACAATTGTACACTGCGACATGCACTTGAACCCAACTGTTTACTAGTTTTTCAAGCCAATAACACGTGGGCCAAACCTTCCATTCCCTCTGCGAGGAATGTTCAGATGGGTGTTTGACCTGCAATGTAAGGCTAAAATTAAAGTAAAACGATTCCTCCACCGACGCTTGCTGAAATCCCTCATCTCCGGAGCGACCGCATATCGCCGCAACGTTGAGTCTACAAGAAGCGTGACCCCGTTTCCTCCACAACGACCTCCCCCCCACCCCCACCTCCCCTTCCGCAGCCTTGGAAGATGGAGGAGCGCAAGGGAACGGCATGCCAAGGCACCCGACACTTTTAAGCAAAGATTAAAGGTTTTTCTTTTTAATCAGTCATTTGGCAGCAATGTTAGCATTTCACCCTGGCGCGGCTAAGGATCAATTTTTAATGCTGCTGTGCAGAGAGCAGACAGGGTGATTGGCAAGAGAGAAGCTATTTACAAAGGCTCTATTTACAAATTTTCCATAGAAATATGCGCACTGCACAATTGACGTTTCTTTACTGAATTTGAAATGAGACCCCCCCCCCTCTCTCTCTCCCTCCCTCCCTCCCTCCTCCGGCACGAGGCACGACCTCTGTGGGCCCCAGATGTTCTCTGCTTTGTGTGAGGATGTGTGTGTGTGTGTGTGAGTGTGCGCGCGTGTGTGCGTGTGTCTACACATGCCTGTATAAGCTCACATGCCTCACAATAAAGGAAGCATGATAGAGGAATCTATGCACCTCTCCCCAGCGTTGTATTGTGTTTCATTTCTCCATGTTCTCCTGCCAAGGGCTGGGTAACTAGGTCAATCAACCCTTGTGTAAACACATCAGAAGCATCCGCACACAACATGGTAATGACAATGTCTCTGTCTTTTAATTGATGTCTCTACATGTGCCGTTACCATCCCTAGGATGCTAGGATGAAGCTGTGTTTGTTTCTATGTCATCTGCATCCATTTTTATTTGTATTGATGTTTAAGATTGTATTCACAGGACCTATTCTTCTGAATGTGTCAGGGTAAGCAACGCATTTCAAAGATCCACTGTACAAAGTAAACGCGTTGTTGTGAATACACTCACAGTAATGAAAACAAAATGATCGTTTAACATAGATATCAGGTTTAGTTGATGCAAACGTCTGTTGAACAGTAGTGTTCTTTCAGACATAAGGGGAATAGATTGGACACCTGGAGATGAACCACGCACCTGGTATTTTCTTCTCTGCACAGGAGTATATTCATCTGGAAAGACCTGACAGTGCTGCCACCCCTCAAACTATGACTTACTTTATTGTTGCAGGGTTCCATGCATTTATCCATCAATGGACCTGAAGTTTAGTCCATCCATCCATCCAGTCAGCCAACAAAAGTGGATCAATATGCTCTTAAGTGGCATCATTGAAAGCGGTTTATCACAATAGCAAGGCCTTGTTGGCGCAGGTCATTTTCAAGGTAGTAAGTCAGTGCAGGGCACTAACTTGAATCCTCTACCCTTTCTGGTGTATTGATAAGATCAGGAAGGAGAAAGAGGTGAGTCTTGGCAGCCATATTGAGTGGAGAGGCTTCAGTGCACATGCCACAAAAGGTGCAGTTGGCCACGTGAAACTACACATACAGTAATAACTCAACTCTATTACACGCTTTGTGTTCAGATAGAGAAGGCCCTGTTTCAGGGAGGGCTACATAGCCACCTCAAGGCTCTTCAACCAAGGAGAGCCTTAGCTGTTAGAACCTACATGGACACATACTGTACATTCAAGCATGCCTTCATAAAATACATACATATCCGCACACTTAAACCATATTGTCACAAAGTTTAAGAGAGCTGGATATCTCTTTGTTAAACTTTAACATTTCTTGTTTAATCGAATATCACTTTGTGTTGTTGCTAGCAGCTAGCAGATATCCACCTATCTATCATAACCCTGTACCGTAGTGGCAAGAACGGCTGCTTGTTCGTGCTATGTAACCCTTCATTCATTCATTAATACGTGCTTGTGGGTACATGGCTGTTTAGCGGGCAAGCATGGCTGCGATGATGTGCTATGATATAATTAAACCTTCATTCAGGAAATAATGTGCTTAGTAGATACATGGTTGGTTATCAAACACCCCTGTTCCTTCACAGGGCTGTGTGACTAAGCTGCTGCTGTGTTAATGTGGCTGACACGAACTACACAAACTACATTCTGCCTTCCATATTCTTTACTGTAGTCTGGACGGTGAGGCATAATTAATGTGCAATATTAACACAATGAAAACACTGCTGAAAATAAACCATATGTGGTTCAAAACCCATAAAACAATGTTCAAACCACATTTGAGTACTAGCAGTAAAGCAGTCGTAGCCTCAAGTCAACACAGCTATGTGGAAGTCGGGCGGGCTGGGCAGTGGTTTGTTAAATTTAAAGCAACAGCCACTGAAAACAGGCCGTTATCTAAAGAGTCTTGGTATGATGTGCTATTCCACATAAACTATGTGGTATTTTCTCCTAAGCTTGTCAACTACAATGCATTGAGAAGTCAAGGAACGGTGTCAACAAGTGAAAAGGAGCATGAAATTACTCATTTAAAATGAATGTAAACAGGAATAAACTTCCACCAGATGCAAAAGCACAAATGAAAAAATCCACAGGCACTTACTGAATAGAACAAAAATGCACTCCACAATATTTAGGCATTATTTAATAATGTTCGAGCTATCATGTCAAACTATTTGGAGTAGTGTAGCCAATCACAACTTCAGTTTTTTAGACCCAGCAAGATGACAAAATAGGCCTATTTCTTTTGTCATATCTGATTTAATATCTTCAGTGTTGTGGGATGTAGAGAATAACTTAGGGACTTCTGTGGCTTTTTTGATATTTATTCCAATTCCACTCATACTATTCACAGTCAAATTATACATTTCCATGTTTTCTACACATTTTAGTAACGCTGCCATTTTCATTCTAAAACAGAGGTCCTTTGTTTCCTACTGCTATTTATTTGTTATTTCAATGACATAGGCTGACATAATTGTTTTTGTTTCAGTATTTGATTAAGTAGTTTCGGTGTAATTAGCGGTGGGGCTAAGAATTCAAATTCAATATAGTAATAATATTCTTCGTACAATGTATTGTAGCTTGTTACTTTCACCAATAGTGTAGCTTGACTGCATTTAAACGTCAGTATGTAGCTTGTATCTAGGCACACTAAAATCTCAGTGTAGCAGTGGAAATAACTGCTCAACTTTGTCATATTTTTGTTCAATATTGCCCGCAATTGACACTGCAATCATGCAAGCAACAGTTGTATTATTGTTATTAATGTGGAGCAGGAGGAGGGGTGTTGTGACGCCTGGTGGAACATCCCGCTGGTTGACTCCATCTGCAGAGAGGCAGCAGGGGTTGGAGCCAGGTCGCTCTTGGTTAGCATTAAATGAGTGGGACTGTGACAAGTCTAGGAGGTCTGTCACTGTGGTTCACAGGTCTCATTAGCCAAGTTGTCGGCAAGGGTGGAAATGACTGTGTGTGTGTGCGCGTGCGTATGTGTGTGTGCGTGTGTGAGGAGTGAAAATTAGACAGCACTCCTACCTCCACCTCCTCACCTGACACCAGTAATAAAACTAAACAACAGGCCAGAGTGCTATAGGGTGTCTGTGTGTGCGCTTGTGTGTGTGTGTGTGTGTGAAAATGTGTGTTCCAGGGTGGCTGGCGCTGTCACCAATTTACCAGACCCCCTCCTTCCACCACACACACACACACACACCAGGACCCCTCTTCCCCCCCCCTCCCCACCCCCCTCACCCCCCACATCCACACCCACGGGAGTGCGGGAGCAAGGTGACGGAGCTCTGGCTTGATAAACACAGAAGCCCCGCTTCGATTTCCCTTCCAGTCCACTTTGGAAACACATGGCTCTCGCTGGGTGCTGCTGGCCTTGCAGGAGCAGGAGCAGGAGCAGGAGCAGGAGTTGAAGGATGAACAGCCAAGAGAGGAAAGATGGAAGGATGGAGGACCGAACAAGCTCACCATCACATGAGATGGTGTCTGAGGGGGATGTGTGTGTGTGTGTGTGTGTGTGTGTGTGTGTGTGCGTGTGTGTGTGCGTGTGCTGTATCGACTGCTAACCAAATGGCCGTGCTCTCATCTCACACACAAAACGGAGGACTGGGTGAGACAGCAGTAGGGAGAATGCCAGGTGTCCAGAAGGTAGCAGCAGTCAACAGAGTTGGCGATACAGCAGAGCTCGTCCAACCATGTGAGCTGCAATGTCGAGCTATTTCAAATCTTAAATATACTACAGTCATCTTGCTTTCACTTGGGGCAGGGGTACAATAGCCTCTGAACACCACCAGCACCACCACCGATGCCATACTGTTTGTTTACATTCACTTTACACCTTATAATCACTGCCCTCTCTCTTTGTACTATTCCTCCATCTGCTGTTCCCTGCATCTTTTGCTCTCAGCTGGGAAGTAACGAGCGGCGATCCACCTGTTAGCCTTAAGAAGAGAGGTGAGATGCACCCCTGGAGAGTTAAGGAGATCACTTATTTTAACCCCCCACCGGCGCTTTAACACCCGCATAAGCGGACAAGTGTGGGTACTAAGCGTCAATGATCAAACAAGAGCAGTGGCGGGGCGCCCAAGGCAAGGGACATTGGCCTAATAGGATTGGAAGCCCCCAGTTGAGCTAAGGGACACCGCCAATCAGTGTGATTAGCACAGAGCTAAGTATCATTTGCAGCTATACGAAGGCTGAAGCCTGTATGCTGTGCATTTTGTGTGGAGGATCTCATGGGAGGTGGCCATATCAAAGTTTAGTGTGGGACTGATAAAGCTGAAGGATTCAGCGGTAATGTGCGGTAATGTGCCTTGGATGGTGTCACGCTATGGATATTCGTCATTGCACTTCTAAAATATTTACTGTATTTATTTGTCAAGTCAGAACTAGTCATTACTAAGAAAAATACAGCATCTCACTCAAAAACGTTCAGATTTCAAGTAACAATATTGGGTAGGTTGCCACTGACACTTCAGCCACAAAAGGACACTGTAGGTGTTATGTTATGATCAATCATAAAGCACTTATAAAACAAAGTGTTCCAAAGTGCTGTACACGTATAATTTAACAATATAGTGTATATATACTGATTACAAAAAAACGGTAACTGTAATATGTTAGAGTTTCCAGCTATAATAGTGGAATCAGATTACAGGTATTCTTTTATTTTTTATTAGATGATTACTTCTAGTCAAAAGAACTTGCATAATGCATAAAACAATCAGCTGTTCTCTTTTAAACCTTTCATTAACGTCAATCAATAATTGAAATAAAGTCCTACTTTAATCTTATCCCTTGAGCAACATAAACGTTCACAGAAATAGAAAGATTTGGTGTGCCAACGCAGTAAATTGCTTTAGGTGGTATTTCAAAGAACAATGTTTAGGCGTGAAGCAATCTAAAATTAATGGAAAGTCATCAGATTTTTTCTTACTAAATATAGGTAATCCAAACATTATGTTACTGATTATAATTTAGTCTGGTAACTAGTAACTGTAATGGATAACATTTAAAAAACTAACCTACGCAGTTCTGATATATGTTATTGATTGATTGTTGCAACAACCTGTTCTATATATTTACAAATGTAGGTGTCCTATATAAACATGGGCCTATAGCTACTGTATAGTTAGCCTGTAGCCAACTAGGTGCCTTAGTTAAGTTTAAGTTTTAAAATGATTACACCCAGTCAGAACTGTAAGCTACCAACTAAAGATGGAAATCAGCATTAGATGCTATATATGAGATGTTTGAGTGTTGTAAAGTGTGGCCTGTTTAGAGGAGGGGAATTATCTGGTCATGTCTTTGTAAAATACAGTATGCACAAATATGTACATTGTGGGAACCTAAGCAAAGCAGTGTTAGTGTCAGATGAATAGCTGCATGCCACAAATGATTTCAAGTGCACACATACACACCAATGGGCACACAAACACACAGGGACTTACTATAACGCACACACACACACACACACACACACACACACACACACAAGCACGCACAACCATGCTCATGCTCATGCATATGCGCACACATGCACACACACACACACCAAGGGCTTTTATAAACTCATCACTTTCAAAGAAACAATTACCAGAGACTGAGCTCATCACTGACTAAGCAGAAGCCATGCAGCTTGGAAAACACACAACATAATTAGCACACATCACGCTGCTGGGTCCTACTGTGCATTAATGACGCTTCCCTCTGAAGTGAATTATGGCTTGATGAGGAAGGGAGGGACCAGCAGCCAGGGGGGAGGAGCAAGGCATTGTTTGTGAATGCTGGTAAGTGGCATTTGTACATGAAGAGAGAGAGAGAGAGAGAGAGAGAGAGAGAGAGAGAGAGAGAGAGAGAGAGAGAGAGAGAGAGAGAGGACCATCACATGGCAGGTACCACAGGCCACATCATATACCTGCAATAAAAAGAAAATGGAAAAATGGAAAAATGGTTTGAATGGTTTTTCCCCTCACACATCTTCTTTGAAATACAGAGGACTAAAGGCCTGATAATAGCTCTAGCGCTGGTTCCTAGATTGCCCCAATAGTGACTTTTTTGCGTTACGTTGATTAAAATGGGTCTGTAATTTAAATAAGGAAAGAAAGGGAAAGTTGCTATGTGGTTTCATTGCCAACCCTTTAAAAGTCTCTGCATATCCTCCCATAATTGATTTACAGCACTCCGAATATCCTGGGGCTTTTATCTGTCTGAGAGTTAAGAAGCCTAAAATTGTCAAGCACAGAATCTTTTCTCACACACATTTCTGCCAGGCAGAGGAGAATGCTGTGGGATCCAGACCCTTTGGATGGATGAACGATCACTTTCCAGGGACACAGGCGGGATTCGGCCCCACAGAAACAATCTCGACCTGCTGAGGATGTAAACCAAAAACACTGTGGGGTCAGACACAATCAACAACTACAAGTGTTGACCAATGGGGCACGACGAGATATACTGTAGCCTAGGACAAGTTATAACAGAACAATGACCATGACCCTGATCGCTCGATACTCTTTTTAATATCGACTGGGAGATTAGACGTTTGTTGTTTTTATGCTGGAAACTAATGTTTACAAGTTAGTGTTACCTGAAATTAGGCCAAAGCCTCCATGTTAAATGCCCCTTGTATTCATTAACACATTTAGTGTTGTTATTTATAAGAGTATAGGTTTATTGGACCAGTGAATTTATATGACCCACGTGAACAGATCACTGTATTTGCAGCATGACTACCGTAAAAGCACATACATCTTTTGTATTTATATTATGTTCTCCTTAGCCATACTCTCTCCACTACACTAGTGCCCATATGCTGGGGCCCAGAACCTATTTAAACGGGAATGTTTAAACAGCACACACGTTTTGTGGTCGCTTTGGAATAACAGTCCGATTGAAGAGGCGGAGCGTTACCCTCAGTAGCCCCAGAGGGCAGGAGGAAACCTTATCCCAATCAAGTGCAGATTTGCTTGCCGCTGAACCATACAACCTTGATTTTGCCTGTGCCATAAAAGACACATTGACCCTAATTAGAAACAGCTAAATATCTGTCAATTGTTTTCTGTCCAATTAGTTAATTGATAGTGGAGATCTGATGTACAGCATACATGGGCTGAGCTGATATAACTGTTGAGAGGTGAGCCTATAGCTATAGCAACTGAGCTGCCAGTTATCAAACACAGGCTAATATATACAGTATACACATTTGAGCATTCAGTCACTTATGCTAGCACGGCCTGCCTATTTAAACCTGTCACTAATAAATTCATATTTACTGCCTGCATTGAAGACTTTTAAATTATGGCATACAATAAACCTGGCACACACATCTCGCAAGCTCTTTCAGGGGATGTTAAAGCAATATAGTAAGCAATTTTCCAAAGTGGATTACAAATTTCACATCCAGGTTTTATTGCACATTACGATAACTTAACCACATCTAAATGTTCCGCATAAATGGGAAATATGCGCTGCTTAATATGCTATTTTTCAATTTTTAAGAAGCGCTTTGCAAACCCTGCCAAGCGAGGAAGCATGCTGGTTTGTGTGTTGGGAGAGTCAATAATCTTTATGAGGTGGATTTTAATTACAAGGAGATAACTGAGTATCCTCCTCACGGCAAGCCTCCATCAATCTCTATCGTGCATCAATCTACGCACAGGCCTGGCATCCACACGTGTGCAGGCACATACGCACGCACACATGCACACACACACGCACACACACACACACACACACACACACACACGCACACACACACACACGCACACACAAACACACACACATACACAGAGGCAGTCGCAGATGCCCTCTCAGGCATGATTGATCTATCAATCGGTAATGTATGGCTTTCATCTCGTAGGAGCAAACTTTATATGAATGTGAGGCTGCAAGAGGTACGCATCACAATCACACACAGGCTCACACCAACACACACTGTGCGCACGCATATCATACGCAAACGTTGGCAGGGAAATCCAGCCTAAAAAAGGTTAAGCCTGAAGTTTTCCCCGAGAAGGACGGTCTGTGAAAGGTCAGATCAATCATGTGCTAAACATGCCTCGTAAGCAATCTATAAAGAGCTTGTTTTAAATAATAACATTTTATAGATCACCTAATGACATAACTGCACCAGCGGCACATACATATCAGAGCACTGTCAGAGCAGCGAACTCTTCGACGTGGAAGGAATCAAAATGGGACCAACTCAATATGTTGACTGAGGTTCATTTAATGAACCGGTGGCATTTCCAGGGATAGCGCGCGTGCAAACACACACGCACACACATGCACGCTCGCACGCACACACACATACACACACACACACACGCACACACGCACACACGCACACTGCCTGCAGACAAACAATAGGCAGTTCTTTTAACAGAACATTGCAGCACAGCAATAGCCTGTAAACGTGTCCTACTCTGGAAGCAAGTACAATGACTTTTCTCTTTAAGTGGCTGATGTTACATCTGTAGTGTAACCACTTTAATTCCATCCGTCTGGCAGCGGGAAACGCAAGCGTGTGAGCTGTGGCAGGCTGACACTTTGTAATAACATAAAATGTATTAGTACTTGTCCGGTGGCAGTTCATTGATGCTCTATGGAGCAGAGAGGAGACAAATCAGCTCAGTGACAATCATGCAAATTACAACAGAATAAAATAAAATGAAGGAGGTAAAGAAAAAAAAGAAGGCACGTGGAATGAATCTTCCCAGTTTTGATTTGATCTAGCAGAGGAATGTTTGGGTTTAGGAGGGAATAGATAGTAAAGAGTAAGAGATTATGGGAAATTGTACAAACCATGTGTTGATGCTGAAGTACCACAGCAGTCACAAGGATTGCTGGAGATATAGGTTAGGTTAAGGGACATTTGAACAGCGTAACCTAATTTAGTGCATCTAACATGTTACAGCAGGGTGTATTTCACCATTTCATCTGGATACTGAGACACAGAGATATTGGGAGCTAATGAGGTTGGATTTGTGCTCCGAGTGACGCCATGTGAGCACACTGAAGCCTTGTTGTGTTAATTAAAATGCAATGAAATGATGGAGATGAAACGGCTCAAAGCTGTGCAAAAGGGATACTGTTGGGAAAAAAGAGTGCTCCAAAATTAACAAGTTGTTTTCATTGTAGGCTCATGTAACTTTTTAGGCAATCAGTTGAAAACCAGATCCTCTGACATGATCTAAATAACATACAGGGTACAATGGGCAATATTAGAAGGTTCTACCATAGACATAGGCTTAATTCACAGTGTGAACACCTTATAAGTTTAATATATTTAATCTTGGAGGCGGGCGGGCGTGCTCTCCATTCGTGCACACAAGTGGCAAAGTTCTCGGGACTGCGCCTGCCCGCCATTTCGCCTCCTAACCCACCAGCCTAGGCCTCCTAGCCCGCCCGCCTCTCATTGAAAATGTATGGAACACTAGCGAATCCCGCTTCCCATGTGAAAAGCCCTGTAGTCTCCGACAACAGAAATCTTCTGTTCTGCTTCATTCTTAATTATTATTATTATTATTATTATTATTATTATTATTATTATAGAATGTCTGAATGCTACCCCAGAAGTCACAGCAACACTGTAACTGTCCCCAGCTCTTATCTGGCTGACCCCAGCTAGGCGAGAATAGCTCACAAGATATGGTGTGGAGACCTGCGTCTTACTCTCTCCAAGGCCTAGTTGTCCCTGTAACAATACAACAAGTGATTCATGCGGTTATAGCTGTGGTCTTTACAATGGGGACTTCATTGTTGGTAGATTCTTACATCAGAATGACATATGCTTGAGTGGCAATTCCATATTTGGAAGAATATTCTGTAATGTGCCTGCCATATGTTCTCCTGTTGACAAGCAACTAACCATAAAGCGTGTTTTTCTCTAACCTCACCATAAATCCTGTCAAAACTCTGCAGTACACTGTGATGTATTGCATAGAAAACTGCCAATTGTATTGGGTTGCATTGAAATGGGTGTCATTAAGATATAATTACAGGAAATGTTATACAGATAAAAGTGCCAAATCTGGAACACCTTGCCGTTGACTAAAACTATGTAAAAAAGGCAACAACATAAACAAAGGATTCCAATCATTGTAAAGTGCAAAGTGTACTTTTATTGGCTGTATTGATTTGACATGTCAACTGCTGTTCGTCTAACTATTCCCTGTCCCGCCGCGATGAAGGGCTTTCTTCACTCGTGTGTACACGGGCATGCCCTGGCATATGGCTGAGTGAACACAATATGGACAGGCTTACTTCTGAGCATGTATGCCTGTAATCTGGGCTTTTAATTGCATATTCCTGCGTGCCACTGTGTGGAATTTCAGATGTGTGTCAGCATATGTTCCCACTGTGAGGGCACGCGTTTGCGTGTGTGTGTGTGCGTTTGTGTGTGTGTTAGTATACGGCATATACATATACATGCATGTGCCATGTACGCATCCTTGAACGGTTGCTGAAATCACGTGTGAACTGTAAAAGCACATACCGTAGGCACGTCTGTGTGCACATACTGTACATACCTGTACGTGTGCGTGCCTGTGCGTGTGAGTGTGAGTGTGTGCTTGAGCACTGTCAGGTGGAGTGCCATGCTGAGCCAGGTGTCAGCAGCCATCTGTGTTGAGCTCAGAGGGACAGGAGGGGATGACTTTAGCGTAGTTGAACCCAGACGGGCCTGCGGCACACACAGGAAGCACAACTGGGCCCAGCCAAGCTGAACTGCCTGATGGGTGGGTTACCTACCACCCCTAACCCCCCCCAACCCCCCCTACCCCCCCTCTGACACGCACACATCATGTGTAGGCAGATACACATGCAGTGTTTAGCACAATGACACACGTGGGTAATGTGGAATCATATCGCAATCATATAGGAGTATAACACAACACTATGTACTGTACTGTACTGTAGCATATGTAGCCAACGTTTTAACTGCCAGCATTGTGCATGAATGCGTGGCTGCATTCGATTGGGCTCCGTTCCACGAAGCCACTTCATTTACTGTTGAACTGGACTCAGAATTCCAGACACAGAAGAGCGCCACCTCTACAGTGCTACTGCTGTGCCACACAGAACCCTCTGGCAATGATGTGCCAGTAATAATATGATTAGTAAAGCACTAAGTCTGTGAATGCAGCGGCAGGATCAATAGGTGCCACTCAGCATACGTCCTCAAGATAATTCATATTACAAATACATGAATAATGAGAATTAAGCATCTCTGTACTGGACACACACACACACACATAAAACACTGTGAAATAATGAACCCACATACAGGCACACACACATGAAAAACATGTACATGCCAACACACTAGGAAGCACAAGATGAACACACAGACACACATCCTCGTAGCAGAGAGGAGGACCTGTTGATCTGTACGGTGTCAATAACATCCCCTTCCCACCCCAGTGCAGAGGGGCCAGGCCACATTAGCGCAGACCTGGAACGGGCCCAGGGTTCGATGAGGCCTGAACTGAGCTGGAACAGGACCCAGTGTTTACATTTCCACCATTACCATGATCACCAGTGCCAGACAGGCTCCATTACTATTCCCCATGCCTGATGGGTTAGCCTGCTCATTACAAACAGGATTGTAATTGACAGGCCAAACAAGCACAGCGAGACCATCCCCACACAGTATATGGATATACTCCATGGAGAGAAAAGCGTCTATGGTGTGTGCGCCTGTGTGTGTGTGTGTGTGTGCAGCTGTGATTAAAAGAGTATTCTCTGAGAAACGCCTTGGTGTTTGTTACAATTAGCTACTTTGTGGGTGTGTGGTGGGAACCTAGTAACATTTAGTAGCTCTGCCAGTATAATAGAACATTTTGCATATGCTATGGATGTTTCAGCAACTGTAGACTTTTTATCACTGGATAAACACTAAGCACTAAATAAACTATTCATTTCATAAATAAACGGGGGCATGTTCTTGATGATATACAATTATTGAAACCACAGAAAGAGGGTTTGACTATCTTTGCTCTTTTAAGATTCATGATTATTGGATATTTTGTTCCAATGTGTGACAGGCTGAACTCTAGCCACCAGTTAACATAGGAATCCAGACTCAACTGTAGACGGCTAACTGTTTAACAGACCTATCTTCTTTCCTGTACACTGCCTTGTTTGTTACTGGTACTCTACTGTGACAAGCTACATTGATTTTGAGATAGCAATTATACATACAGTACAGACTATGCTGTAAGCTCAATGTGGAAATATGGTATGTGTGCATGACATATTGATGCAGTTTCTGGAGCAACAGTTTCTGTACTGTATTTAAGCTATTTAAAGATTGAATTAATTAGTGTAATTAACTAATTCATTTTTTATACTTTATAATATGTAATGATTTTGAGCAGGCTTGGAACAGTTGTTGGTTGTTGGTCTGGAAAAAAGCAAACCAATCAAGCAGTATTTTCTCCTATTGCTTTGTCACTAACTTGCTGCTTCTGTTACGCTGTTAGCATACTGATGCTAGCTGTGGCACTTTCGCCTTGACATCATTCAAATTACTTCTCACCTCAATCATGTGATACAGAGCAGGCCGTTCGTCTTTCAGTCTCGATAGGAAGAAAACAATCAGATTTCTATCTGTAATGCTATTACCAGCCGTAATAGGGTTAGGGCTGCCTGGGTTTACCTTGGCATAGTAGAGGAGGACTTTATTAGGTTTAAGACCTTTTGCTTTCCTACTTATTTTCTGCTGCTACTGATACATATAGGAAACCTCTAAACCCCTGAGAGAGTTAAGGTATCAGCTCAGGGAAGGGGTAAAAAGTTAAAGTTGGCTCTGCACCTCGCTCCTTCTTCCCGTGACAAATTAGGTGTTATCTTTCAGGAGGTGGAACCTTTCTTATTTTTCTGTGTGTTGACGGGAGCGAATTTTGGTGTGGCACTGCACGGCTGATTACAGGGGGAGTCTTAATCAGGTGGTGCAGGCTCCTCGGGGGCCCCAGGGGCCCAGGGTGCGCTACATCCTGTCAGACTGCACAGAGAAACAATCAATCATCAGAACAGCTCCGAGACAGAGGAGAGAGAGAGAGAGAGAGAGAGAGAGAGAGAGAGAGAGAGAGAGAGAGAGAGTGAGAAGGAACACAGCAACACAGAGAGAAAAATTAAGACAAAGGTACCTTTTTACAAAAGTAAAAAAGAAGAGAGAACGAGAACTGTAACTAAGAGAGCACGGTAAGATAAGATAAGTGAGAACAGAGGAGAGAGCGATATAAAGGAAACAACAGAACGCTGCTTACAGTATTAAAGGATCGACACGTGGATGCGTGGGTCGTAGGCAGCCAATGCACCACCCGCTGATGCTAGCGTACACGGCTTGCTAGCATCGCTATAGCCATCCTCCTTGTCCTTACCCTACATGTCAGCTTCCCCGGCTGGCCAAAGCTTCTACCGCACCTTCACATCGTTAGCAGGGATCCTAGTGGGGAATTCCGACGACCTCACAGACAAGCAGCAAATCCGCGAGGAAGAGGAACAGAGAGCGAGGTGGATAGAGGGATTGAGGTGGGCTCTGTCTGAGCACTGTGTAATGATGCTGCTCTTTAAAGGAAGGCCTAAATGAAAGGCCAGAACAATCCTCAGTGACAGCGGGGATTCTTTATTTGACAGAGGACGAGATACAGGGCAGGGGCAACGCACACACACACACACACGCACGCACGCACGCACACACGCACGCACACACACGCACACAGGAATGCTGACATACATTATGCTATATGCATAAAAGCTCACACAGACACCTCTAGAGCAAGAAACCATGAAGGGGGATTTCCTGCTCTGTCCATGTGGCGTATTAGCAGTTTAAATGGACAAACAGCAGATCCCATAAAGGCGATTTATAGAATTTAAAAAGATGTGTGTTCTTGGCACACCATGAAGGATATAAATGCTTGGAGAGGGGCCTCGGACAAAGACAGAGCAGGAAAATAAAGATGCTCTCTCAAACGAAGGGAGTCATGTACAGTATGTGTGTGTGTGTGTGTGTGTGTGCTACGGGTTAGGCAAGGGCCTGCAGACCACTGTTGTTCGAATTCTAGTTCCCCTGGTTGAGCCAAAAGTGGAACAATGTTTGGCTCACCTCTTGCCCCATCCCCCAGGAGAAGACATTCCCACCATCTGAGAAAAAACAGTGAGAGAGAGAGAGAGAGAGAGAGAGAGAGAGAGAGAGAGAGAGAGAGAGAGGGTTAACAAACAACCCGCAAACAGTTCTGGAGAGGCAACAAACACAAGCCTGAGGTTAAAATAGGAAAGGGAAGGAAAAAAAGAGGCAAAACAAAAGCCGCGAGCGTCTAGAAAGGGAAATGCGGGGCTGACAAAAGTGGCTCAAGCATCATACATCAAGCACTTGTTACCTCTCCTGGTCCTTGTGATTGCACATGACTGCAAACAAGTCAGTGATAAAAATCTGAAGAAAGATGAGACCGATCGCGCTGGCTTTAAAGATCATCAATCACGGCCCTGTAAGCTCAGATATTATTAGTTCAAGTAAAGCTGCACTCTTCCATTTTATGGACATCATAAAAGATTTTGAAGGGGGTGGAGGTAGAGGTGGAGGGGGTCCCCCTGTGTTTTAACTAGCGCTGGGATGGATGTGTTTGGAAAAGCAGTCTGGATGGATGGACAGCTCTAATGTAGTAAAGCTAACTGAATCACTGACATTGCAAGCAGGGCTCCCCAGGGTGTGGGATGTGAAATGGGACTGTAAGGCCTCGCCTACAATAATGTTGGACTAACTAAATGTGTATGGTGTAAAAAAAAAAAAAGTGTATGTCTTTGGCATATTGCTGTGTGCCCCCGTCTGATAAGTGAGCCTTTATTAGGCTCCAGTGGAAAGGAACATTTCATTACCGCTCCTAAGTGTTGCCTTCTCAGTTTTATCAGCTGTTCGTATGTGTGATGTTAAAAATCCCAGCAGTGACTTCTACTACGTCTGGGCACTGCTATCACACTCAACCTTTTTTTTTTTTTTACTATAACTAGACATCGTTTTCACAACGTTGTTGTTTACAAACCCTGCAACTCCCTGGGTGATCTCTGCTTTTTCTTATGTACGTATTTCTTTCTTTCTTTCTTTCTTACTTACTCACGCTCTCTCTCCCCTGCTCCCCTCCCCTCTCTCTCTCTCTCTCTCTCTCTCTCTCTCTCTCTCTCTCTCTCTCTCTGTCTGCCAGTGCAGACATAAAGGATGGTGTGAAGTCCATCACTGGCTGGTGAATAGCTGCCCTTTGTACCACAGAACTTAATTCACTGGCTGAAAGGACCCCAGCCCTGCCATAGCACCTCAGTGTGCTGCTTGTTTTAAAAGACCCCGTGGGTCTGCTGATATATGCCTGAAAGCTTTAGGGTCCGGTCAACTTTTGTGGATTAACAACTCAGCGGGCTGATGTAGAACAGCGCTCTTGTGTGTTCAAACTCTAATGCTGATGATAGTGTTGTTGTCAAAATTGAAAAGTTGCGGGAATTTTCACTCTATGTTTTACTGTTATATTAAATATGTACTAAAAAACATTGCACACAACTACTTACCATAAAAATCGATATAAATAGTTTTAAAGAAATTCACATGAACATTATAAAGAATATACCAGTTATAAAGATGGGCCTGTTTACGATTGTTATTTCTAATATTGGCATTTTGTAAATGTATTTGGCGAAGAGCAACCCCCCCGCCCCCCTAAACACATAAATACACGAACACACACTTGTCTGGCTTTCTCTTTCTGTGTCTCAGAGACCCTGGGCAGGCTTGTTAGGACTGACACTGGCACCCTAGTGAACAAAAGGCCTACGAGGCTTAGGGCTGCCCTGGAATGTCAGCGGGTTCACATTTCACATGCAGATGTGTGACCCCGGAGGCCTTTAGTGGGAAGGTGTGCTTTAACCTCACAGAGAAGAGGGAGGGCCAGAGGAGTGCAAGGGGCACCTTCAGGGGAATCCAAGATGGGGGTAGGGGTTACAAATAAGAAACTGCCCCTAAACTCTGTCTTTTCTCTCTCTCTCTCTCTCTCTCTCTCTCTCTCTCTCTCTCTCTCTCTCTCTCTCACACACACACACACACA
>JAODLL010000024.1:2401422-2414198 GCA_026546735.1 Forbesichthys agassizii | reverse complement strand
GCATATATTTTGCATTCTTCTTTTTTTCCAGCCCTTCTCCCATCTTTCTCTCATCTCTCTCTCCTCCAACCTCTCGTCACTTTTTCATAACTGGATGGCGGAGGCATTGGGCGAGGAGTCACAGTTCACATCAAAGCAACCAGAATGGCTATTTTTAAGGCCAGCATCTCGCTTAGAGCGGCCGTCTTGACGAGAATAAACCATGTCCAAATATTAATGCCATGTTATGAACAAGAACCTGAATTACACAGTCTCTCTCTCTCTCTCTCTCTCTCTCTCTCTCTCTCTCTCTCTCTCTCTCTCTCTCTCTCAAGCAGATTGTCTCCCAAGTTTGTTATTTTTTCATAGGAGGTTATGCACCATACTCCACAGGCACAGCCTCCTGCATACACACACACACACACACACACACACACCACCTACACCTCTCGTCCCCCCTATTGTCCTTTGGAAGTGTGTCAAACGGGAGAGCAGATTGGGAGTGGGCATGGGAGTGTGCCAAATGAATCTGGGAAGGGCTCCAAAGAACATATTTGTTGAGTGGGGAAGAGAGCGGAAATGGCCTGGCGTTTTAAGGGAGGCACGGTGGAGAAAGCCAGGGGGTAAATCTAGAGTGAGAAACGCAGGCCGAGGCGTGATGTTGAGTCACAAGGCCTAACAGAAGTTGGGGAAAGGGGGGGTTGATAGGTTTGTCTCGTCATCACTAGAATAGGTGGGGAGCTCTACTCAACAGGAAAGTACTCAACTTTTCTTCAATGTGAATTCATCGACTAATCAACTTCAGCAAAATGTGTGAATTTGCCATGCTGTGCTGCTGAAAGTGGGTGCAGTCCAAGCGGGAACCTCCGGTGCTGAGAAATGAATACAACGTGGAAGTGCCAAACACTGCAGTTTATTGAATAGCCGCTTGAGGCTGGCTGCAAAAGGGAGTCAATCTTCATAGACTCCAATGTTAAAATGTCCAACTTTACACCAAAAATAAACATGTTTACAGCCTAGTTAAAAAAAACGGGTTTGGTCTCTATAGCTAGTCTCACGGTTCATGCCAACTGTACAGGGGGTGAATTATTTTATAACTCATGAGTTAAAATTATATTAGCCATGCATGTATCCCATTATAATGAATAGGGGGCATAGGGGGGGTTACAGGCCGAGTGAGGTATTGCAATGATGGCGACGGCCAGAGCCAGCAAAGTGCGGTGTTCAAACACCTTGAGAAAAGCTATGGGTGTAACGTTCCCTCGGTCTCGCCGGTGCGGTACAGCCGGGGGAGGACTGTCCGCATCCCCAGCGCCTCAACCCCACACGTGCGATCAGCCAATTGCCTTCAGCCGTGTGAGTGTGAGGGCATATAGGCTGGTGACTGCTGGGAGGGGGCGTGGGTTATTGTTCCTGTTTTTCGTTCATGTTAGGAGACAGTGACACGCCGTTTTTTTTTGGAGTTTATGTTTGTTTAAGTTTTATTAAAGAACGAGCCGTGGGGCTCATCATGCTTCAGCAGCGGTGTCTTTTGTTTTTTTTTGGTTTCTCTCACTCGCCTCACGACACGGCGTTACAATGGGTGATGTCACAGAGGGTATTTCCATTTATATATACAATATATGGTGCAGTCATGCCTGCACCATAGACTGACTGACAGGTCTCTCTTGCCAAATAGATTATTAATCTCAATGAGACCAACCTGGTTTGATAAAATATACATATTTTTTTTAAATGACAATACAACAAGAGCTCTGGTGTTGTTCAAAGTCCACTGCATTTTAGGGAATACTGTGGTCAAGATATGGTAATTACTTTCTCACTGATACCTATGCCATAATAGACAAATTGGTTACTTAATCATTCATTTCGTTATCATTTTATTTATACAGAACATTGATTCTTTATATAGTGTCTGTAGGTTAATAGGGAAGGAGTTGTTTGAAGTTACTCTATTAGCAGTAGCACATCTCTGAATGTCTACACGGCATTTACTATTGTGAAGTGAGTCACAATAGTCACCTGTTCAATGCCGTTGATTTTCTCTGTGTGTGTGTGTGTGTGTATTCCGTGTGTGTTTGTATGTCGTAAGGCTGGCCTGTGACATGTGCCCCTGTGCCAGGGTTTCATAGGGTCATTGCTATTTCACACGCTCCTGGGAAATGGTTACCCTGAAACCAAGCACACTGCCGTACAACAGGACCTATTGGAAATCATTTTAGCTGCCCTGGCTCAATGAAAAATACATGCTAACATAATATATATATCTATCTATATATATATAATTAGTTCAATAACTTTGAGGTTTTATTATGTACAAAGAATTGCTTAGACTTACAATGAAAGCGTCTTTCAATGTTAAGATGTTACATGCTTTGATGATGCTAGTAACTTAATTAAGACCAGTAAAAAATAGTTCCTGTTAAAAGGTGACCTCTATGTTGAGAAGTGAAGAGAAAATCAAGTGGGGGGTTACATTCTTACATACTGTACTATATAACCAACTGTGACCTCTGAGGGTGAAAAAGCTTGACTACTTGGCAAATGCCATCAAGTGAAAAGTATGCTCAGCTCTGCATTTGCTCTGCACGAGCTCTGAAGGACGTTATGGTTTTTCTTGGTCAGAAATACAACATCAAACGCTTTGTTGAGTCCACGTGGGACCAACCTATCTAGGACCGCTTGCGTTCTTGTCCCACATGCACATTTGGAAAAACAGATATAGCTACACACACATTGAGACAGAACTCATAAACACCTTCATACATGCTTGAGGGTTCAGAAAAGTGGCACATGCTCTGCCACACAAACACACACACACACACACAAACACACACGCACACACACACACACACACACACACACACACACACACACACACAATAATAGCAATAGCTGGAATGCGTGGGTCATGCATAGCGACTAAACTGGAAGCGGGCGGCCCCTTTATATCAATTCCCGACACCTGACAAGCTGCCTTCCGGATCCTCTAAGGGCCAGCCAGGCACCACTCTGTGATATTTTTGGTGCCCCCCCCCTTTGAGTTGAGTTTATGTGAGAGAGAGAGAGAGAGAGAGAGAGAGAGAGAGAGAGAGAGAGAGAGAGAGAGAGAGAGTTTTAAAAGTGCATATAGAAACATGCAGGTCTAATTGACACGCTAGTTATCAATTGTCCCCAAACAGTTGTGCTATGTATGCTTTGAAATTCCATCCATCCTGCAGTGTCACTCTGTCTGTAATTGTGTATGTAAGAGTGTATCTTTATCCATCTTTATCTGTATGGTTTGGCTTGTGGAGTGCAGATGAGTCCCCGCTGACCAACTACAAATAGACGTGCAAAGTGGTTCGATCCCCATTGAATGTTTGTCCAGGGAGGTGGATTACTGTAGAGCAGGCATCCCTGTGGAGGAGCATTTGGCCTGATACCCCATAAGCCAGGCATTTCCTGCTCCAAGTGAACCATAATTAAGCGGGTATTGGGTGGCATATGAGCGTTCTGACTCCTCTAGAAATGTACAGGGTGCTTTTATTGGAGTGTGGGACAAAAGGCTGGGGAGGTGTAGCAAACACAGAGACTGTTCTACTCTGTCATGTTAGCCTGCTAGTAGCTTCTTAATTTGCAAAACATATACCCTAAATACTGTATGTTAAACATGCACTCTAGAAATGTCTGGAATTTACCTTGCGGTTGGAATCACCTCATAGCGTCACACATTATTGACCTCTGCCCCTCTAGCCAAATTGCCCAGTTTTGTTTCAAAACAGGATTTTGGAAATGCTATACCAGATCTTAGGAGTGTACCTTTAAGAAACACTGCTTGATGCATATACCTCTCTGCCACACACACTGACACTAGGCTCGGCATAGGGGCCAGGAAAAATGGGGAAATTATTCTCTCCATAAAACTCCACCTCTTAGCCTATTACTGTGAACACTATGACCCTTCATAGGTCTCACACTGAGATGCCATACAGTTCCTCACAAGGGGCGATGCAGATGAAGGCAACAATTAGCCTGTTGGTAAACAAGTCAGTCAGTCAGCATCTCTAAAGCCCAGCCCTGGTGCTTAGAGCGCTCCGCCCAACCCAGTAGGGGGTGTTTTGTAAGACTAGGTAGACTGTCACACCACTTGAGCCCCACTTCAATGTGCTGAGAGAGAGAGAGAGAGAGAGAGAGAGAGAGAGAGAGAGAGAAAGGGAGAGCAAAGTGTCGAACTTGAAAGCTACTACACGTCCAACTGTAGAGCAATGCTAAAGCGTCCAAGGGGTAAATGAACGTGACACGGGTGTGATGATGAAAGGACGTGGGAGTTAATGTAAAACGTCTCTCCTTATGACAGTGTCAATGGGAAAAAGGATTCACCCCGTTAGTTAAATTAACGTGCACGGGATCCTGACAGATCGTTATTGGCCTGGTGAGAAGTCGGTGGCAGGCTGAAAGAAGACGAGATTAAACAAGCGCAGGGACAAAGGCCATCAGTAGACCACTATGTTTTTTTCATCACCCTCCATTGTGCGACTGTCAAACCGATATTTGAGCTGTGTCTGTGTGTGTGTGCGTGTGTGTGTTTGTGTGCGCGCGCTTGTGTATGTGTCCGTTCGCACATTGTGTGTCCATTTGAACCTGTGATTTGTCTGTGTGCTAGCATGTTAGCAATATATGCTAAAATGTAGCGGGCAGGCATGCATGTACAGACCAGGCTGTATCTGTGTGTGTGTGTGTGTGTGTGTGTGTGTGTGTGGGAGGCGGTGGACGTTTTGGAGCACAGAGGCCAGGGGGTTTGGGGAAGTGTAAGGTAATCCTTTAAGTGGGAGACTTTAACTCTTTCACAAAGTAAACAGCAAAGCAGTTGAGGCAGTATTGTTGTTGGGTAATGTTACAGAACCACAGGATATCCCCAGGGCACATTGTGGGCTGTTTAGAGGCTCTATTGGCCATTTCCACTGCTGGTACCAGCTCGTCTCTACTCGCTTTAGGGAGCTTTTCCACTGCATAGTATAGGCTCTACTCGACTCTACTCACCTCTGCACAGGTCTTTTTCCACTGCAGATACTACCCAGTTACCTGGTCGCCATAGTGACCCACTCCTGCAGTAGATCGGTAGTCATTTAAAAAAACATTTTTGTAAAATGTCTCTACCTTGTTGGAATGTCCTTCAGTAGCCGTGTGCAGCCAACAGTTCATAGTTTGCCATATGTATGCCCGTGTTGTGCAATGATGAAGTGACGATTTAATCCAATCAGTAGTATTCATTGTTGTCACGTCACATTTTGATATCACCGCAGCTCGCTTGGAACATCGACAAACCGGGTACCGGGTACTATCCCAACTTTTACACAATGGAAAAGCAAGAAAGGCGAGTCGAGTTGAGCTGGTACCACGCAGTGGAAGAGTGTGTGTGTGCATGTGTGTGGAAGTGTGTGTAGCAGGGGTCATGTGTGTTTGTGATCCTCTCCAGCCATGTCTTACACTAGCTTGAGCCTCCAACAGCTCTGTGGCACGGACAAAAAGGGGAACAGATGCCCGTTCCACCGGGGAGCATTGGGCCACCAAATCGGAAATAGCGCAGAATGTGTCCCAATTCAATTAGAGACCACAAGCCGACACGTCGCGGGACATGTTTGTGTCTGTGAATAGGTGTGTCCTCCTGACCATATGCATGCCAGAGTGTGGTTGGTTTTCCACTGGGTGGTGGGGGGATGGGGGGGGTCAGGAGAATGACCCTGCACAGCCAACGGTCAGTCATGCAGGACGGACCAACACAATAACAGTCTTGTTAACCAAGACCAGCATTCCTCCCACCTGTTACCCCAGCACCACACACAGACACATGAAATACACATGCACTACCCCCCACCCTAACCCCGCGACACACACACACACACTTTAGGTTTTTAAACCCATACCGGGTGCTTCCTGTGACGGCTCATTTGAGGCCTATCTTTCCCTCATTTAGTTGTCGGTTCATTTATCTCTGGGACTGTCAGGGAAGTTCTCGCTGCTTAACCTGCTTCCTGTCTGTCTGCCTGCTCGCTCTAAACAGCCCTCTCAGACAAACATGTTTAGTCTGGAACCAGCCTGGCGAGAGGAGAGGAGAGGAGAGGAGAGGAGAGGCTATGTAAACATAAACGGAATTTTTGTTTGTAGCCGGGGTACATTGTGTTATAATAGTGACGGAACAGGTCAGTGTGACTGAAACAGTAGTACTAACCCCCAATTATTAACTTATCTAAACTCACAATTGTATTATTTATTGTTATATGCATAATAACATATTAATCAAATCAAATAAATATGTAATATGTTAATTACTTCTTTAGTTGTGAAAGCAACTGCTGAAAGATCTCTCTGCACATGGGAAAATAGTTTCGTATGAAGAATTGAGTTGGAAAGAGAGGGAGTGAAGAACTGCAGAAACAAAGAGAGAACATGGTCCGGCACAAACTTGTGTGTGGTGGTCCTGTGTAAAAGGGGGCCCGGGGCTGGGAGGGGTTTGAGAGGAGAGCTGAAAACAAACTCACAATGCCAGCCCGACACCAAAAGTGTGAAAATCTCTATAAATCCATCAGCTCCAATAACAGGCAGGCCTGAATAGATGAGAAACAGAGAAGGCGGAGGGAGAGGCTGAGCAGAGCCATAGAATGAACTGGCCTCCCCCATTCACTTTTAAATGTCCTCCTCCACAGTCCCATGCACACTGTTAATTACTGGCCAGCCTTTCGTCTGCCACCTCTTCACACAGAACAAGCCCCCCGTCCAGACCCTCCACTGGAATATGCCTGCAGCCCCAGCATCAAGACCAATTATGGCCCTATAAGCTGGACCTATTTCTGTTTGGTCTAAGGGGAGTATGTATAGCGGCTGTTAAGCAAGTGAGAGAGGGGCATTTCTCCCCCCACAACACAAATGTGTGTGTTTATTCATTGGCCACTGTTTTTTGACATGTTATTGTGCTTGTTCATGTAATTTTATTAGACGTTGTTCCTACGCAATGCAGTTCAAGTGGTGGCGGGACAATTTACATAAAACTCACATTACAAACATATAAATGCAATGCATACGGTATACAAAAGCAACATGCATTAGCATGGGGAAAATACCTGCATATACTGTATACAATCACACGCACACGTGCACACACACAGGGAAAAGGAGGGGAGATGAGTGTTAGGATAGCATGGGGAAGGAGAAGGCAGAAAGGGGGAGGTTATATTGTTGACACAGAACACTAAAGCCTCGGGGAACCTGCTGCTTTATTCTCTCAAGATAGAAGGAGAGCTAGATTTGCATCCACACACACACACACACAACCACGCAGACGGCAGCACATGAAAAGAAATGCACATATAAACGATATAGATACGCGCAGACACACACACACACACACACACACACACAGGCAAACGCGTGCACACGCTTCCAAATTTGTGCCGTGAGAAGCTATTAGGATCCCTATATGAGCAGACGTGCTGATGAAAGCTCATAAAGACAGCCATGTAAATAAAACAAATGAAAAGGCAGTGCAGGTAAGGTTGTGAGGAGGGAAGAGCACCCTTGGGGATTTATTGTTTGTGAAGGGCTGCTCCATTTACTCTCAACACCGCAGAATGGCTGGTGCCATCACAGGAGTGTCAACCACACACACACAGTACAGAACAGAGGCAGCTTGAAGGCAGCTTGAAGAAGCGGTAAGACTGTGACCCTTTCACATGAACATAAACTATAGGTCCTGCACACATGCACACACACATTTCTCCAGTCTACCACTCTAATGAAGCAAATGCTACTCTTGAGGCAGTGTATGACAGGAGGTGATGGTTTACAACCTGGCCAGGTACGCAGACACCATGACACGCATAGGCAATGGCTTTGTAAGGGAGAACACTCAAAGGGTCTTCTCTCTCTCTCTCTCTCTCCCTCTCTCTCTCTCTCTCCCCTTCTATCTCTCCCTCTCTCTCTCTCTCTCTCTCTCTCTCTCTCTCCCTCTCTCTCCCCCTCTCTCTCTCTCTCCCTCTCTCTCTCTCTCTCCCCTTCTCTCTCTCCCTCTCTCTCTCTCTCTCTCTCTCTCTCTCTCTCCCTCTCTCTCCCCCTCTCTCTCTCTCTCCCTCCCTCCATAAAGACACACAAAACGTCATTACTCATCTGGTGAAAACAAACAAAGAAACACATCAAAGCATGGCAGAATGGTTCTTAGAAAATCGATTCATGTGGGCGCCGAGTTCCCTGTATGCTTTTATGTGATAAAAATAAAGGCAGAGGAGTTGATGTAAGCAAAAGGTCAGTAAAAGTGCACAACACTCTAGCCCAAAGTGGCATTAAACCAGCAACTCAGCCGTAACAGTGAGGGTTGAAGTTTGTAGTTGGAACTCATATCTCATGAACTCAATGGCACCGGCCATTTTGTTTTTCAAAAGAGCTCCAGACAGATATCATTCACAGTGTATGTAGAGCTGAGGTGCTAAGCTACGGGGTCAAGGATGACGTGAACATGATCCCGACCAAAATGTGTACCCATTCTCTAAACTGTAGCTTAACCCTAAAAGGCCACCAACCTTGTGTGTATACACATCCAGGATAGCGTGTTCACGGGCCACATTAACTGTGCATAACTGAGGTAATGTGTACAAGGCCAATGTTTTCTTGTAGCTATGATTATTTTTGTGTGTGTGCATGTGTGTGTGTGTGTGTGTGTGTGTGTGTGTGTGCGTGTGTGTGTGTGTGTGTGTGTGTGTGTGTGTCTAGGGTTACCTCGCCTTTAAGTCCGTCAGTTGTGTCTAAGTGGGTGGTGAAAGTCCAACCAGGGGTTTGTGACTTCATGTTAGCATGGGGGCCAATAAGAGATGACCAAAACATGCTCATGTCGCTGAGTCAACCCAGTTTGGTGTATAACATCCCATGGGTCGCCACCAAAACATTTCACCACCCGAGATGTAATGTTAACATCTGAATTCTTATGTTTAAGCACCAAAGCTGATATGCAAGTGAAGACAGGCAGGTCTATATGGTTGGCAGTAGAGAGCACAGTCAATAGGCAAGATCTATCAGTAACACAGCTCTAGATAGCGTTCAGGCAGCAGAAGGGACATGCCCGTGAGAGGAATGGTCCGCCGTGCGTCCTGTGACACGGCAGTGGCTTCCCATAGCGTGGGATTTAGCATAAACACATGAGCTAATCTGAGGCCCGGCTAACACACCTGCCTCATTCCACTAAATAAATAAGACCCAGGCCGCCGTCTCTCCCCACCCCCCGCCTCCTCCATCCCTCCATCTCCAGCCATGCCACTGGCCTCCATTTATTTCTCCTCCTCCCTATCAGTCTGGGAGATGAAGAGAGGGAACGAGGGAGAGTAAAGTTGGGGGGAAAATAAAAATGGGCTCATATCATCGGCGGGCCAAAGGTGAGTCGCCTGGGGAGGCAGCACGAATGAAATTCTCCCAGTCCCATTTTACCAGCCATTCAAAGCACATTACGCCGGAGAAGGGAAACTTATAAAGCCCCTGCACTTGAACACATTTCTGTGTGTTTACGGGAGACAGAGAGGGGCTGCTGGACCCACGCCCCAGTAATAGATTCCCAATTTAGGCCCTTTTCCCCGTATCTCTCTTTCTCTTTTTCACCACCACCCTTCTATTTCACCCTCTTATCTCATTCTGCTCTATCGTCCACTTCCACTTACTTCCTATTCTCTCTCTCTCTCTGGGAATGATGGGAATATCATGGGGAAAACTGTTTGTTTGTGTCTGCCCCTGTAGACAGTGCAAATTGTTTGGGTGAGGAGCGCCGACGGTGCTGATGATGTAGCTGTCATCTCCATAGCCTGATGCCACTGTGTGATGTGTGCGGTGCAGCTGGAGCCCACTGCTGGCCACATAGCGACGGCATGGCGTGGCATGGAGCAAAATGCCTATATCAGGTATATGAGACGGTTGTACATAAGTGTTAGCTGCTATGGACATGATTTTTCAACGTAGTAATAATTTTATTATGACATTGAGTTTGGGTGATACAGTGTGATATATACAGCGGTGAATGATGATGCTATCTGTGTTAAGATGCATCCATGGAGTCCTGCTTTTTCCATCCAGTAGCCTGGTCAGACCATCCCATCAACATGTTTTTGTTTATTTTTAACTAAAGATGTCACTATGTTGCATAGAAGTCAAAAGTGACTTTGAATGAAAAGGTACCAACTAATAGAAAATACCTTTACATTTTATGGAATAAATGCGACAGCAATAATCCTCCTCTGTCATGTACAGTATGTTTGAAATTTGCTGAATTTGCTCATTAAAAATAATCCAACCTCTTGGCTATATTGGTGTAACTAAGTGGGACAGTTCTCTCTTTACAGTAATTACAGAAATACTACAGAAGGTTGAAGGTCAACTAGCTTATAATTGTTACTAAATTAACTTGTCTGTGATATGTGACAATGATGAAACAGCTTGTGGCAATATCAAACTGCCATCACCAATGTCTTGTGTTTTGCAGTATGTGGGTCAGGTAAACGAATAGCCAAGGTTTAGTCTAGTTTCATATTTTATATCTGAGGTATACTGTGTGTATGGGATATGTTTTATTGACACAGATATGTTTGAGCAAAAGTGAACTAATTATTATATTATGGCTCAATTACATGAAACTGCTCAGGCTATGATTAACCTATGCACCTTTCCCAGTTTAACAACCAAGCGGTCATTGGGTATTATATCAACTGATTTTAATTAGGTTACTATGTTACTTTTCTCTAGATTCTTGTCTGCTTGGGGATAAAATATACCATAAATGACCGTTTTATGACCATTTCCAGCTGCGCTAATTTCGTATAATTGAGCTACAGATGTCATGACATACTAAGCAGTTTGCAGTGAAAATGGGTACAATGCCAGTCTGCATGTTAACTCACTGCCACTGTGGTTTATATTAAGTCACATTTACTATGTTGGGTCTAAATAACAAAAATAAAAACGATAAAATTAATAGGACTTTCTCACAAATAAACTTTCCCAGAGTTCAGCTTGATAAATACACTTTCAATACAAATGTCACGCTTTTTCAATCAGTTGTTAAACGTCAGGTTTAACACTGCAGATTATGTTGTGCTATTGGAAGACACAGCCTGTCACAAGCTGTTTCAGACAGAGCAGCGTGGACGTTAGCAAATGTCTTTGGAAGTCAGGCGTTTAGACTGGACGGCAGGCTGCCCATCAGTGACAGGCCCCAGGCCAGTGTACATCTCGCGGACCCGATAGGAGGTGGCAGGTGAGAGCAGGCCTGCAGTCAGATGATACAAGCACAGCTGAGGCCAACACATCAGAAGACAGCAGACCTGAGCAGGTGGCCTGACAAAGACGCAAATGTGACCTGCCACTGATGGAACATGAGTGAATGTGGCCTCTTGCTAACCAGAACTTGTTATGAGACACAGTCAGACACTCCCAAGGAAACTGTTGTATCAATGACATAGCTAGCCATTTAACACTTATATAGTGTAGCCTACATGGAGTATCTGCTTCCGTTTTCATCCACCTGCACTATTTCAAGGTGGGGTTAATCCAATAAAACGTGCTTTATTCTATCATAGACCCTATGAAAGGACACTGGTAAAGGGCTTTGTCCTTATCTCCTCCATCGGCACATCTGTCCTCCCCCCCCCCAGCCCCTCCCTCACACTCTGCCCCATTCTCAATTTCCCAAAAGCTCAGGGTACACAAATGGCCTATCACCCTTTTCTTGAGACCATAAGGGTATATTTTAATCAGCGTCGTGCACAAATGAAATGTCACGCCCTTTAATGTGAGAGCACTGTGGGAAATGTCGATAGAAATGTCAAGTGGTTGCAGGGATGGGGGACCAGAGGGGTTGATGTCATCTGTGGTACAGTAAGGCCCCACTGGGCATCCCCAACCTTAACACAGGGTTGGGACAGTGGAGGCAAATTGGATTAGTGTAAGTTCTACAGCCATAACTGCACCTCACGGTACAGTTACAGCGATAGGGATGTGGTCAGATATATGGTCCTGAAAAGGAAATATACTAGAAAGTTGCGATTGATGAAAAGAACACATGATAAAATCATTAGCCATTATTGGTTGATTAATGTCAGCTATATATGGCTGTCCAATACCATCTATCTGTCCAATACATATGTGCATTAAAGCATGCATTACATTTGATACATTATACACCCTATTTGGCATATGAGACAGTGAAAAGACAAAGACCAAAATACCAAATACTAATAATAGTTTTTGCTCTATAGTTTAGTATGTGTTGTTGCATAGTTTATTTTACCTGTGTTAAAGTTTACTTCCACAAGGAGAGAAAAGAAAACCATGCGCTTTGAAAAAGCAATCATCTTTCCTAAGTTGATCTTTTATTTAGCGTTCATAGCAGATTGAGGTAAGAAGGCCTTCCTCCACCACCCTCCTCCCGCCAACAGGAGAGTCTAAATGTATTGGTCTTAAAGAGGAGGGGGATTATTTCCCCTTGCTGATATAATGGTCCACCTGTCAGAGGGAGTTAAACATGACGCCCTTATCGCTGACAGGTACACTATCACCCTGCCCGAAATTCCCGAAATTCAATATTTCTCGGGGGGGGGGGGCAATTAAACCATAAGGAAAATAAGGACAGGGAATTGTGCTCCCAAACCAGGAGAGTCAAGGCTGTTTGCCATATCGCGCTGACGACATAATTCCACTGCTAGAGAAAGAGAGAGATAGATAGATAGATAGATAGATAGAGAGAGAGAGAGAGAGAGAGAGAGAGAGAGAGAGAGAGAGAGAGAGAGAGA
>JAODLL010000024.1:2387030-2397165 GCA_026546735.1 Forbesichthys agassizii | reverse complement strand
AGAGAGAGAGAGAGAGAGAGAGAGAGAGAGAGAGAGAGAGAGAGAGAGAGAGAGAGAGAGAGAGAGAGAGATAGATACATTGTCTGGGCATGTACCTATGCAGGCAGATTGTGCGGTGTGTAAGTACGGTGTACTGGAAGAGACCTGGGCTCAGGCTCAAATTAACTGTGTGGCAGACTGGACTGTCAAATGCAATTACCTGCCTTGCATTTCCCGGACCACCCTGCTCATTTTTATTTCCTCTTCTTCTCCCTTCATCCCTCCCTTCATCCCTCCCCTCCTCTCCCTCTCGCTCTGCCCATCTCGACGCGGTCTCCCACTCTGAACATCGGTGGCGTCGGTCACCTCCCTGTCAACTTGGAAGGGCCTAGTAATGGGAGTCTTGCACTTGCACATTTAGAGGCTATTTTGAGTGAGGAGACGGGCCCTGACCCCTTCTCTCCTCCGCTCTCTCTCCCTCGTTCCTTCTTCCCCTCGGCTTCTCCACCACATTACAGGACAATTATCTCAGTCTAGTCGGAGAGGGCGATGGGGGTTAAGTTGAATAGCCATTGGCTCTCGCTGATTGCTTTTTCAGATTTATTCGATTACAAATTAGATCGGAGGACTCGGCCACTATGGTGCTCGTACTGGGTGTCTGTGTTTGTGTAGATACGACTGTGTGTGCTCACGTGCACACCTTTTTTTGTATCAATTCCATTGGATGAGTGCATGTAAAATGTCCGTGCACGTGTGATGAGCTAGACTTTCTCTTAGTAGTGTGCTGTGGTTGACCCTTCCTGATTCAGCCATGTCTGACAGCCTGAGCTGTGTGTGTTTGTGTGTGTGCGCGCGCACGTGCGTGCATGTGTGTGTGTGTGTATGTGTGCACATGCGTGCGTGTGCATATGTGTGTGAGTGAGAGACTTAATGACAGCTGCTATAGGACCGTCCTTAAAAGTTACTGAAACAGGAATACACAGATCGCTATTTGTTATTGGCATCTCAGAGAGCATAAAGAAAAATACACCAACATAATATGTTTACATATTGTGTACATACAGTTTTATGTACCAAACAGCCATAAACAAGACCTGTACAGTATTTATATAAATCGGGTAATGTGCATATGTTATGTGCGTCCTGGAATGCTTAAAGAATAAAGGTTGTAAAGGAATGTATCTGTAGCTTTTTGTTCATTCCCTATCAACTCCATTGTATCAGAAAAAATGTTAAGGTCAACATACCCTCGGGATGGCGCCCAGTGGCGCTTTAACACCATTATCCCTAGGATGAAAACACAATCAATCAAGTCCAAATACATGTATGCAAGGGTGTAGGAGTGACTTCAACATTAGGGGGGACACAATTTAGGGGGACATTTTGAGGGTTAAACACATAGTTTCCTGCATTCTGGTATAATTGTATGCACCCATTTGTGCCTGTGTGTGTGTGTGTGTGTGTGTACGACTGGAGATGCTATTAATATAGTCAGACATTATAACAACTGATAGGCCTAGTCAGTTGCTGTTTCCTATTCACAGACTTGCTGCAGAAATACATATGTTTACCTTCTGCCGTAAGACTATATATAGGCAAGCAGGCTATAGCGTACTATCACAAAAATGGTTGCTGAACGGCTTAAATGAATTGGGTCTATTCAATGAGCAGAAGAATGAATGTGAAAGTCACACAGCCGAACAAATCTCCGATGAGTTATAAAGGATTTTATAACAGAAAATGATCAGCACATTATGTGACTATTGTCTAAATAGCCTACGATTCAGAAGCAAAAGCGGTTCCAGCCCATGCAGACTGGCATCATGGAAGGAGACATTACACAAACCTTTTACATGAAACAATTAGGCTGCAAAAGTCTGTTTCAGAGCGAGACTGGCACATTTTGCAAGTGAATCAGTCGTGCTTCCAAAATAAAATGTTTATATTTTTACATTTATTTCTCACTCGCGGGAAACATTTTGGGTAGGATAAATACAGCTGTTTCCAATATTGGGGGGGGGGCATGTCACACCCATCCCCACCGGGGCCTACGCCATTGCGTGTATGCATGTTTGCATACATATTTTTGTCCAAATGCATCACTTATTATCTAACAGGCAGCCTGGACGGTGTGGATTGTTACGTGAATGTGTTATGGGCCAGATGTAACCGTTCCGTCTATTGTAACCATGGCCGTCCAGTCAGTAAGCACGGTGTATGGCTGGACAAGGAAGGATTAATTGTGGTTTCCATGGAACCCACAATATCTAACACCACCTCTCCTTCCTGCTGATGCACTGGGTTACATAATTATATCAACTGATTCACTGAGATTTCATGAATGACTTGCGATGTGTAGCTACAGGCACTCTGGCTGGATGTCACTGTCTTCTGTCATGGTCTCCCCTTTACTATATTTCCCTTTTCTTCCTCTTTAGCAATCTCTCACCTTCTGTGCTCTCTCTTTCCTACACGTTGCAAATTACATGCACATCCTTTGGACTGGATTATTTCACGCTGCAATCTTTATGCAAATTTGTTTTTGGGGCAAGCGGCCCCTTGTACATCACGGGACACTCTTCAGGTGGTTCAAAGTGAAAGTAAGACAATAGAGTGAGAAAAAGATGAGCAAGGAGAGAGTGAAAGGAATAGAGAGGGAGAGAGAGAGTGAGAGTGAGAGAGAGAGAGAGAGGAAGAGAGAGGGGGGGATATTGCCGTTTCCACTCTATTTCCAGCCCGGTGTCAAAATGAATTTCATATCTTAATATGGAGAAAGTGCTTACTCTTTGAAATAACAAAAAGGTGGTAGCCAACAGAGAAGAGAGAGGCTCAAGAAAAAAGGGATAATGGAGGGACAACAAAGAGAGGGGTATAATGCTGACAGTAAAATGAAGAGCAGTGAGAAGTCAATTAAATGAAGGGGGTTGGCCCTCAGGTGGGAGAGTAGAGAGGAAAAAGGATGGAGAGTAGGGGACTGTCTTGCCTTAATGAGCTTAGCCCCAGGTCATGACTCACCAGCTGGCTATATAGCTGGCTATAGCTGGCTATATAGCTGGCTATAGCTGGCTAGCTATGCTGACTGGCTAACTGTAACAGTGTCACATACTGTATACCGATAGTGAAAGGTCCTATGAAAGAATGAATAAATGAATGGAGCAACGTTGTAAAGTAATATTGTATTTAATCAACTAAATGTATTTTCTTATTGAACTTTTCAACCTCTTTTGGCTGACTGTATATCACGTTAATGACACTTGCCAAAGCTAGTCACGGTGTTTTAAGACAAAAGTGAGTCCCAATGTTTGAAAGATAAAAGACATATTCATACAGTGACCAAATGTATATAATAATAATAAAGATATATGGGTTTCAGGTCGGTAGTGCAGATTAAGGATGTACAGAAAGCCCACTTTTGGTATGTGTTATTTGTATATGCTGTGTGACTAAATCATTTGTATTCATATTTATATTTTTATAAAAGTGAAAACTAGTGCAACAATATAGGAAAATGTGGAAAAGGTTGGTGGACATAATGCAAAATGTGCACATCCACGGAAAACTGACATATATGGGAGGGTATACAGCTCACCTACAGCTGTATTGCACCATAGGCTGTACAGCTGTTCTTGTGGATGTAATAGGCTATTTAACATGCAAATGCATACAGTATACAGTAACATGTGCATGGTAATATATAGTATATATACATTAAATATAGTATATATATATATATAGTAATAGTAGAGTAAGCATATTGCATGGTACAGTATTCTATAAAAATTATACTGAACAACACTTGTTTTCATATTATTTTTGATGGGAATGTGTGCTTGGTATGTCTAATATTACATTTGGAAAGT
This sequence comes from Forbesichthys agassizii, assembly GCA_026546735.1. Classification (NCBI taxonomy): domain Eukaryota; kingdom Metazoa; phylum Chordata; class Actinopteri; order Percopsiformes; family Amblyopsidae; genus Forbesichthys; species Forbesichthys agassizii. The sequence goes on along the minus strand of JAODLL010000024.1, from coordinate 2,393,326 downwards.
AAACTGGTCATCAGTTTTTCGGTGGACTTTCGGCACAACAGGTGACCGCAAATGAATGGTTAAAATTAGATTAGACAGCAGGTAACAACCACTAACCAGCTAGACAACGGCGCTAACAATAGCCTGCCATGAAAAACAGAAAGTAGCTCAACGTGCTTTGCAAATATCGCAATCCTTGTCATGTGTAGATCCGAACAATAAATACTTATACTGCTACACTACTGCTACACTACCAGTTATACTGCTACACTACCAGAAATACAGGCTAAAGGCCGCCGCCCACTGGCCGCATCATTTGGCTGCATGTCAAGGAATGCAATGTTCGAAAGGTAAAGTCAAATTGACGGAGAAGCTCAGAAACCTGCAGATAGTCAATGCATGTTTATGGCTTGACGCCCAAAAAATAGGGCTATTAAGGCTATTCATAGATTATGTTTCCAGCTACATTAATGGCTTTCCTGTGGCCAGTGTTCCCCATGACATCAGCACCAAACTGAAAATGGAAAATATTTCTTGGAATAACCATTTTATACAGGGAATAATAAGGCATGGTTTGCACAATGTGTTTTTATTTCAGCTTCATCTCTCAAACGCCAAATGATGTAATAAACCTATGTTTTTGGAATTTGAAATACATTTGACCCAATTGGGTATATGGGTTCAAAATCCCACCCTTTATTATTTCCATGCCTGGATGGTAACAACATTCACACATGTTCTAACAATTTGACTTGTCCTTCCACCTTGTTTCATTGATGCTTTGTAAATGGAACTAGGAGAGTAAAGCATTTCACAAGCAGGGAATAGTCTTGTCTCTTGATGCGGTATGTATTTTCTGTTCCCTTTATCGTCACTTTAACAGCAGGGGGAAAATACAGACAAAAAAAAAAAAACACTTCCAAGATTGCCAAGTGGCAAAGTTGAGCTAAAGCTGGAGCGTGGAATCTCATGAACTAAAGCCCCTCGAGGGAGAGAGAGAGAGAAAGAGAGAGCGAAGGAGATGGTGAAAGCAGTAAGGAGAGGAGAGGAGCAGATAGACAGAGCGTAAAAGGGCGTCTGCTGTTCGTTGTTGGAGACGATAAAAACAGTGGGGGTGAATGAGGGCCTTGAGCTATGATAAACACATATGCACACACTGCCGTAGTTCACTGCTCAAGCACCTGCCTGGGTGCCTTTGCGGATGGGGGTGATTGCGCAGGCCTGACTCATCCTTGGCTACATGTGGAGCCCCGGGGAGCCTCAGATTGGCATGGAGATACTAATGGTGCGGAGCAGGAGAGCTGCTGGGAACCGCAAATCTCCGACTGTGGGGATGCAGCGGAAGTCTATGCGGGATCAGCCTTTCGCCCGTCAGCCCTGGGTTTTGATCTACAGCGAGGCTCGGCTTTTGATGTCTTAATCATCTCCCCCGATCGAGCTCCGGGGAGGTTAGGGGAATGGAGAGCAAAGGGGAGGGGAGGAAAGAGACCGAGTGGGAGAGAGTAGTGCAGGGCCAAGCCCAAGGATGCGGGCCCTGTGTGGGTACGGGATCAAGAAAGCCAGTGCCTGCTTCTCTCTGAGTGACTACAGTCTCAGCTGGTTCGACTGATAGGCCCGTAGGTGTCTGTAAACACGCCCCTGGTTTTCTGAGTTCACAGCTCCCTGCTGTTCTATGTACAATGTAACAATGAGATACTCATGGAGCTACTGTACGAGTTTCAGCACAATTGATCAGTGCCTCCAAAATCATTTGCACAGCGCACGTGGAGTTGAGATGGAACTTTGATAGCAAAGTGAAGTATGCATGATGTTTGAGAGCTGAACTTCTGAAGTAGCTGAAAGAGTCTCCTCAATGATCATAAGCCATGAAACTGAGAGCCAGAGTTCAGCATTGACAATTTCACCGCAATTAAACCAACAACCACAGCATGGAGCATAGGCCATGTGTGTGTGCACGGAAAAGAGAAAAAGAAATAAAGACAGTCAAGACCATTGTTTTAATCACTTCGTAGAGAGAGAGAGAGAGAGAGAGAGAGAGAGAGAGAGAGAGAGAGGCTAACCCCCCTCATCCCCCCCAACTACCATCTAAAGAGATATATCAGCATGCTGTGTCACCCCAGCGCTGCTCTCTTATAAAAGACACACGTAATTAATAAGTCAACAAAATCTTTTCAAATGCTGTGTCACAGTGTTCTACCAGTCAGTGAGAACAAAGATCTGCCTACAGTTTGAGCAGCGCTGACTCCTCCTGCCAAAGCAGGGAAAGAGGTTGATCTAACAGGGCACTTTAAGTTAAGAAGTTTAAAATTAGGTCTTTTATAGAATATAAATCCGAATTAAAACATAACTGCCACGGCAAAGATGGAACCCAACAGGATATAATAAGTGCCCACTGGTGGAAAGTACCAAGTGGCCAGTCTGTAAATGTGCTGGTATAGGATAGCTATCAGTTTATTTTTGCTATAACAAAACAAAATAACTATAACCATAATCATCTGTAGTGCACCGGGTAGTCTTTGGTAGGGATGGCAATTTCGGCACCCAAGCTTTAAACATTCCGAATCTTTCAGCACTTGCAGATTTTAAACAAAGTTCCGAAGACACAGTAGAAACGGCAGAGTCACATGGTCGACGCTTCAAACGTGACGGAATGTTTCAATCATCACAGTTTAGAAACTCGGAAAAGGGGCGTTTAAACGCAGACGGTCCCGTGGAAGTGTTGTGAGAGTTTATTAAGAGAAGGAGAGATAGTGCTGTTTTTGTGGATTGCTGACAAATATATTTAATTCACAATTAGACTGTCTGTCTGTAGAGGAGCCATAGTTATTATATAGCCTATTTATATAGCCTATATGATTAGTAAACAGATATCATATCAATCTTGCAGTAAGATAAACAGGATTCATCTTAACTGCGCAATCGGACTCACTCTGCAATACCTCAAAGAAGCTTAATATTGGAGATATTAGCTCTGGTCTAACATTAGCCGGGGCCGTTCACCTGTCATACAGGAGGGCCGTGTTCAAGTCTGTTTCTAACCTTCTTTTGGAAATGTACAATTTAATGTCCTATATTGCTTAAAAAAAAGTCTTTCTAGCTTAGGTTTTCCAAACCATGCTCATTTAAAACATGGCTGTGCCACAGTTTGACAATGAAGTGTAAAATGTAAATGATGATGATCAAGATATTCTCTACATTAATAAACTAAGTTTGGAATTCTGACATATTCCAAGTGGGAGATCAGCTTCTGGTCCGTGGATATAAGCAGCAAGCCTAGCTCTAGGAATGCTTGATGCATTTGTCTGGTCAGGTCTATAATGTAATATGACGTACTGTGTGCATTTGCAGCCCTAAGAGGCTGTGTGCACAGGAACATCTTCCTAGGCGCCAGAGTTAAAGCGAGATACTTACTTATTCAATCCTGTGTTAAGGCAGAAGTCAATAAACAGAGTGATAAACACCATTGATAGAGACCTCAGCTGCTCTACCCTGGGCCTGCCCTAGACACACCCGATGCCAGCCCTCAAATGAGGTGTTTAAATACGGTGGTAAAACCCATTTCCTTAAATATGAACCAAAACATTTGATTGAGCTTTCTTTTGCCAAAATTATGACACACATTAACTCCAACCTCTTAGCTGGTGAATTTAATCCATCAATTACCCAAAGAGCTGTTGCAAATTCCCCTCGTTCTTCAGACACACACACACACACCCAAACACACACGCGCACAGAAAAACATGTGCACACACACACTCACACACGCAGGACAGATTTGCTGCTCGCTATATTTATCTGGTACCGATGCATATTTATTTCTAATTCTTACATGGCTGCAGGCTGTGCCGTGATTTGCCATCCTCAACTGGTATTAGTGGCCCTATAATAGGGCTTAGAATTACATGTGGAACCCTGTTGGAGTCTCATGGCTGGATTTAAGGTAGGATTTATCATGTTCAGAATTATTCACTGCTCAAGCGCCTTTCCAGGCTCTATGAAGAAAACCGCCTGGGCTGAGAGTCTCCATTAAGGCCACGATGAAAAAAGAGAGAAAAGAAGGGAGATAATAGAATGGGATGTAAAGAGGTGGAGGAGGGGAATCATATAGTAAAAAGTGTAACAGGGTAGAGCAATGGCAGCCAACAGGGAAAACAGGGATTTAGAGAAAACTTAACTCTCAGCTGAGTAGACAAAATGCCTGTGTGAAGATCTATAAAGTTTTCTCTCAGGACTTGGTTCAGGACTTAATGCCGAGCATCTCGTTTGACTAGTAAAATTAAACTTGATGTATCTCTTAAACATGCCAATGTCAAATACCGGAATAATTAGTCTTGTGACCTGCTTTTACAGCACATTAAAATGAGCGACAATTTTAAATGTCATGGTACGAGTCAGATTCTCGTCTTATAGTCTTCTCACCGTCTGCTGAATGCACACGTGCACACGCGCGAGTATGCACACGCGCGACCCTGTTCTAAAGAACATGATGGAAAACTTAAAGTCCTGCAGGCTAGAGCCTATCTGTCCGCGCTGTTGACACACGTCAGCGCTGAGACGGCCAGCTCACCTGTCAGGAGAGAGAGAGGGCAGAGGATGAAACACTGGCACCTCAGGGGTTAAAATAACACGCCCGAGGACACGCACACACTGCTGACTGCAAAGCAGCTCGTACACAAACACAGGAGCTGCGATGTTACACTTACACTGTAGAACCAATGAAAAGAGTGTTTGGCATAAAGCAAGAAAGAATTACACACAGTTTTAGTATTGTCATTTAAAATGAACATTTTCTAATGCTAATGTACAAACACATATATACAGACAGATGTTGATTTTCCATTTTAGTTCAAAATCCTTGTTTTACCTGGTACTGTTTGGTGCCTATACTTGTATGACATTCACCTACCGGATTTTCTGAGACTTGCATACATTTTCTAACGCACAGCTCTGCCCACAATAAGTACATGCCAGAGGGTATTGAGGACAAACATGATTCTAACAGCTAGATGTAGGTAAACATTCACGTCTCGCTGGGTTGACATGAATTGGGTCGATCGCTTTCAAGCTCGTGGTCCATTGGGTTAGCAAGTTAATTCTCTTCAAAATATGCAACTTTTAAGGGGGAAATATATTTTGTCTTTTTTTCTGTCTTTTTACACATAAAGTTAATAATTGATGACACGGGCCTAATAATAACATGTTACTGCTCATTGTTCCACTTGGGACTTCCCATAAGACTAATTAGTTCTCCCAAAATTTTAATCACTAAAGCCATGTTTTTCTTTTTCTTGGCAGTCAAATGATATGTCATTTTAGCATAACCATTTTCTACGTTTGTTAAATAATGTCACTCCTGAAAATGAATTAACACTGTGTAGACAAACACGTGTTCTCTCCAGAACAAAGAGCGGTAGAAGGTTAAATATATCCTAATAAAACATAGAGATGTCTGTGGCTCACTGTTCCCATCCCCTCCACTGAACAATGAAATGTGGGAGAGAGAATGCGAGATACAAAATAGTGACTCTGAGGAAAACAACAACAAAGAGCAGGGAGCAGCCTGACTCTTGCCACCATTGGCAGCAAACCAATCACGGCACCCATATCTATACATGAGCCTCGAGCCAGACTCCCACCCCCAACCATCCAACCACATCAATCACAGCGCCCCCTACTTCTCCAACAGAGATTGCTTTATGTTAATTCTCAGTTATTCTTCTTTTTCGTCCTTTTCATGTTATATTATTATGCTTCTTGTCTCTGTTTTATAAAAAGAAAAATCAGTGTGTGTGTGTGTGTGTGACCAGTCATGGGCCATGCCCCTTGGTTCAGACGTGGCTGTGAGGTATAGAGAAAAGGTAGCTGGGTAGTCTGGGTCCTGTTTCTGGACCAGCTGTCTTCTATAGCAGTAGGAACCTCTGGTAGAGCAAACTGAATAATAAGAGCTGCAACATGACCCTAATCTCATCTCTAATAAATCACAGTCACTGTGTGTGTGTGTGTGTGTGTGTGTGTGTTGTTGTTCTCCCAGGAAGATATATACTGTATACAGTACAGTACAAGCAGCCACAAGCACGGGCAAAATCACACGCACACTTGGAGTGACGGGAAACGCAGGGCAAAGACACATATGCTAAAATAAATCTGATTATTTGCATGACAACATCCACAGTTGAACGAACTCTGTGATTATGCACATGACAACATCCACAGTTGAACAAACTCTGTGATTATGCACATGACAACATCCACAGTTAAACTAACTCTGTGATTATGTACATGACAACATCCATAGTTAAACTAACTCTGTGATTATG
>JAODLL010000024.1:2361811-2384297 GCA_026546735.1 Forbesichthys agassizii | reverse complement strand
AATATTTCAGGTAGTTTACTGAATACGAACTCAAAGCCCTTCTCTAATATATAAGGGATAAGTGGGCTACATACATGACAACACCCAAAGTAATAAATAACTATTTGTGATAATGTACATGACAGTATACACAGTTATAAATAACTATTTGTGATTATGTACATGACAACATCCATAGTTAAAAAACTTTGTGATTATGTACATGACAACACCCAAAGTAATAAATAACTATTTGTGATAATGTACATGACAGTATACACAGTTATAAATAACTATTTGTGATTATGTACATGACAACATCCATAGTAAAACAAACTCTGTGATTATGTACATGACAACACATATACAAACACACATGCATACAGAAATCACTTTTGGCTGCTTCCACAGTATAATGTGTGTGCGTGTGCCAACATGTTGGCCAGTTACCATGACAGGGAATTGGACCAAAGGTCACGGAGGTTGGCACAGGGGGTGAAAGAATATTTCATAGCATGTTGCATCCCCTCCTGAATGTATATATCTACATGCGATATATGGTAAATGATTACGCAGGGCATTTCATTTTGTTACTATACATTTTATGCATACATGTTGGTGACGTCTGTGATCATGCAGGGCAGATTAATTAATGAAAAAATTATGAGTATTGTCCCTAAATATACTGTGACTAGTTTTTGCCAGGACGCGGAGGTGTAGGGAAGAGGGTGAGTGCTCTCGCTGTAAAAAAAAAAGCCGATATCATTGTCGTAATGGGCTGGTGGAATTCATGTTGACTGCTTGCAGTTTTAGGCATACAGGACGACGTAAACTTTGGCGACCACTGTGCTCACAAGTTCCACTCAAGGTTTAAGAAGTCCCCGGGTCTTCATTAATCATTTATACAGTAGATACACGACATGGATCACATCCTGCTCCCTTGTCTCTCTCCTTCTCTCTTTCTGTTGCTCTCACTCTCTCTCACACCTCTGCCATGGAAGTAATCAGTTTAGCTGTGACATTCTGTTTTTGCTGTGGTTTCGCTGAATTTTTCTTGTCAATATTCAATTAATTTGCTCAAAGCAGAGGGTAAAGATTAAGGAAAATGAATATTGGATTATCAAAGGGACCCACACAGGCAGACAGAAAGGTTGACTTCCAGCAATAACAAAAAAATCTGCATATTACAGTGGATTATTAGGCATGTTTGGCTCATGTTATGATGCATATTCGGCACTATTATTACAGTTTAGGGACTAAAAAGATTCTCAAATGGGAGACAGCATGATACAGCCTGGCATTACCATTCCTTGAAAAATAAATATAGCTGATATTAACAGACTATGAATGGTGCTAATCCATCAAAATCCAATAAACAACTATAACAAAATTAGAGAGAAAAACAATTGACGGCAAATAAAATATTCATACATAGAAGCCAAATTAAATTGCAAGAGAAATAACATTTGGATTCCTGTCAAAAGGGACAAATTAAGAGTTGGAAATGACATACAGTTTCAGTGTTCTCCTGCTCTATCCTATTATAGCGGATACAGGTTCCAACTTTTCACAGTTCCAACTGTAACTTTCCAACCGTTTATTGATCCAGTGCACTTTTAGCTGCTTCACACTTCTGCCTCCCGCCCACCCTCCAACAGTGTTCATTCAACTCTCCTCCACCGTACAAGTCACTCCCTTTCTCTCCCGTTACACAATTTTTCCCACACACACACACACACACACGGAAGTATTATGCATAAACACAGCAGTTCCGTCCTGACCTGAATAAATATAAGTTACCTTAGGCAGGGGGGTCTCCGGGCGTGGCAGGTTTGCTTGGGAATGGGGTTAGAAGAGCCAATTAATTGGACTCTTCCGTCTTTTTTTCAATTCTCCAAATATGCCCCGACAAACTATTAATGCACACGTTGCCAATGTGTCCCATTACATTCAACCAAGGTCATAGCAAGTGTATGCTTATTCTGGCACGGGCTCAAACTAGCCCTATTAAATAGGATTTTGTGAGGGGGGGGGGTCTGAGGCAGTATTGAGTGTGGTGTGTATGGCCCATCTTGTGTAAACAGACTTATTTTGTAAACCCCGCTTACCAAAGGCTTAAAGGTAACACTGAAACGGCATTACAGCAAAGTCCTATTACAGTTTTGGTAAGGAGAGTTCAGGAGTTCACACTGGGGTCCAGCAAGCCAAAGCTCACGTGAAGCAATGACAACTGTTAACAGGCCATATTAGTCCCTGTATCATCAATACTGCTAGCTAGGCTTGTGTACTGTAATTATGTCTATGAACATGCCTCTTCATGTCTGCAAGAACGTGTGTGTGTGTGTGTGCTTGCATTTGTGTGTGCTCTAAAATGGTGAGCATGCTTTGGCAGAGGGACACATTGCTGTGACCAAGATGGACCCTGGCAGGGTAGCAAACATAACAACACTGTCTGTGCCCTAGCCGGTAAGGTCAGAGGTGAGTCACATACTGTAATTGTAAACACCTTTCACAAGCCAGACCTCAACACACGTACAGTACACAGCTAGTTGACTACATGCCTTCTATCAAACTAACAAAGGGTCTGGCTCACTGCTCAATTAACTGATTATTTAAACTCTCTCCCTCTCTCTCAATAGAACAAGGCCACAAGGCCAAGTACAGTAACAATGTACACTAATAGATGTTTAGCACTGTATTTAGCCAGGTAACAGGACAACTTCTTTTCCCTGCCATTTTGAATAAATAATTTGAAGGGTGAGCACTGAGCAGTGATTTGTAGCCTAAATGGAAAAGACAAAGCCAAGCACAGCAAGAAACATGAACAAAATAAGGTCTCTGAAGACTATCGGTAAGCTTAATTGTCAACATTACAAACATGTATTTCTTTAATTTGCACAGATTCTGTGGAAGAGAAGCACTTGTGTGTTTAAAGCACTGTGACTCTGAGCCAATCTGAGCCAACTGTCAGAAAGAAGGGGTCCAGTAACCTCGCACTGCTCTGATGAGACAAACAACACTAATGGCTTCCCAGAGAAATCAACAGCACCGCACAACAGAAACATCATCCGTGACTCTATGTGGTCCCTTTGGATAAGGACCGTGAGAAGAGCAAGAAATGTAACGGAAGAAGAATTCACTATAGAATGTCAATAAAATTAGATTAAATGCTCGAAATGCTTGACATTTTGTTTCAAGATCTAAAATATGTATATACTGCCTATACTGCCACACTGGAAGCGAAACCGGCTCAGCGACACCAGCATATTGTAGTAGAAATCTGACTGAATGCTTTGGTTTGTGTCCAAGTGAGACCCTGGCCTGTTGACTGTGTGTGGGCTTTCCCTTTGAGCCAGAGTCCATAGCTGCCGATGAACAATGTAGCGCTGGTCACAAGGCAACCCCTACACAACGCAACCACGCACAATGTGATCACCCCAAACTAGATGCACTGCTAGAATGCAAACACAGAAAACCAGAGGGGAGAAACCATTTCAAGAATTATGACTATATCATTTTGGATAAGAATATTTATTTATCTTACCCTTTTCTAAATTCCTACCTATAATGGAATATAACGTAGGTAATAGCTATCTTGTACAGACATCCTCTCAGAGTGATGCAGATTGTTTCTCAAGAGGATGTTTAAGCACATAGAAAACCTGTCTCATCCACTTACAGTAGACTAGAGTATTACATATGCACATTCACTTCTAGTAAACTAGATTAAAACCACCCTGGGTTATAAGATATCTGCAGCTCATATAGTGGATAATAGTGTAATAATGAATGAACACTTATGGCAGTGGCTTTTGCCACGTTTGCATTTGAATATTTTACATTTGAAAATGGTTAATATCATTTGTCAACAATTTAATCACAATTCCCCTTGAGGCCATATTAAATGCCACACCATATGGCACAGTGCGAAGGACCTGCTTGTTCCTATAGCATTTCGTTACAACAAAAGGAAGGAAAGGCTTTACAAGCCATTACTTTTCATATTCTCTCATATGCAACGTATTTAAATGGATTCAGTCTAACACAAATCTTTTGGGACATACACACTGACACATACCCGTACAGACGATACACTTAAAAATCTATTTCACTTGCCCCATATCATGCCTGTCCAGAGAATGGCCTGCCTTCTATTGTGCCAGGAACAAACTATCTTCATTGTTGTTGCTTTGGGCATGCATGGGTGAAGTGAGGTAAATAGGTTACAAAAAAGAGAGAGAGAGAGAGAGAGAGAGAGAGAGAGAGGGGGCAGTATAGAAACAATGGAAAATCAGCATGAGAATATCTAAAATAACCTTATCGTTACCACAGTGTATCAATTCCACTTGTTTTGGATTTCTGCCACAAACTGTATGAAAGGCTGACTGTCTGCAGGTGTGTGTGTCTGTGACTGTATATACTGTATTGTAGATATATTGTGTGTATGTGTATATATATATATATATATATATATATATAGAGAGAGAGAGAGAGAGAGAGAGCAAAGGCCTGATGTGAGAGCCTCTCATGCGGCACATGCAGGACAGATTCTGGCACAAAGCCGTCAATCAAATATGACCCCCTCCCCCCAAGGATACACACACACACACGTGTGCACACGCTCACACACTATTCTGTTTAGCCCAGTCCAGATGCACCTGGAGAACTCTACACACTCTGTGTTTCAGAAAACAGAGGGAGAAAAATGAAAAGAGAGAACCCAGATGTTCTATGCCTCTCTCTCTCTCTCTCTCTCTCTCTCTCTCTCTCTCTCCCTCTCCCCCAGCTTGCCTGCTGGGGTGGCTGAGGGCTGTGGACGTGTGCACTCTGTTGTGACTGGTACCAGATGTGCTCCATTGACCCAAATCACCCAGGCAGTAGACATGCCACATAGGCCCGAATCTTCAAGACCCACCGCACAATCACAATCACAAACACCTGTTTCCATTCATGGACCACGCTGGGAGAAGGACATCCTGGGAAAAACTGTCACTTTTTTTTTTCTCTGTCTTTTGTTCATATACCTCGCTGCTTCTCATTGTTTATGTTTCTATTTTCTTCTTCTGTCCTTCCCTTGTCAAGCTCATCTTTGAGATGTTTACTCTCGGGGGTAAGTAGGGTCTAACACAGATTTCAAGGTTTTCAGCAAACATGTCTAATGACATGGTGGATATATATTAATTGAATTTCCAAACACAAACTGCTAGTACTGGGTAACCAGATATTCTGTGAGGAGGCCTGTTTGATTTTGGTCGTTGTTTCATGTTACTGATTCTGAATTAGCTTAAATAAATACACCTGCATGACCTATGAGTGCTCCAGAGGTCAAAGTCATTCAAACATTTAAAGAATGGTAATTAAATTACCCTTGGTGCTGAATAACTTTAATTTGGTAGCTACACAAATTGCTTCCAGCTTTTGTCTTCCACAAAGCTCCCCCTTCAGCTGCGCTTTAATATTTTATCATGCAGGACTTGTAGCAACAAACAGCCACTCATTTTCTAAATCTTAAGTAATCAAAGTTAATTCTGCCCATTTAAATGCACACTCTAGTTCTGTTGTTTTTGCTGAAGCTGAGCTAAGGAGACGGTAAGGCGAAAGAGGGAACTTTACGACAGGGGCTTAAGCTAACACAAGCTCCTCTACGCCAAATGAACCTCTCTGTCCAGCTGGCCTGATTTATGGCGGGAAATAAAAGGGGTCCCTGCGTGGTATTCCTGGGGTTTTCAGAGGGGCCTAGTGGAACATATAGGTCCCATATTTCAGCCACCTTGTGGGAAGGTTTTGGCCCGGCTGGAGCCCTTTAATATAGTTTGACTGAGGACCACGTGAAGTGCAGCCACAACACCCTACAATAACTCTTTAATTTGGATCATGGCCCCTTGCCAACAGATCTACTACCTGAGTCTCTTTGAAGAGTGACACATTGGCCTGGGTATTTAACCATTCTGTTTGAGGTCCTGGCACTGGGAGCAGAGAGCGAGAGACGATGAGAGCATGTGAAAGAGAGAGAGAGAGCAATAGAAAGAGATATAAAGAGGGCAAAGAGTGAGAGAGACTGCAGTGGCAGAGGCAATAGAGGTTTGAACTGTGATAAAATAATTCACTTCATAAGCTGACAGAGAATACAGAGAGTGGGGTGGCAGCACCAACGGACCTCCCCCAGTGACACGGCATTGTTTCATAACCCATAATACCCTCCATGAACTTTTAATCACAAAGCAAAACTCGCTTAGTGATCATTGTTCAACTCTATCAATATATTCTGCATGATCATACATGTGTGTAGAATTAAGGATGGCATCTTAAACATACACATACCAAATACATTTTAGAGATTAAAGTTTGAAGCAAAGATTAACGCAAATAATTTCCCCCCTCTTTCCCCGTTAAATAATCAAAATTGAACAACTGTATTAAGTCATTATGTCGGCAGTTCTGGTGTGTTTTTTGCCACCTAGCTAGCTAGCTAGCTACAGAGGCACACAGAGCGGGCTCAGTTGGACAGAGCTCTTGGCTTTGATATGGTTCCCGGGCTGGAACTTTGGCGGCATGTTAAATATTAATAGCGATTAACCCAGTTCAAGCTCTGCAGCAGAGAGTACAGACAGAGTTCAAAGAGCCTTCTGCTGTATGCGGGCATTCTCTGCTCTCCAGCAGTTTAGCCCTGATACTGTTACCAGGAGGCTGCTATGCTGCTGCACTGCATCACAGACCACACTGACCTCTCTCTCTTTGTGAGAGAGGCACATGACAGAATGCATGTACACACTACAGTATGTGTGAACAGTGAGGCTTTAAAAGGCTTTAAAGATGTAATGGTCCAATGATCCAACGACAACCTGACCCCCCCCTCTCTCTCTCTCTCTCTCTCTCTCTCTCTCTCTCATTACCCCTTCTTCCTCCTCCTCACCATCTGAATTCCTAATAAACTCGAGCTTTCAGAGCTACAACATTCCTGGGCCTGGCACATTCACCCCCATCAAATAGGCCTGGACACCTCAAAGATCAAACACCATCTCTATTGTGCTGCATTGTGCAATTACCCAGACCTCTGTCTCATTCCCTTACCCTTCACCCCAACTAACCGCCCCGCCGCTCTCTCTCTCTCTCTCGCTCTCTCTCATTCTTCCCCCTTCTCCCCATCTACACACACACACACACACACACACCTCTCATCCACCCCCTTCAGCTCCCTTATTGCCCTCTGAAGCCGATGGTTATGACGCACCGGGCCTCAACAAAAGCAGGCTTTGTTTACAGAGAGCATTTGCGGAGAGGGCTCGGGAGCAGCCAAGTGCTGTCAGAGGGGAAGTAAGTGTTGGTTGGACGCTGCACAGAGCGCTGAGAACTGAGCATGTGTACATGCGTTAACACATGATCCTGTGACCCTTTCTGCTCAATTGTACATCTTTGGAATATGTTAAGTATTTTCTGGATAGGTCAGAGTGTCGCTGGTTTGGGGGTATGTGTGCATTTTTTTAATGTACACTAGATGTATGTTGATTGTATCAATGAATGATGATTAGGGTCTTGATAGGGTTATCATTACTATCACTTAGTAAAAACAGGCTAACTTGACGCAATATTATTTGGTTTTTGGTGGTGCATAACCTAAAAGTAGGCAGATAGGCTGTCGCTGTTTGACAGTACTACAATATACTGGCTCATAATGTGGCTCTCATCCTCTCTGCGTGCTTCACAGGCTCATAAATCAACAGCGCTCAGAACAATGTGTCCTTTAGGACCTTGGGTTCTCTGACCATCAGTTACACAAACATTCTGTTTGTTGGTTCAGACAAAAGTGAAAGCATATGCTGCAAGGTCCTATAAATCATCGGAATCCACACAGATCACTCTGAAGAAAACTCATTCCGAATAATGCTTCTACTGTTTCACTCCAGCGATCCGACTGCATGGCCCATTAATTGATCGTCTCTGCATAGTTCAAATTGAAAGACACCAAGAGCAAAAGATGAAAGAAAAACAGAAAGAAAACCAGGTTGGACAGCGAGCTACAGCGAGCTACAGCGCATTACAATCAGGGCGTCTGTGCTGTGAGTAATCCCGGGTGAAGGAGGGGTAGAATTCCTGGTGTCTGCTTCTTTCCGCCTGATGACTCTGAGGCGGTGAGAGCTGCGGTGGGAATGCGAGGTCACGCTGTCTGCGTTCCGTCCCCCATGATGCATCTGCCAGCGAACGCGGCCCCACTGTTAGCCATTATGTACCTATTAGCCTTGATTATCTTCTGATAGCCGCGCGCCAGTTGGTTTCACTCAGCCTGACAGTCGCAACGCTTTGTTTAACCTTATGTCTGCCGGGCCAGCAGCCCATCCTACGGGAGAAATCATGCAAAGGAATCCAGGCAAGCAAACAAAAGCATAATGAAAGTACTGCATTTACAATACTCCAGAGAATACCAGAACCATCTCCACGATATCGAAGGAAGGTCCCAGATTAGGTGTTTACAGCCTACGTTTGCTCACACTAAACAAACAGCGCTACTCCTCTGGTAGGCTACCTTACAAACATCTATTGAAAATGCACATGAAACAAAACAAACCAACTCATAAACAGGGGGTGCACTATGAACGTATTCTTATCTTCCGCAACACATTCCATTATGCGCTTCGCCTTTGTGCAACAACATGGAAGCTTACAGTCTACGTTCTCTCGCTAACATCCCCCATGAGTCTGCACAGATCTGCCTGCCAGACACATTCAATTTGCAGCTTTTGCTGGTCCCAAGTCCACAGACAAGAGGAGTTATCTGAGACAGAACGAGAAGAGCACAAGAGACACTGGGGGGGGGGAGAGAGAGAGAGAGAGAGAGGACGGGGTAACGTGGAAACATGCAGAGCTCAGTTTCTCTGCCCCGACCTTGTGTTAAGCTCTCTGGAGGCCTAGAGTTGGCCATGTTGGGTCAAAGCCTTTACATCAGAAGCCACGGGTCTGGACAGCTGACCTTGGTCTGGCGAGATGGGAGGTGACAAGAGAGGTGGGAGTTTTTTGTGTGCTGGGTTATGGAGGGCAAGGGAAATGCGTTTTCTGTTTGTGTGTGTGTGATTGTGTGTGTTGGAAGGAGAAAAATAACGTTTAGCTTAATGTGTGTGTGTTTGTGTTTCATCTGTTTGTAAATGCACACCGTGACACAGTAGACCCCCTGTGGCAAGGTCTGTGCTGTAGCACGGTAGAGTTATGCTAAGCAGCATCCAGTGCGAGCTCTGCACGCTTGCGCAAGCGTGTGTGAGTGTGTGTGTGTGTGTGCGCAGCACGGTGACCTGTGATAAGCCCAGAGGAGAGGGCTGGACCCCCGCTATGTGACAAGTGCAGGGGGCAGGCAGAGGGCCCGTTTCACCTCCCCAACAGGAGCCCTGAGGTGAGCAGGCTTTGGAGAGTGAGCGGTGTAATATGCCCTGGAATGTATTATAGTGTTTTGATAGTGCTGGAAAAGCCCTGCCCTCCACAGCCCTTCCTTATCTTTCCGATTTTAAGAGCCATGGCTCAAATTGTGCGCCAGTGTGCATGCATGTGTGTGTGTGTGTGTGTGTGTGTGTTCTTATGTACAGTGTGTGTACTCTAGCGCATCCAAGAGTGATGGTGTGTGACTGGGAGCTGAGATCTCGCATGAGGGCAGAGGCAGGTCAACCGTCTCACAACAACCAACGGATGTGGGAAAAAGGTGAGAAAACCTCACCCACTCTCCCCGACCCCCACCGTTAAGTGAGGAGTAAAATGAAAGCTTCTTGTTATATTCTTAACAGTTGTTTATGCTTGTTCTATTTAAGACAGGCACATCAGCTTGTTATATGGTCTCTAACTTATGGTCAATGTTTGCTTAAACAACTGGCCTGTAACCAGGCGCTTGAACGCACCAAGACGGGAGACAGGCCAGAGAGGGAGTAAGGTCAAACAGGGGTGAGGACAGTTAAGTGAGACAAACAGGAGGACAGAAGGAATGATAAGAACAACGCACCATGCCTCCGCGCATTACTTCACAAATAGATTATTACCAGAACCTGGGTAATACCGGCACACACACACTTATTCACTTCACAAACACAAGCTTGTACCTCGGTGCCATGTGCTACCCAGAGGCAAGCCATTGTTTTTGCTCCCATGTCAAGCGAGTGATTTGTTGATACCTGCAGAACATGACATACACTTGACCTCACCTTGTAATCCTAAGCGTAGACAAATGCCAACCTGACATTGAATACTGAAGAAACAAGAGATAGGCAACAATATTAGGTTGAATGATTTGGACAAGTAAAACACGAATACCACGTAAATGTAAAGGGAATACATAAAGGGAATGTTTAGCTTTGTTTGTTGGGAGAAGGGTTGTGCTAAAAACTTCTTGACACACAGTAGACATGCAAAGTGCCTGCGTGCGCATGCTTGCGTGCGCGTGCACGTGCTTGCGTGCGCGTGTGTGGCCACACAGGCCTCTCGTGTATAAACTGACATGCCAGATCCTGCAGCTTTTTTTTCCAAAGGTTTTTTGTTTGAGAGATTTTCTCTTCATCCAGAGCAGAAATCCATCAGCGCTCACCACCACCATGACAACAGCTGCAGCACTGGGCCCATTGTAGCTTTTACCTCTGTACCTGTTGGCCCTGCGTGTTAAACCTCTTTCCTATACCTCCTCACTGCCACAGGCAAGGGTCAGCGAGAACAGCCTCCATTTTGTAGAGAGGGCGGCTGGGGGTGTGTGAGTGAATGGTGAGTACAGGTTTCTATTTATACTCCACCATGCAGATAACAGGAATGTCTGAATGGCCAATCAGCTGCCGGTGCTGCCCGTATCCGCTAAACCACAACATCCCTCCCCACTCACACACACACACACACACACACGCCCCCCACTTCAACCTGGCTAAACGGTCAGGTTTATCAGCAATGGCAAGAAGGCAGAGGCCAACAGAAGGAGAGATTTAGATGAGTGTCTGTGTGCATGGGAGTCATTGCGTGTGTGTGTGTGTGTGTGTGTGTGTGTGTGTGCGTGCGTTTGCGTGCGTGTGTATGCATGACCTGGGGGTCCTTCCCCCATGACCGCTGGGGAGGTCATGAACCCTGAGCCCTTTGGACACTCCATGGAGATCACAGCACCATTTATTTACAGGTTTTAGAACTACACACACACACACGCACACACACACACACACACACACACACACACACACACACAGCCCTTAATCCCTCTGGTTTAGTCAGCAGAGAAGTGTGTGTTCAAGGTCCCTGCCCTTTGTATTGATCATAGTGAACCGCATCAGGACCTCCGAGCGAGGGCCCGTCCTGTGAGACCAGACATGCATGAGGGGAATGGAAGGTCAATGGGAACAAGAATTGGGAAATGGATTGACGGAGGACATGCAGGGGGCAGAGTGGAGACAAAACACCACAATTTAGTGGGTTTTAGTAGGCGCTAGAGGCAAATATGAACACAGAAAGCTCACGACCTTGCTGTTGTGCGCAGATTAATCATTGCTGCTTGCGCACGTGCATGTTTGGGTGTGTGTGTGTGTGCGTGGGGGTGGGTGGAGCGGGGTTGTTTCAGTTCTGTCCATGGTATTGTGAAGGAAATTGCTCTGCCCAGGTGGAACGCCAGAATCGACATTAATCGGTTAGATCACATGGTAGCACAGGTGACAGCTGCCCTGACGCCACCTATGAGCCCATCTGGCATCAGTTCCACCTTATCACCGACCAGAAGATACACACACTGTTCCACAGCCTTGTGCATGTGCTTTGAAAGAAATTCATTACGGCCAGCAAATTCATCTCTGTCTCACATTAACCCGGGTTATGTCCCTTAACCCCCATTACAAGATAAAGTCAATTATTCTATTATTCATCACACACATAGCAAACAACAGGACTGGCCTTCCTTGTCTCTCAAATGTTCTGTGGCATGAACTTTCATTCTGGTGTGGTGACTAACACCGGAAGAGTCCCTTATTCTTTGTATGGTTACCACAGTAGAATACTGGATGGGCAAAAGAGTAAACAAATAGTATACCGTAATTTTCCGGCTATTAACCGCAGGTAATACATTGATTTTGCAAAATGTCGGCAGCTCTGCGGCTAATACTCGGGTCTATTCACTGGGTTAAGTTTTTTTCTCTCTTATTGGGATATTTTTATTATTATTTTTAAGGTTACTCGGGGATATTAATCACATCCAAAACTTAAATTTGTTGCTATGGTAGTAGTGGTAGTAGTAGTAGTAGGACAATATGACAATGTAGAGGGCTTTTCACAGTGGCATCCCGCTCTCCGTCCTGCCCGCCTATCATTTGTAAAAGGCAAATGTACTGCAGAGTCACGGTAGCAATGCGTCTGGTTTTGAGGTAGCCATGAGAACACAACCATAAACAAACAATATAGATAAACCAAAACAGTTTCTATATGAACCTAGCCTACTTTATTTATGAATTAAGAAAACATATGTTATGAATATGATATGCATGTCCAATAAACATGTCAGCGTATTTTGCACATTCTCTGTCTGGTATGGTCAGGTGTAGGCTACGATAAAAGCTTGTGAAATGTGATTTAAAAAATGTATATTTTTATGACAATCCCTTCATCTGGTTTCATCTGTGCTGTTTGCTTTTTTACATGCCTACAAGTCAAGAAGCATAGAACTATAGCCAAGAAGGTGAATGTCTGTCCCGCCGCGCCACCACCTCAAACATTAATATATTCTATCCGATTGTATCTCGGAGACGGGCAGCCATGTTTTCGATTCGTGCACATAAGCACGGGACTACGCCAGCCGGCCGTTTTGCCTCCCAGCTCCCAAACCGATGCCTTGGCCTTAGTCCAGTTAGAGCATATCGCACTCCAAATATTTTCCATGGGTTTCCATGATGGCCCACAAACAAAGCTTACTACTATTACTACAAAGCATACAGTAGGCTACTTACCACTCTGTTGACCAAAGGCTATCCGTATTCTGTTTTTGTAGGCTACATTCTCAGCAGATTTCTCAAAAAATTAGTATGCTGAAAAGCCCAGGTATCCACACTCATGTCCAACTGTTTACAGTCTTGCCGGCTTCGGGTTGGTGAGAGTATAGGCTACAGTATGTGCGGTATCATGTACATCATTAAAGTAGCCTAAATGCAATGAAAGATGGCCACACAGTTATATTTTCTTTAGCGGGGCCATGGTGCATGCTGAGCGCTAGCCTGTGGCCCACAAGCGTGTTAGAGGGTGCTCCCTGCTCCCCGTGGTCAATGATCAGTCCACAACCGTCTCGGTGCCTTCTCGGATGGATCCACATACATTGGAGAGCCACGTTTAAAAGTCTGTACAAAACTTGTGCAGGAAGGAGGTTTTGTCGCTGGTTTTGGAATATACTCATGATCTGATAATGCATGCAATATTCCATATTGCCAGTGTTTTGACAAAAAGTGATTACCTGATAGAAAGTTGCACCCGGAAGGAACCGCATAATGCTGCCAGCAGCCCGGTCAATTTTAGAGACACACAGAGAAACAGATCAAAGAGAATATAACATTTTTGAACAGACTCTACACGGCAAAAACAGGATTTGCTTTGTGATGATCTGGCAAGATTAATCTGCCTTCTGTATAGACTGCACTGTTGTTTTTTATCTGCCGGTAGCCTACTGACTATTGGATAGTGCCCGGTAGCCTGGCTACCGCTACTGTACTGGGGTGGTAGTAAACTGAACAGAACTAAATTATGAACAGAAATGGAACATGATTGTGTGTTTTTTATTTCATTTAATTACCTACTGACTAATGATTATGTCTGCTGCCTGGCCACCGCTAGCAATCCGAAATGAATTTGAGTAGGAAGCGGCACAAAACACACATAACTTGACGCATGTTCACTTATGTCCTGCAAGCACAGAAATATATTAACGCCATATTTTTGATCCATGCTCATTTTTGGTGACTTGGCTTGTTAATAACATATGTAGCAAACAAAAGTTACCTACCATCATTTACGTAGCCTAGCTAGCGCATACCGGTATATTGAAGTGTTTGGTGTCCGACCTTTTATTTATTTTCTTTTTTTTAAACATAAAAATGCTTCCAACCCGATGGCGTAACACTGAATAAGTTGCGCTTAATACACGGGTGCAGTTAATAGACAAGTTTGTTTCTAAAAATTGTATAAAATACTGACCTGCGCTTAATAGTCTGTGCGATTAATAGTTGGGAAATTACGGTAATTTTGTAAACTGGAAACACTGGTAAAAGTGTGTATTCCACATGGAGCTTGCTGGCTCATATACAATGTTGGTGCAGAATAGGATAGAATAAATGCAACAGTCACATATCAGAAAAATAGGGAGAACAAGGGAAGAGGGATGACATAATTTATTTCAGTTTAGTTTAGTTTAATTAATCAGATTAAGCAGAAAACCCTAAGCATTAGCCTACCCTATGCTTTCGAGTGGCACCATGTTTTGGGTCTGCATTCCGTTAAGCACTTAAGGCTGATCGGTGCCCCGGGAGGGTGATAAGAAGATTAGGCCTGATTAAAGTCATATCAGTGGTTTTTGAGCAAGGGGACCTGCCAGGACAGACACACACTTTGCATTACAACCCCTCCACCATCCTACACACCCTTCTAATATAACTTCTGCTCCTGTTTATCACTCCTCACCGTGGAGCCCGGCCAGTTGCCTTAAGCGCGAGTTCCATCCGATACTTCCACCCGATACCACGCGTAATGTTTTACACTGACGCTGGATCTGTATGACACAGGCTTCCTTGCATTCAGCACATGCTGGTGGCTGCTTGGTTTGACCTAGGAGGTTATGGATCTGAACTGTGGTGGCTCTTGAAAGCCACACTTGACATCTCACTTGCTTTCTCAAGCCAGTAATACACTGAGAAGATGCCGACCAACCCATGAGTGGGGACGGACAAGCGCACAACAGAGGTTATGTGTGGGGGAAGGAGGCTGGCTGCGAGCATATTTTGTGGGTGTTATTGTTGATTCAGCATGTTAAAATAGGGACAAGCAGCGGCAAGATTTTAGTCTGCAAACTACAGAGCAGTGCACATTTTTATGTATTAACATTACCGTCCAAATGTATTAAATCTGCAGCTCCAAGATAAAAGCATTAGGCTGTAGCTTGTCTTAATTCACATTTCCTTCAAGGGTTGGTGTACATTTTAGATAAATGGAGGTGCACCCTGTGTCTTACAGATCCTGCTTAAGCAATGAGGCTCTTCTCTACTGCTGCCTGAACACCCAACATGCCCTACACTATTGCCTTTTAGCTGAAGAAGAAATAAGCCGAGGGCTTGAGTAAGCAATGGGAAGTGGGGTGGGAGGTTGATGAAGCCACAACCAGAGCAGGGGCAATAAACAAATTAGTGAGCGTTGTGTCGTTTCTTTATCCCTTATTGAGGGTGAAAGGGTGGCTTACTGAAACGGAACAGTAAATCACCCCCTTCGAGTGGCTGCTGGGCTGACTGATTGACTTGTTGACTGGTTAACTAGCTGCCTGTTCAAGTCTCATTAGCTTGTAATGCTGAGACAAAGTGCTGAATGGAAGTGAGCAAAAGTGTATATTTGAAGTGTAAGTTGTTCCATTTGATTAGGCGTGTTTTAAGACATTAAGACATGTTTTACAAAATGTGTTCAAGACTTTCCACTTCCAACTGTTCCCTGTCGTAAAAGTGGGCATGGCCGCTCGTTTTGCCATTAGCCAAGGGTGGGGGCATGTCATTGTACCAGGCCATGGGAGCTCTTAGAAGATGCTGTTCCCATATCAAAACCACATGCTCCCATTGCTGTGATACTTTCCTACACAACAGAGCAGTAAAACCCTGGGGGTGAATTCTTAAGTACCACTGGACCATCTGTGGAGGTGGGCTCAGTGATGTACACTGACACAGTTTGGCTAGCAAGGTTGTGATAGCGCCAGCCTCCTGCATTGTCACTGGGTTTGGGTGGGCCCAAGGTGGGCTAAGATTAAAACCAGGCAAGGAATACCAGGCAGACGCGGGCCACATCTGACAGAAACCAACAGCGTTGCTTGGAAATATATACTATAAGTCGTGTTGTTTTTGTAACCTACAGGCCCTCCTTTGACAGCCCAGTCATACACATTACACACACTGATATATACATTCCAAATACATGTGAAACACACACACACACACACACACACACACAGACCATTTCTCATCTAGTGTGTAAGCCTTGCACTCTGTTATCCTGACCCCAGGAGAGAACGGGTCACGTCTGGGGCCAGAGAAAGTGTTTCTGATGAACTAGGTGCTTGGCTTCTACAGACATCCTGAGGGATGTTCACGATGGGCAGGGAAGAGAAATAAAAACAAGTTGCAGTGTGTGTGTGTGAGAGGGGCTGGTGCTGCTTGCACAAGTAAAGACTCTCCCCACACTATCTGTCTCTCACCATCCTGCAGTCTGCAGCTCCCATCTCTGTGTCTGCCCCGTTTTCACCTGCCTTTATTCCTCCAGCTTCACATCTGTCACTCGATCTTTTCTCCATCCCCCCCCCCCCCCCCCCTCTCTCTCTCTCTCTCTCTCGTTCTCTCCTTCAGCCGGCTGCCACGTGGGTGCTGTTGTTTACCGCTGAGCTCGGGCCTGGTAGAAGTGATGGCAGCGTGAGGGATGCTTGACAACTGTTTAGAGGAGTCCATGGAGCTCATTAAAAGGATAGATAGCCAACCTGGTGTCTATAGGACAGGAGAGACGGATGGATGGAGAGATGGATCGCAGGATAACAGAGAAAAGAAGGGGGGGGGCAGGGTAAGATGGGGAAGTGGGGTGCATGAGCTGGGGTTGGGGAGCGGGGGGGAGCGTGTAACGTAGAGAAAGACAGAGGACTGAACCGTGCAGCAGTCAGTGTGTGATATGGGAAACGGTGGATATGTTTCTGACAGGAGTGTTTGACAGTGTTGGTGTGTGTGTGAGTGTGTGTGTGTGAGGGAGAGAGACAGAGAGAGATGAAACGAGGAAGGAGAGAACATGGGCAGGTTGCCAAGGGGCAATCTCTAGGTCATTTATACTAAGCATCAATTAGATAGGGATCAGAGACACCTCCACATCACCTGTCAACACTTGTGCAAACACACACACACACGCATAAACAAAATCCAATTCACAAGCCACACAAGCTATGCCCTCTGGTATATCCTCATACCCTCAGCATACAACCCCTCCTTCCCCACACACACACACACACCTCCCCCCAACACTCACACACTTGCGCTGCCAGTGACCTGCAATTGACCGTGTGAACCCTGGTGTTGAGGTCAGGGATGAGGTCCTGCATGCTAGGGTCAGGGAGTGGTCACTGTGTCACTGGTCCTCACACTACACTTCTGCTTCAATAGCGAGCCCCTTTATAGCCCTGATTTATGCAATTAGCACATTGAAGGGAGCTGAAGTACAAAAAAGAGCTATGATGGCCAAAGCAACAGCCTTACTCGCCCTCTCTCAATGGATCGCCCTGTCGCTCCTGCCACGCCCATGGAACATTAGCACACTCACCGTCCGCGGTGGGGAATAAATTCTGACTGTCCAGTGGAGGCCCACTGTTCCAATCTTCCCTGTGGTTTCAACCATGGACTCATTTAGCCTTTATCGGTCGGGGAATAAAAAGGAGAATAAAAAAGAGTCACTAACGCATACACACAAGCACATGCGCGCAATCATATACATCTACAGGGGCACACATGTGCGCGAGATTCATTTTCACTCTCGACCCCACACCTCTTTAGGTCTTTAGAATTAAACAGAAAAGCCATCTGATTCATTATGGAGGCTGCAGCATTCATTGGTAATGAATTATTTTAATGACAAGAATATAAAAAAACAAAACTAAGCTCTTAAATCACAGTGCAACTCAAGCCTTTGTAGAGGACCATTTTCATACTGTCCCAAGCACCATTTGGTTCCCATGAAGCAAACCATCAAAGACAAAGGAAAATAGAAAATACTTTCAAATTTGGAGAACAAATGGGTTTTGAGTTTTTATCCACTATATAAATACATCACTTACAAGAGAATACGTATTCCCCTATATACCTATCTTGCATTAATAAACGTCAAGTACGAAGTCTGAGTGTAAACGTTCAAACACATTTGAATGAATGCACATTGGATTTTAATCATAATGGAAGTACGTATGGTAATTGTTGCTTGGAAGGTGTTACAATAGGAATGTAGTGAAGATTTCTTTCTAACTTTACAATGTAAGATGATCTTTCCTCCATGCCAAGATGGACAGTAACCTCTGAATAATGGATGTCCTAAACCTCTCTGCTCTATTAGACACTTGTTGAGCTGACAAGCCCACAAGATCTTCTCATAGGAAGAGGGCAGACATGCATGCATAAACATATTACACATAGCAATAGTAGTCCTATATACTGTATCATTAATATACATCCAGTACATACAGTATACAGTAAGTATATACAGCCAGGACACCCACACGAGTGCATGTACACAACAACATACTGTATATGCAATTGTGAATGTGCATACACACACCCACAGCATTCAGCAGAGTGGAATGTATTGCTGACCTGCTAACACCCTCTAATCCACAGGCCACAGCCACTCCAGATAGCATCTCCATGCCTGCTGTGGACAGCCCATACTTATTACCTGGGATATAATCATCTTCCATCGCTCTCTGCTCTCCCTCCGGCTACACACAGAAGCACCTGTCAATCAAAGTGGTCAGTAATGCTCTCCATATGAGACCTAACAAGCGCGGAATTCTGGAAATCCCAGATTCCGCTGTTTTATTTACTTTCCTGATAGGTGGACAAATTTTCCTATTGACTCGAGTGAGTGTATGTGGGAAGAGGAAGTGAGACGTCTGTTTCTTCTTTATTCGGCCCACGATCAATTATTCGGCATATCGGTGATAGAGAAATAGATAAATGGCCATTATGTTCTAGATCTGTGGGGTCTGCTCTAAAGCTTTTGTTTTGAAATAATTAAATGTGATCTCTCGTGCCCTTGAGCCTGGGGGGTAATGGAACACAAGCAGGTGAAATGAACCACATAATTGAAAAATCCAGAGTGCAATCCAAAACTAAGTGGCCTTCTGAAACCATATCATGGTGGGCACAACAAATTTAATAAATAACTGCTGGGCACTCTGGGGGTGTGTGTGGGGGACGTGCTGTCCCGTCAAAGGGGCCCAATGTTTCCAGGGGTTGCCGAGCGTCCATCGGGAGCGGAGGTGACACCGAGTGTGTTGTCAAGCGTAAATCCCGATGCAGAAGGCCCTTGCGAGATGGGTGTCCATATATCAAAGGCCTCAGTGACTCGGGCTGCCATTTGATCTCTACTCAGGAAATTCAAAATTCCAGGCAGATGAGGGGTGAAACTGAGAGGCCCTTAAGCCCAGCTTGTGCTAGTGATTAGGGGCAGCTGTTTCGATTCACATTTCGAAAGGACTTGAACTCTGCAACCTGCCACATTTTTACTTGGCTGGCAGTGGCTGGGGCAGACATGGGGAGAAAGGGCACTGGACATGGCCGTGATGGTCTAAGGGGTTAGTGGGTGGGGAGGGGGGCGTAGAGGGCTTAGACTTCTGATTTGTGCTTAAATAGATGGTACTTCTGATTGTTTAAGTATTTATTTATTTATGGGCATCAAACCTATTCTAGCTCATACTGTGGGACAGTGGTCTCATTAAGCCAAATTGGAGGCTATACCAATAAACAATTTAGACCAATAGAGAAAATAATCAAGATAACTCTACAAAGGCATACTATATATCATTCAATAAATGAGTACAGAGCATACACATGGAAATGGGACACAAAAAAACCTCTTCCACCTATTTTTTGCTAAATTGGACATATCAGTTATTCATTGTTTCATGATGAAAAGATGAAAACCTTCATCGTGTCGTTCAAGTCGTTGCAATGTAAATAGGCCATACTGCCCAAAGGCCTCTCCCTCATGAATGTTAACATGCTTGGAGTCACTCCAAGGTCAGCACAACGTCATACTTCCAAACACCTCACTCTATTAGCACAGGGCACCAGATAACATGCGCACACACGCGCTCCCGTGACCACGGCACACACTGTAGCGAAGAAGAATTACGCGGAGGGACGCAAAATGTGAAGGGCAAAAAATAGCTGAAAGACAAACGAAAGGCATTTGCGCAAATAAACGGCAGGTCATTGACTCCCAGGGAAAGGGAGAGGTGTGTGACAGGCACACAGAGAGTGAGGGAGCGGTGGTAGAGTGGTGAAGGCACATAAACGATTAGTCCCAAACATAGTCTGACAGCTGGACGTCTGACCTTGGCTGGATGTGAGCACCGCCACCCCCTCTGTTCATTTACATCCTCTCCATGCCAAGTCATTTAGACGCAATTCTTATTCCAACTAAGAGGAGGAGGAGGGGAGCCCGAGCCAAACCCCTCCTAAAAGACCTCCAGCAGTCAGCCAAGTTTAGAGTAATGGCTTTGAATGAGGTGCTGCTGGCATTACAGGCCACATTCACACTGCTCAGGGTCCTTACAGGCACAGCAGCACATTCACATGCAGAGTCGTATTACTAAGTGTCAATGATGGGAAGCTTAGAGGTGTTATTGAGGAGAGTCTAGGGTCCCTATTTTTATTGCATTTGCTTATTAGACAATGATCTAAATGCTCTTAAACACGCTTGGAGGTCAGGGAAATGTTCTGAACGGGGTCAACAGCTGACACGTCAGCTTGATGGTGAGGACGACACCGGCAAACACAGAAGTTCGGCAACAGGGGAAGAATCACAACATTTCTCATGCCAGTGTTTTCTTACCATGACACTGAATATCATATTTTGATGACATGTTAATGATTGCTTGGTTAAGCTTTGTCTTTCTCACATGTAATGGGGCATTTATGAAGGGCAGGTCAGTAGTGTATGTTGCAGCACTGATTATGTTATTTATTATATAAGGTATTATTGTAAAGAAATAAGGACATACACCAACACACTGAAGCCGATCTAGCATCAGACAGCAACTATACAGAGCCTCAAACAATACCCGTACTAAACTCAAATGTGCGGTGCCAGTGACCCTTTCCCTTCTCCTTAACCTGCTGAACTCTATACCTCCTGCAACCCTCTGGACACTTCACTTCACTTGTAGATAGATCTCAAACTAATGATTATCTTATCAGGGAACAACAAGGATGGTCGATGACCCCCCTCCGCCCGCCCTGCCACAGATACTTAGATAAGTGACTGTTTGAAGACACTTGTCTCAGCCCAGAGTCAATGATCCAGGACCACTCACTTACATGAGAGGGGAAAATGGCGTTACTCTCAGCATTGTGAGTTTGCGTTAGCTCAGTAATTTATTTGTGTGTTGATCTTTGCCTCATTTGAGACCTGCGGAATTTATTTATTATTTCAGTTAATCAAATTAGCACTGACCACTGGCTCAGAGAATGTTCATCATCCTATGAGCCTCTATTTCACCCATATAAATCACATGAATAAAAAAAATGAGGCAGCACTTCAATGAGCCAGCTGCCATGTGAATTCCACCTTGTCATTTAACCCCAGCCAGGTCCAAAGCCAGAGCCAGGCCTTGTTGCCACCCCTGCGGGCTGTGGGCCGTGCCCTGGGTTTATGGCACGTTTCACACTCCACCACCATCGAGGGGGAGAGCCAGAGATGTGGTCCCTGCACCAGGGTGTTAACTGGCCAACCTCTGTCAATACGCAAGATAAATAACCCATGACCGCCTGGGCCTTCTACGGCGGTGAATACATTTCCCATGGCAAGGGCTATATGTGTGTGTATTTACATTGTTGTATGAATGAATGTTTGTTGTTGTGCGTGTGCGTGTGTGTGTGTGTGTGTGTGTGTGTGTGTGTGTGTGTGTGTCTTCGTCTGTACAGTAGTGTGTGTTAATGTAGGCGTTGGCAGGGTTGTACAGTATGTGCTGTTAGACCTACTTATGCATTTTCTCTTTTTTCTTGCTTTTTTCTTGCTTTTTTTTCAGGGAAAAGGGGGTCTCTGGTAACACCCTCTCCCCCTTAGACCCTCAGGGCTGCATTGGGCACATGTTGCAATAAGAGCGGCAGAGCAGCATATGCTGTGCGTGTGTGTGTGTGTATGTGCGCGCACGTGCCCGTGTGTGTGTGTGTGTGCACGTGTGGGTGTATTGTATTTTAGAGGGTGCTTAAGGTGAGGTGGTGCTGTACTGAAAGTATCTCAGATTGATACGGCAACATTGTACACTGTTGTTAAATGACCGTGACAGTCCAAGTGCTGCAGACATTTACCATGTTGAATTCTTTCTCTTCCTATCTCTACACTATCTCTCTCTCTCTCTCTCTCTCTCTCTCTCTCTCTCTCTCTCACTCTCTCTCTCTCGTACTGGTGCTGTCCATTGTCATTATGTCTAACACAAAACTCGGTGAAACAATTTCACGCCTTTGACCAGGTGAGGACATGTGACCTTGTTGATATTGCTGAGATGAGCACTGGCGAGCAAGTGAGAGAGAGAGAG
>JAODLL010000024.1:2316099-2358035 GCA_026546735.1 Forbesichthys agassizii | reverse complement strand
CTCTCTCTCTCTCTCTCTCTCTCTCTCTCTCTCTCTCTCTCTCTCTCTCTCTCTCTCTCTCTCTCTCTCTCCCCCAGCAGCCTCTTTCTCAGCATGGATGAGCAGAATACACATGCTTCCTTTCTGAATGAGTTCCCTCGTAAATAATGGATTGATTTATGTGTGTTTGTGTGACTCACAAGGATTCAGACCCCACTCAGTTAGAGTGTTGGTTAATTTCTCTTTCTCAGAGGGAGGGTAGAGCTAGATAAGGGCATGGTCTACACGTGTGCAAGTGTCCGTGCGTGTGTGTGTGTGTGTGTGTGTGAGTGCGTGCGTACATATGGCAGAGCGTTTGTATATGTGGAGCTGCTTGTTTCTGTGAGTGGGGGGTATTTCCGGCTGTTGCAGTGCATACAACCAACAAGATACAGTAGCTAGCATCATGGTTAATAAGGAGACTACTGTGTGTTGTTTCCCATTGTGGGAATGTGTTGTACACGCTAAGCTAATGACATGATGAATCAACTGTTCTGTGTCACCTGTTCCAGAAAGAGATACTGTAGTAATAACCTTATCTGGTATTGATGGTGGCCCAATACAGACCCTCCCAGTGCTGCCAGACTGACTGGTTTCATTCCCCCTACCCCTTAGTGTTTACTTCTTCCTCACTGAATTAACGCTTCGATGTAGTGCAGAGCCAAGCTAAGCTTGCTTGAATCATTGAGCATATTCTGCTTTTTCTGATGTCATATTGGAAGCAGATGTTGCCATGAGTACAATGGGAGAGGTTGGAGGGTGAAGGCCTGGCACTGTACTGTCCTCTGGATTCACTTAAGATCTACCCCATGTATGCGAGGTGAGCAAAGTTAAGTGTAAGGAAAAACAGAAAGGCAATCAGAAAAGATGAGTACAGACACAAAGAAACCGTACTATATATATATATATATATATATATATATACACACACACTGAATATATGAATATACATACAGTATTTATTTCATTGTATGTATTGTTGATGGATGAAAGTATTTGAAAAACATGAAAAAAGTTTCCTCCAGCACAGGAATACCGCACTGCTGCCAGGCTAAGTGACAAGGACCCTGTCGGCTCCTGGTCTGAGGTCACACTCTGTGGAGCACAACAGCCGCTGATAAAGACCTGGATGCGCTCAAAGAATGGGCCACTGCCAAAGCTACAGTCGATGCAATTATGAAGCAATTACTGTAATGATCTCCAATGAAACCTGCCATGGCATTGTTAGGGCAGGCACAAAGACACGGCCACTTCTCATTGTCCCCCAGAACGCGGAACGTAATGCCTTCACATGGCACAGAGAGGGGAAGGGAGAGAAGAAACGATTGAGGAGATAGTGCAGAGAAAAAAAGAGAGCGAGCGTGTGCGCGTGCGCGTGTATACGCGCAGCTAGCTAAAACAGCACTTGCTACAGTGTGCGGCAAGGGTGTAGCATGGAGAAAAGGGGGGGTGGGGTTACTGTGAGATGAATGGCCCCTAAGATAAATGCACGCAGGCCAGCGCAACGTGACCCCCACACTATACCTCCCCACTGCCATGACATCAGAACAGAAGGGGAAAACATCTCCTCTTTGTGGCAGGGCCTAATTTAATTTGTAGCATCCAACGAGGGGTAAATATGTTTGAACTATCTGGCCGAGCGCGTCGCGCCTCCACAGGGTTCTCACGGGAAAGCGCTGGGAGCGGGGATCTCCAGCCCGTCGCATGTATCGCAACTTCACTTTCGGAACTAATCTAATTTCTGGGCTCTTCTTGTCTTTCACTGCCCTCCTTCGCTCCATCTGTTCCTCCGCTCATGCTCCTCTCGCGAGGCTCCCGCTCCCACATCACGCTGTTCCGGTTCCCCCGGCACCCCCACCCCTCCCACACCCCTCGGGATCACCGACCAGACTTCCCATCCACCGCTGGCTAGACGGGAATTTGACGTCAAGAGGTCTTGTTGCATGGAATAATGTTTTTGTTTGGTAACAAATATGACCCTGTGCCTCCCCGCTGCGTTCTCCTCTAACTTTGCATTTTTCCCTCACTTTGTACGTCCCCCTCTCTCTCTCTCCCCCTCTCTCTCTCTCTCTCTCTTCTCCATGGCCTGGCGTCTCCACTCTCTCCCTGGCTATCTCATGTATTATGTCGGCCTACAGGGGCTCGGGGTGGAAGTGAAATATGGCGGCTAAGCCTCAATGGGCATGCTCATATTCTGTGTAATTACCTCAGGCTGAGGATCGCAGAGCTGGGTCTCCATATCTATAAATCTGTGCCTCTCACCCTCCCCCTCACTCCCGCAGCCCCCCCACGTCCCCTCCCCCACACTCCCTCATTGGCCCCGACTGCCTTTTGAAACCCTACCCTGCCGACGCATCGTGGTGAGACTCTGACCCTTGACCTTTCACAC
Organism: Forbesichthys agassizii; assembly: GCA_026546735.1. NCBI lineage: Eukaryota > Metazoa > Chordata > Actinopteri > Percopsiformes > Amblyopsidae > Forbesichthys > Forbesichthys agassizii. The sequence continues at coordinate 2,355,628 of JAODLL010000024.1, read as the reverse complement.
CGCTGGGGCTGCTGGGAGTAACCTGTGACCCCTGCGCTGGGTCCTCTCAGAGTCTGCTCAGTCTGACCCCTCTGAGCTTTGTGACCCCCACAGTCACAGCTGTGCCTGATCTGTCCTTAGGGGCTGGAAAAGAACAAGTCAAATGTTTGTGTGTGTGCGTGTGTGTGTGTGTGTGTGTGTGTGTGTGTGTGTGCGCATGTTTGTGTTTCTGTATTCTGTGCGTGTTTGAGTGTTTGTAAGTGTGTGTGAGTTTCGACAGGGGGTAGAATGTGCGTTCTTGTGTTTATGTGTGTGTATGTGTGCATATGTGTACTGTACACAGCCTCAACAACCTCTCTGTCTCTCTCTGTCTTGTGCCAATGCTGGGACCCTCATGGGAGGGTGGAGATAGGTGGGTTACCATAACAACGCTTCCTGTGCAGCCAGGCCATGACACATACTGTAGACAGGGTCAGACGGTCTATCAATCTTGCACATAGAGGTCACAGACCCCTCAATGTCGCAGTGTCTGTACCCGATGCTAATGTCATCTGATAAAACATATACTAGATGATGTATTGCAATGTATTGATCCTGGCTGATATCTGTGTTGCCCAATCACGGTGAAAGGCTCTGGAACATAGCTCGTTTTTGATGGCAGGGATTTATATCAGACACGTGGCTACAGGTCAGTTGGAAGCACGTGCTGTTATCGTCGTGGTGATAACGTGGTGAGTGTCCGGGGTCATTTGGGATGAGTGGACAGGGGGTACTAGGGTTCAATGTATAATTGTAACCCTGCTTTTGTATCTTTCCTTCCTAAACTCTCCTGTCTATATCAAATAAGGTATTGTCCCTTCTTTTTCTGACCAGGCTTCAAAAACAGAAAATAAATATCCTTTCGTTTTCTTTCCTCATATGCAATCTCTCTCTCTCTTCCTATCTCTACACTATCTCCCTCTCTCCCTCTCCCTCTCTCTCCCCATTCAGTGGCCCATGTTTGGAGGTGAGTGTTATTCTCCTATCGTACAACCAATCGCTGTGCCTCTCTATCTGCCAAACAATAAGGGCTTACACTTGACCAAAGCGGGGTTGTGGGGAGGGGCAATTCTCGTTAATTTCATTTGAGTAAGAAGTGGACTCTCCTTTCTTCCGGTTACAATCCCTTTTCTCTTTCCCTTTTCGTCTCTCGTTCTCTTGTCCCCCCCCCCCCACACACACACACACTTCCCTGGCCTTCGAAGCCCCATGTCGGACGAGAGCGGGTCCTGTTTGACCTGCAGCTGTGTTTACTGTCAACACACACCACTGTTAGGACAGCTGGCCGAACAAGAGAGGGCCACACAGTGGAACACAGCAACGCACAGGGGCCCTGTCCATGCACGCACGCACTCACACACGTGCGAGTACAGGGCGCTCACGTGTACGTGCGCACACAGTACGCGTGCATGTCTACGTGCACGCCACACTGGAGTAATAAACACACATGCGCACGCAAACAGCCACACAGGCCGGCAGGCGGATACAAATAAACAGGTGTGCACGCACGCACGCACGCACACACGCACACACACAGAAATATGATTGTATAGTCATACATAGTCAAGTACACATGGTACAAAAATGTTTGCCCAATCATTAATATTTACACAAAAGAGCAATGTGAGCTCTCTGTGTGTGTGTGTGTGTGTGTCCTGGTGTATAACGGTTATGTAGTAGTGCCACTACTTCCTGTGTGTGTTTCAGTGCTCTGTTGGAGGCATCGTCTCTGGCGATGCACCCCAGGTTGGCTCTTGACGCCCACGTTTGTCTGTGTGTTAAGAGCATGGCAATAGCAAGGGATTTCTTAAATGTATGTGTGTGTGTCTGTGTGTGTGTGTGTTCCTCTAACCCCTGCCCCTTTCCTACTCAATGTACACATACTGTACACACACAGTCTAGTGCTCGCACACACACACACACACACGCACACACACACACACACACTTAAATATCCTCTAAAAGTTATTATGTTTCTCCACTTCCTGTAAGCCAGCTGATTCAGTGAGACAGATCCTGGTTCACACACTCTGTATCCTGTCCTTCCTCTGTGACACACACACACACACACACACACAGATATTTCATAGCAGCACTTTAATCCATCTCCCTGGGACTGCGGTGCTTCATGGGAGCATGACAACCCTAGCCATAGTTGTGGTGTGACTCTCCACATGTGTCCTGTCAGCCTTGGGAGAGGAGGAGAGGAAACTCCCCTGGTTAGCGTTGCAGCGGAAAGCCCCTCAGCAAGCATCACAGGCAGCACTGTACAACCGCACATTCTGCTGACCTTGGGACTGACAGCGCTAATTGGCACTAATAATAAAGACCATGCTATGACAATAATGATCTTATTGAGTTGTTAATACTATACCACAACTTGGTCAGGTCAAGACAGTTTAATCCAAAGTAAATACTGTACATGCAGAAGTATTTAGCAGCAAGTATGAGATTAGATTTTCTGGCATTAAAAAAAATGTACATGGAAAATACTGTAAACTGTATAAAAAAGATAGAACTGTAAAAAAAAAAAAAAAAAGAAGAAATGCTCTGTACCAGTAACATATTTTTTCGTATGTGTACAAGTAAAATCCTTATAATTCCTTGAAGGAATACAACCATAGCCCTTCAAAAAACAGAATCTTTACTTTTAGAAATGTTTTAGCTCAGATAAAAAGTGTTATTATATTAAAACATATATGTAAGACCATACACATATAAAACTTCACAAAGAGTTCTACAGAGAACGCCCATTAATTTAGACAGCTTTTCGCATCAAAAGCAATTTATGTAAAACTCCACTCAGGGGCAGGAACCCAACCTCAAAATAACACCACCAACAAAGTAAAAAATGTCCAATGTTTGGTGGTGGGGATGTCTTATTAACATGCACCTGCAGGGCTGCACTATACAAATTGGATGTGTGACTTGTGAATCCCTACTTCTCTTGAGCTGGATTTCCCTCATGGATTTGCATAACATGCAGAAGCCATGCCCCTGTTGTGGCCCGTGACTGGCCGCAGTTGGTAAACAGCTGAAAAGGGACAAACAACTTTTTTTTTTAAGATAGTTATGTTAAATTATCATTTAAATGTATTACATTTATACAGAATGATTTTGTTAAAACACTTGACTTCACATCACATTGTTGTAAACTGAATATGATTTCCTATCATTCTGAAATACAGAAAAATAATATTATATTTCATTTGGAAAAAATTTAGAAATATATTTTTTTACAGTGTATTGCTCTAGACTGCTTCCGCTGTGGCAGTTAGCAAGTAGCATCAAAAATCAATTTTAAAATTATGATTTTAGCCATAATTGTTAGTTAGGCTACAGTTTATAAATCACAAATATTCTGCTACTAGCCTAAATAAAAATACTTTCAAATAATATTATGGTTGTTATGATTTTACCACTTCTGGTGATAGCGGGGGTCTTCAGTCTCTGGCACTGTCATTTTGGGGATTATGAGCTGAAAAGTTTAGGAACCCCTGCAGTAGAGTGCCTGTGGATTCCACCAATAGTGCACCTACTCATGCTAATCTACAACTATATTGAAACCTGCTCATTGCTACTTATCAGGCGTCAAGGGTGCCGTCCTTAGAGGTTATTGACATCCTGCGTTTAGCCCCATTGACGGTGTCAGCTGCATTCAGGACTCGCTCCTTGCTTTCCCTTCATTTGTTCAGTGAACATACTGTGTATATCCTACACACTCTCTATTCAGCTGCGAGACTGTTTGTTTTATATATTATTTATGTATCCCTCTATGTATCAATAGTATCTCCATTGCTCTCCCCCCATGGTATGGTTTCCATGGAAACAGACGGTGTTAAGAAAAATTTCTATGATGAGGTCATGTTTTTTTTCTTCTTTTTCAGCCAATTCTCTCTCTCTCTCTCTCTCTCTCTCTCTCTCTCTCTCTCTCTCGCTCTCTCTATTTCGATATATCTCCCTGTGTGTCTCTCTCTCACTCATTCAGCAAAAGTCAAGCAGTGTACGGAGCGATCAATATCATTAATCAACACAACTCAACAGCACTCAGCTCTGCAGGGAGAGATGAAGAGGCACAGGGGAGCGTCAACATGCCGGCCTGGAGATGTCCTAGCCAATGATACACATCACACATCAGTGAGGGTAACGGACAGAGAGACAGGGGGGAGGTACCGGAGAGGCAGAGCGGGAGAGAGAGAGAGGGGAGTTATTACTTGGTTGTCACCTACAGTCAGAAATCCCATATGACATCAGCAGTGAGTGGTGATGCTGGAGCAACGCTCATTTATCTGCTTCACACTGAGGTATGAGCAGAGTCACTTGCTGATGAACCCTCCACTAGACCGATTGGGAGGGACTGAAACAAATGCCCACTAATCAACAGCCAGTAGACACACTGACTGCAATATGATGCATTGTTTCACTGTGAATTGAGAAACCATTGAGAAACTATGTTTATTTGTCACTGACATTGAAATTGGAAATGGAATCAGTGATTGTTACTGCACATAAGTGTTGTTCTCCATCTTTTGTTACTGTCAACTGCATTAATTGTTCACTTTTTGTGTTTAAACTTTATACATTCTTGGCCAGACCACTTTGTAAAAGAGATTGTACATCTTAAAGAGACCTGGTTAAATAAAATAAAAGTATAATACAACAACAGACAAATTATACATATCACATGATCTATTCTTGTTGCTGTGTATATACTGTATGTAATGTAAGTTTTATTTGACATCATTTAGTAGGTGCTATATCTATGTTCTCAGTGAATGTCAGCACTTCATACAGCATCCTATGATATAGGATGTTTTATTTATATAGAAAAAGTTGTATTCAACTAAAATAAATAAAGTGCAATTTAACTTTTGTTAAGCCATTGACTATGCAGCTTCCTTACAGCAATATTAAATCCTAGGTTTGAATTTAATAGCCCCTCATTTGCCACAGGTGCTTGACCGGCATCATACTTCTATTTATCTCCAAAAATAAAAAAAGTATCTTACAGTACTGTCGCTACTGCATGCATGGTCTCAAGTTACATCAATTTGGTATATCATTTAAGTATCTTACAATATTTAATCCAAAAACAAAGTATACATGAAAAAGCGACACTGTTGAGACTGCACCACCAGTGGAGACTTTGCAAACACATTGGAAGTATACCTATTAGAAGTAATGGTGGATTCATGTACGTTTACTAATATTACTACTTACTTTCTAGGTGAGAAAGGAACACAGGAAGTTAAGGGTTTACCAGGAGGTACATGATTACTTCCGCTGTAAGGCGGGTGTATATAACCCGCTCATAATGTATACACAATCAGAGGCCCATGAAAACGTGCCACATAATGTCCAAGAAGCAAATTACCACAGTGTGCAAAAATATAGATTCATATAATGGGGTGTTTGCACAGCCAATCATTTGCTCCCTCCCTCCCTCCCTCCCTCCCTCACTCCATGCGTCCTCCCTCCCTCCCTTCCCTCATTATATCCATCCCCCTTTCCGTCCGTGTTAGTTGCAGAATAACTTATTCCTCACTGTGTCTCCATCCGTTTGTGCTGCTCCTCCCTGTGGGAGTCTACGAGCGCTAGCTAGTGTAGAGCTGACAGCGTTAGTAGTCCTGTGCTGTGGGCCGGGGGTGGGAGCTGAGTGGGAGGATCTCTGTAGCATCATGTCAGCCATGCTGTTGGCAGCGAGACTTGCCAGCTCAACTTAGCGCTGCCCTGGAGTTGCACGAGACAACTCCTACAACTTTGAGGTGAAAATCTCATGTTTTTTTTTCTTTCCTTCCCTTACCTTTTACTCTCATTTACCTATTTTCAAATTCTTAGCATTCTGGACCAATTCAGTAATTACTGCTTCATGAATTATCTTGGAATTGATATGTTTTGGATATTGCAACAGTGGGTAGATAGTATCCATGTTGCACGCTAATAGTAAACTGTAACAACAGAAGGCAATAATATAAAAGAGCTTTTATGTTGCAGCATTAGGAAACAAACTGCCATAGTGGACCCTAAACAGTGGTTCACAAAAACATACTTCAGGATATATTGACACAATCAAGTGGCCATCTGAACAATACAAGTTTACATTGGCTTTGCAATGAGGAAGACAACACTAGAAATAAATGTGGTGCATGCAATGTCTTTCTATATTCGTCCTTATGAAACAAACAACTAGCACAAAGGATAACAAGGGTTCATATGCCACAACAGGAGTTTGACAAGCGTTAAACAATAAAGTATTACTCTGACTGTTGGACAGCTAGCATTAAGCTATTTAAAAGTTATCAGGAAGTTGCTGTGTGGATCATATCTTCATGAAGGCTATGAACAATATTTTCTAGAGACCAAGCTACAATGAAGCTAACTATTTGATTTCCTCAAAGACGGAAATCCTTTCCCGAATTACTATTCAGCATCAACTTTCGCACTGCGATGAAAGGAACAAGACCGAGCGTGGCACGCGAGGTATAAAGGCACACCGTGCTCGGCACCTTCTCTGCGAGGAGGCAGATTATTTAAAGACTGATTGAGACGCCAACGTCAGCCAGATTGGGAGCGCGAAGGCAATCAGCGGACAGATAAGGAGCTGTTACCTGAAGACACAGTCCTGCGCTGGCTGGTGGGGGCAGTCCTCCCTGCGCTGCCTGATAACAGCCTGCTTTTAATGACCAGCCAATGCTGCCAGCAGACGGACACTAAACAGATCGGGCCTCTCCTCCCCTCTGGCTGTGCCTGGCTCTGTTCACCAGATACACTAACCCCTCGCCTCACTTCATCTATCCTATCTGTCGCTGGTCTACCCCTCCAACCTGCCATCCCACAATCCACCTATCCCTCAGGCAGCGCTAGCAGCAATGCTGTCAACATGTGCTGCTAACTAAGTGCCATCACAAGTGTAAATGCCCTCTGATGCAAATGGGACGCACACACAAACAAGACCCCACACACAATGAGTTCATTTTCACCCCCAAACAATGCACATCTATGTTATTGAATGCGTTTTCCGTGTAATCATTCCACGCACATACAATTCTCACATGCAAGACGCAAGACGCATTCTCACAAACTCTCCAATGACGGTAGGCATTTCCCGCGCATGCCGCGTCTTGGCAGATTACAATTAGCCGGGGATTCTTCTTCAGGGCATAAATGTGTTGCTGTCAGATACAAGGATCCGTTTAGCTGTAATGTAATTATTGTACGGAGGCTCTCGATGCCCTCGTCAGCCACAGATTAAGGGCGCTCTCGCCCACCACTTGTTCTCACCTTTGGCATCTCAGCTGAAACCACGCAACCTCTCTAATGCTCTCTCTCCCCCTCCCCTTCTCCCCCCCCCTTCTTGCTTCCAACAGCATCATCTTCCCCCGACGCCTCTGCCTTTGTGTGCTAGCTCTCAGCCTGCAGGCCAAGTGTGGTGGTATGGTGCTGTAATGGGGGGTTGTCTAGGTTGGAGAGGCGTCGGCTTAACGAGCCCCGTGCCTCCGCCCGGCAACCGGAGAGGGATGTAGCATCCGGGGATCTGTTTCCCCTTCACGCCATCCCCCACCCCCCCATTGACCTCACCCTCCCTCCATGCAGGCACACAGAAAGAAACGCACACCATTGTGCATGCCCACATAAAGTATGTGCACACACCCAGATCAACAACATCAAAAAAGACACACTATGAGATTATACATCTCACTGCCAAGCAAGGATCACTGACAATTCAGCCACCTTTTCAGTCTTTATCCCCCTCTTTCTTTCTTTCTTTCTTTCTTTCTTTCTTTCTTTCTTTCCTTCCTTCCCATTCCTTCTATCTTTTCTTTGCCCGTTGCCCGCTCATTCTAACCCGGCAGCTTTGTGAACCATGGTTCTGACATAAAAGTGGCAGAAATATTAATCCTATCAGCAGTCTGCTCCGAGTACAGGGATCAAGAACCAGGTCGAGAGGGAGGGGTGGGGGGCAGAAAATAAGTAGCAGAGAAAGAGAACAGCAGACAGACAGGGAGAGAGCGGGGATGTTAAGAACCACATTGTGTAACCTGTGTGGGAAGCCGTCCTCACACAACAATTGCGATTCACTAATCTCCTAGTATAATGCAGGTCTCAAACACTGTGGTTTCTCTGACTCAATTAGCATAAGCCCACCTTCATAACCAATACAGTAGTGTTACAGACGTGATTTCTAAAATAAGGACCTAAACACTGCAACTGCCTATAATATGTATTGACTGCTTCGGACCAAGACCCACTGAGAGCCTTCTCCATCACCGCAGACCACCTATCACTTTCTTCCATTCTGATATCGCTGGTGCTCTCCCTGTCAGCCATCTACCTCCCACATCTTCTCATTATAAAATACAGGTCAGATATTCCATGGGAACGCGGGATCATTTCCATTCCAAGACACCTAACATGCCTTTAAAACGGATTCATCTGCTATTGCCGCGCGGTAATGAGACAAAGAGCAGACGGTGGATGGCATTGGTGACACCTGTGTCTACACAATCACACCGAGCGTTTAGCCAGCAGATAGTGGTCGTCTAATGAGAAAGACAAAGGCGTTCCGTGCGTCAAAGAAAGTGGCCGTACGTGTTAATTAACACGAGGACATATGGAGTACGGGGGCCATTCCCAAGTAACGTTCTACATTATGGGCTACCTGTGCACTTTGCAAAAGTCGTAATAACCCTGAAGAACGAACACCTAATCAGTATTGTTCTCCATGTGTGATTTGCATGAGCTGTCAGTTAGCACTGACGCCCATTAACCTAAACAACAAGTAATCCCACACTTAACCCTTGGGAAAACATGTGGGTGGACATCATGTATAGGACGGCATTACAGTGGGTGTCAGGATAATATCTGTCCCTCCACCTCGCTCGCGTCAGGAATGACCTTGTGTAAACACCACACGGCCGGGTAATGCTCCTCAGATGTGGGCTAATTGCACTGTGAGCGTGTGTGTGCGTACGTGCATGCGTGCGTGTGTGTGTTCCCCGGGCAAGGCCAGGAGTTGACTTTCGCTCTGCGCTCAGACAGGCACAAATGTGTACAAACCAAACAGGGTGATGAAGGCTGTACACCGTAAGGCATACTTAGCTGTGTGGGTGTGCGTGTGATGGTGTAAGTGGATACATGCATCCATATGTCCAAATAGTTGCGTTTCCGTGTTTTTCCTCGTACCTTCTCATTCCCATGTAACCTTCTCACCCTCCCTCTTGGCCGAAAGACCTTAACTGGGCCTCTCTTCCACACAAGCAGAATTATTAAAACAAATACAACTCCTTGAGTCACAGAGAATCCAAACACAATTAGCCGTCTCTTGTTGGAGGTGATGCATAAGATTAGTGAGATCCATAATGTGTTTACACATCGTGGTGCAAGTGAGGCTGCAATGCATTAGGACCTCAACATGAAACCAAATAACAAATATATCCCACAAATGTAAACAGCCATGCATGATAGAATGGTCCAAACAGACTAAATATTAAACAGGGTAAACATTGCTTCGAGAGGGCTTAGCGAACATGTTGTGAAAGATTGTTGTAATAATGTGTGTAGATATAGCAGCTACCTTAGAGAAATTATGTGTGTATAATATAGGAGAAATAATGTCTGTTAGAACATCAGTTGTGTGTACTGTATATGCATGCATTCATTAGTATTGTTTCATTATTTAGTGAGGCTTGTCATCTGCATATAACAATAACACAAAGAAAGAAAGACATTTATGAATTAGATTATATTATATTTATTACGTAGTTTAAATTTAGTAGTTTTAACTAAGATTTTGATCTATGCTCAAAATGATAGGGGGACATTCAAACTATTAAGCACTCTTTTAAACCAAGGTTGATAATGCATGATGTACTCTATGTATATGGTCCTAATCCAAATTAAGAACAATCTAGTGATTCTGAGAATGGCCACTGTTAATAATCCTATGACCCTGTTGGGGGGTTACTGACCCACACATTGAAAACCACTGGTTTAGATTAATGACCCCAACTGACAAATAGCCAGAGCAGCAGAGAACAGGAAATACGGCATAATGCACACTGTAGTAGAGCAAAGGGGTTGAAGAGCCGGCTGATCCAAGATGATGGACCTGTTCTAGAGATCCAGGCGTGGGATACTCCCTCTGAGATGCAGCAGACAACAGACATCAATACATACACACTGGTATCTACATGCTCTTAAAACAGGCCATGCAATCAACATCATCTTTTCCGTTTGTTTATTATGCTCTGTAGTTCAAAAGGGTATTATCCCAGTCATGCTCCATAAGCTAAACAATGCTCAAAGAGAGAATTAAATCTGGACATAAAGTAAGACATAAACATTATAAAGGACAGCACTTTGGTGGTTGTGTCACAATTTATAGCGTGTCAAAAAACAAAAAACTTAGAAGCGGGTTCCCCTTGTATACATTAAAAATCTCATAATGCAGCTCTGTGCTATAAATTTCACCCAGGGAAGAATTATGGGTCCGGTTCAGGAGTGCATGGTTAATGTGGCCACATCATATGCATTGGAACATACTCCCATACAACGTGAGGCACATCAGGAAATAGCTTTACAGTTTTCTCTGGTCTAGAGGAGCAATAACTGTCACATCAGTTTAGGTAAGGCTGTCTAAACTCCCAGTGTCTGGTCAGTCATTTGTGGAAAGGAGAAGCCTAAATTTAAATACTGCCGTGCAGTCAGACGCAGACGCTGACTCCCGCTCCCCTGAACCGTTCCCACAAGAACCCTGGTCCCTGAGAGCCACTGGTGTGGAGTGTGAGGAACCAGCCCTGCAATGGCCTGGGACTGTTCTGGGAGGTATTATAAGAGGCCCTCTGGGTGTTCAGCTCACGGTAAAGGGTGAGTTAGGTTTGTGGGAGTCTCATGTCCATCATCTCTCAGCAGTTCTCTTTAGTGGTTTTGGAATTTACTAGGCTTTACGCTGTGCGCCGAGCTCTTTAACAGGATTTACACTACAACCCGAGCCCAATTGAACAACAGCCCTGGGAATCTAAATACCATTTGCAGATATCAGTACTTGCTGGGAGGAGACTTCTGACAAAAACTGGATTTTAAGTAAACAAAGAAAAATATGATCTTCTCTGTAATACTTGGACTTAATACAAATCATGTGTAACGTTTTAGTGCAATTACAATATATCTGCAGTCCTTTCACTGGCATAGAACAAAAGTCTTGTTTTGGCTTTTTGATAGACCAGTGTTACTCTGCTGTGTGAAAATCGCTGAAATGTAGAGAGAAAAAGAAGAAGAAGAAGCAACAAAGCGAAGGGAAAAACAAACAGCGGGGATGAGAAGCAGGCGGAAGCCTGTAAAGCCTGGTGACTGGGGTCAGCTCGCCGAGATACACATCGCTAAGAGGGGCTATACAAGTTCAAGAGGAGGTGTCTCTGTCGATCCAGAGAAAATAAACCCAACCCTGACTATACAAGGATATCGGCATGGAGAACACAGAGGCTCAAACAGAGCAACAACAACCAGCAAGGACAACATCTACATCCTCCATCATTCAGGGGCACATACTGTACAGTATATGTTACATGGAGGAACCTGACGGGGTTCCCGCCATACAGTCACAGACCCACTCATGTTTAGATGTACCATATGACGCATGCACATGCATACAGTATACTGTAGTACGCATACTAGGCACATTTTCACTCAGGACGTATACATTGGAGAAATGATTTGAGCATAGGGATTTCAGCCAGTCAAATCCAGATCAAACTCCATACTCCCAAAGAGAAGAAGTGTTAATAAGAGGTTAACCTGACATACCTGCATTGGCCCATAAGGGATTCAGTGCAGAACTCAAACCACAAACTCATACCCCATACACACACAGGAATATGTACTGTATACAAAAGGCACACACAAACCATAGAACCTCCCTATAGTAAACCCCTGGGACTTCCTCCATACGGAAGCATAAATAACCACCAACACAGGCTGTTCATCATCACTTATTGGTGTATGTACATACTGGGGGTTTGCTGGAACATGATTGGTCGGCACATTCATCAATCTGATAGTGATCAGTCCCATATAGGGGAGATTAATCATTAGCGCTGCAGGGCCAAATGCATGGTGCGCCAGATAGTGATTATTGATGGGTTAATCCCAACGCCATGGCTTTGCATTCAGGCAACAGCTCCAGGGTCTATCATGCTATTTTTTCATCACTTTGGTATTAGCTATTAGCATATGTTGGTTTTACTCAGAGAGTAGTTAGATTGCTGCAGTGTGCAAATTAGCCATTTCATGGTTAATGAACCACATTCATTATATTAGCTTAGTTACATAAAGTATACAAGTAGGCCTATATAAGAAATATATTATGATGTTTTCTAGATAGAATATTATCACATCACATTTGCACAGTTTTATTTCATATATCTCTTTCTTCTCTGCATTTCTACATCTGTGTGTGTGTGTGTGTGTGTGTGTGTGTGTGTGTGTGTGTGTGTGTGTGTGCGTGTGCGTGTGTGCGCGCGTGGGTGCATATGTGTGTGTGGGGTGATGTTTTGCAGAAGTGCTTTTAAAAGCCCCAGAGGGTAAATAGTGCTCTAAAAGTAAACATAAATGAGCTGACCCTGCCAGAGTTTTGGCTCTTGACAGCCGAGCTGTTTTAAGACTTCAAGGGTCACAACTATAAACAAGCCCATTCCAATGCCAGCAATACATACACACAGAGCCATGGCAAACAAGGTCGTGAGGCCGAAACATAATTAATGAAATATCAACAGTAAGAGAGAATGTGAGAGAAACAAATAAAGTAGAGAAAAGTAAGAACAAGGGAGTTAAATGAAGGGGGTTGTCTCAGAACCAAGGAGACGGTGACTCAACTGGTGTAGTGTAATGGAGGAGGAGGAGGAGAATAACAGTGCAACAGACAGAGTGAAAGATTCCTCACCAGTGCATTTAAAGCCGGATATGAGTCACTTCAATTGGCATGTGGTTTTTATTTTAGCCCAGGGGTCAAAGTTCATGGCTCTTAGGTTCTAAGCACCCAGGCCAGTCCTACACCCTGAGGAACTTGATCACTTAGGCATTTACAGTATACCTCTGGGCATTTCCAGCTCACCATGTGGGCTTGTGTCTCTGTATCCCACTCAGTGACCTATAGGGGCTATACCGCCAACCTAGTCTTCTGTTCTTAAAGGTGAAGTCAGCTATTGCAAGCTAAATGTAAGCTAATACACTTTCTGTCAAATTCAACAAATATCTCGTCGCATTTCGCTAGCGCACCGTTCTCTGTGCGTGTTGAAAGAATAATATGATACTTCTTCACAGCCCTGGCTCCGTAAATTGGAACATAAACAAAATATCAACAAAGAAGGATGGCTGAGCGATACGGTTTTGATATGAGCTCGAAGTTAGCAATAATGACTGACCATGCCTCTGTCACTCACCACTGCTAGTTTTACGTGAGCTTGTCTACAGAACATTTTCATTTCACATACAGTACAGTATGCCAGCACAGCAGAACTAGAATCATTTTGAATACCCTGAAGTCACAACCAATAAAGTCTGCTAGGCACCAGCAATAATGTTTATCACATCAATCAGAGTGGGAAATAATCAGTAATGATGCAAAATGCAACTCTAATTTCTCATAAACTGCACCTCCAGTCTTTCTCCTATTGAGCAAAGCAAATGGTACAAAAGAAAAATATTGAAAACATGTCTTTCTATCACTAGAAACACCACCATAGTACTGTACAGTATAATTGAATTTGAATATTTTTCCTTCAATAAATGTTTATTCATTTATTTACTTACTTATTTACTGAATTATGTATAAATTATCAGTTGTGTATTTTTAATATCAGATGTGCTGGTGTGAAACAATTTTGTATTGTCAATATATGCAATGCAATAGAATACGCAGAATAGATAACAATCTCTCTACTGTAATGTGAAAGGACGTTAATTCCAGTAATGTGAAAAGACGTTAATTCCAGTCTAAAAATGTCTAATTTGGCAAAAGGACCAAAGTCCTTCATAAACAAAAACATTGCCTTCTTAACCCTCCCAGTATCCTGCGATGTCTGTGCAGTTTGGCCTGGTTTGAAGCATTCCATGGAGCATGGTGTGTATCCTCAGGGTAGTGTTTGTCGTGCCTAAGAATCTTGTTATATACTCAGTGTTCCTCAGCCCAGTGATAAGTCATCGTTATGGCTGGCCAACCTGGCAACCCAGTGATAAGGGAACCATGTTCAATCACTACACCAGCTAATATTTCAAATTCCATATTGTTTGCCTGCGGTCCAAGACCCCTACGCACATGAAGACATACATGTGCACGTACACTCCCACACAAGCACACAAACACACACACACACACACACACACACACACACACACACCTTCCCTCTATCTCCCTCTCTCTCTCTCTCTCTTTCTCTCTCTGTGTCAATCTTTCTATGTCTTTCCCATGGGGGAATGTGAGGAGGGATGTGTCTGAACCTTGTTTGAGAAGAACAGGCAACATAGAAACAGTGCAGTGTCATGCCAGTCACACATGATGCCATTTACTGATGGAGGGGGGAAAGAGATTACTTAGATGAAAAACAGAAATACTAAACGTTATTAACAGAAGGAGTTTCATTATGGCTAAATTATTCCTTCCTTTAGAATATAATATTTAATAGGCTTCATTAATTTATATATCTGCTGCATCTCAAAATAGAAATGATTAAAAACATAAAGTGACATAAAAAGATGTAAAATTAATGACAATTAAAGTGTAACTGTGCCCAAGTTCTGAGCCGCCACACTACAGCTTTGACAAATTTGTCAAGAAACTGAGTGAGGGGAGGGGAGGGGCTTAGAGGAAGACCCCCATTTTTAACATTGATGTTTACATTTTAATTTGATGACGTATTATGAGCGTACTAAGTGTTCCGATGAAAACTGGGGTGATTTGAAAAAATCATATCATCATATTACTTTGTTTACAGCTCAAAAAACACATTTTATGGTGCAGTTACACTTAAACAAAATAAAGAAAAAATAAACAGTAAAAAAGAGAGTAGAAAATACTCTGGTCAAAATCATAGTTAATAAACTGATCTGTCATAGAATATAGGACAAATGTCTGTCAAGGCTACTCTTCTTAACACAAACTGTATCTGCATGTCATTCAGACAGCACCAGAACTCATTTACATCTGCTTCATTGAATCAGTACGGACCTTCAGTTTAACTGCTTGTTTTTGTTCTCTGAATATCGGCAAAAATTAATCTGGAGGTGGCGACATCGTGAAATAGTAATATCAACCAGGAAACCACATGCATCCAGATAGAAAAGAGTAATAACCATTGCACTTGTGTGTGTGGCTCTGACATCAGCACATCAAATGTCTTTACAGCTATAAACAGCTATCTGTACAGCTACTAAATATGAAAACAGATCATATCTATTACATATATAAAACATTAAAAAAATCAATCACTTAACTACATTCATAATGCATCTCATATTCTACAGTATGTACCTTTGTTATGCTATTGGTCCAACTGAACCATCCAACCACAGGTCATTCTATTCTCTTCTATGCTAATGAATCTATTATATGCAATACTATTTTTTATGTAAAAATGTTTGAAAATAGAGCCAGAGATGTTCACACTGTTCACATCGAGAGGATATTTGAGCATGCTCATAACTCTTGTATAAACACTCATACAGCGACACCTTTCTCAGTATGGTGCAGTCGTGGTCTAGGGCCTTCCCGCGAGCGGCCTAGCAGGAGCCACAGGCTTCACGTGGTGTCTGACCACATGGAGAAAGGGTCAGATGATGATGTGGAGCCTCAACCTTTCAATGACACAGCTATATGTCCACTAACTGCTCTGATCTCTCTCTCTCTCTCTCTCTCTCTCTCTCTCTCTCTCTCTCGTGAGTAGCAGCCTTGGATGGGAATGGCTCCTGTGGCTGTGTTTATACAGCTTTAAGAGAAGGCATTTTAGCAGGTGCATGCCGCTGTAAGTACAACCGCAATCCACCGCTAAGAGGATTAAAAGCTAGGATATCCTTCTAGTAAATAACGTTTCTCTGGAAAGAAAATACAGCAATAATGGAGATCTTCTCATTCCCCTGGCTTCATCCTCTTTGCATTGGAAGACAAAAAGTAAGCGAGAGGGAGGGTGACAGTGAGTTTATATGAAGTACAAAGAAAAAATAAACACAGGTGCTAAGCCTCTCCAAACTAGCCTGTGTACTGGGGTCCTGTTTGGATAGAGTGGAACCACTGGATAAACAGTATGCTGGTCGGCATATTCTCCTCTTCTTCTGCTATAATCCTGACAGCGTTGCCACGTGTTAGAACATCCACAAGCCTCTCAACTATACACTAACTTCTCTTACAGTATGATTCAAGCTAAGCTTCTGCATCATATTGCTTTCCAAACTGGCAGAGATACAGCTAAGTAAGTGGAGCATATTTCCATCACGTGAATGTACACTAGAGTCCCAATGAACTTACAGGGCAACTGCAGCCAATTGTCCATATTGTGGCGTATTAGAACTGTGAGTGTCCATGAAAATGTGACTTTAGACAGTATAATTTTAAGCCATGAAATCAAAGGGTTCTCAATTGTCTTCCAATTGTGGCTCTGGAACACCAGAGCACCATAACACCTGTCCCAAGACATACACTCATCGAACCTGGCCGCTGAGTGTTTTTTGGCCAATCCATTCCATCTTAACTTCTCTTTTAATTTCTCAGTGACAACATAGGGGTCCCCCTCCCCCACGGCCACTCACGAAGAGCCGAGTACTCGATGTTTACACCTGCTAGACCCCACTGAAAGCCTGGGGGTGGAGTTAGTGACCTGCCCACTCGCTCCTGCTGTCCCCACCCTCTCCTAAAGGGAACAATTGGCCTGTTACGAAAGCATCAATAGCTCTCCCAGCTGGGGTGCTCCTTTCAAGAGTGTGGCTAGGACTTTTCTCTGTGTGTGTGTGTGCGCGTGGGTGTGTGTGTGTGTGTGTGCATGCGTGCGTGCGTACGTGCGTGTGTGCGTGCGTGCGTGTGTGTGTGTGTGTGTAAAAGTGCTTGAGTATGTGTGTCTGAGTTTGTGTACGTTGTGATGAACACTGTTTGCTGGTTCTCCAAAACACACTCCAGGACCCAAGTGGATGGGTGGGGCAGTGGACTCTTTTCCACCTCATATCACACAATGAAGCCAATTCTGTTGCCCGCTGAAGTGGAGAGAGAAGGAGGGCAAAGCCCCGGTCTTAAGTGTGTATGAACCCCTCCATAAATGACCTAGTGGGATACAGCCTCTCACAGGAAGAGCTTTTTGCTAACCCTCCAACACGTCTGTTAATCCCCTGAAGAAAGCATCTTATCATTAACACCAAGAGTAGGGGAGCAGGCTAATGCACAATACTCTTGTGTGAATCAGATATTTACATACAATCAAATGAAACTTGAATATAATGGTCATTATGTTGATGTTAACGCTGACCAAGAATAGTGAAGAAGGATTAATTTAATTTACAGTATTCTTTTCTGTTTAAAAAAATTGTCTGTTGTAGTTTTCCAGGCAGGCACAAGACAAAGTGATCTTGAGTTAAAAGTGAACTGGAGTTACTGGAGTAAATCTCTAGTTGATACACAGTTGAATAATAACTCGAACTTAATAACTTACTTAAATAAGGTACATGTCCACTGTTTCCATGTACGGCACATGGAGCTGAACAATGTATGAAATATACTATACTATAATAAGGAAATTAGCCAGCATGAAAAACAAAAGCAATTGTAATAATCATATCCAACCCACGGAGGGCCAATACTGAGGCTTCAGAATCATTCCAATATATACTTGAATCTAGTTCCTACCAAAATACAGTTTCATTGCTCTTTCAATCTGTGAAATATTTCAAAGAAAGAAAAACATTATTGTAAAATATTGTACAAGTGCAACGCGGGTGTGAAATTATATCCTGAAAAATGTTACCCGGGCACCAATTCACTGAAAAAAGCAACTCTGCATCATATTTCTAATGGTCATGGTGAGCATTTTATTATCCTTCCATCAGCTACCGTTCCAGACTGTCAATGAAATAACATTAAAAAGGAAAAGGAAAATGATCAAAAGTGAAGGGAATTATCAAGACAGACAGCAGCTATGTAGAGACACTATTAGCTTGATTGGCAGCTATTTTTGCTGAGTGGTTTCCTGCTAAACACTAAGATCTCGTGCCTCCTTAAACCTGAAAGAGGGGATTTGCATCTGTGGTAGAAAAGTACCAAATTATTCAAATTCAGTCTTTAAAACCCCAAAAATCTCTTTAAAGGTCACTGGTAAGTGTAGTAGTTTGGCCACCCTTGTTAACGTTTATAAATTATTCGTCCCAATGAAGGTTAGTGCTTCAGATTAGCCTTGTGAGCATGTACAACAAAGTGCGCCCTTTTCTTCCCCTCTCTTAGACCTGCTCCCACCGTCTCCTTTACCTTGCAGACTGACACCATGCAACTCTTTCATCCAAGAGGTTTCAAAGGTTCTCTCCACCCTGAATACAAAACACCTCTTGCCTCTTGAACTTTTGATGGTGGCTGCAAAGCAAAAGAAACACCTTTCTATAAAGACATCACAGACAGGGTTCAGGTGTAGTTCACCTGAACTCCATACATATTCAAATGGTATCTCTTTCTCCCTTTCCCCTCAAGCTAGTTTCCTCGCTCTCGCTGCCCCTATTCAAAGGTACCGCTCATAAACACATTACAGGTTGTTCAAGGTCCTGCTTGTCTAAAGGCATGTATAGTCAGGAGGGTTTGTACTGGTCAAGCTAGACACTGACACAGGAGCAACTGCAGTAACATGAAAATTAATTGGCACCTTCGTCTCCTTCCCGCTATTGATCTAGATAGGATCGGAGATAAAAGTAACATAGATGGACTACTTTCTAGTGTTACTGTCCATTACTCCTGGCCAGACCAAGAAGGGTGGACTATCAGTGAAGGGGTAGTGTTTAAGGGTTTTAGGATTGATTTCTTTTTTCCGTGTCCTTTCATCATCAGCGTGTACTGACAATACTTTACTGTTGTCGCAGAAGGACACCCCATTGTCTTAGAGATAGACAGAGTTTAGGGGGGTCCATATGCCACGATAATTGTTTATTGACTGTTCACAGCAAGGAGGGAGATAATTAGGGTCATTAGCTAGTGTAACTAAGCAGACACAAGTTGTCAATTCCAGCTCCCACCAGGCTCGTTGGCTCCATTGAAACCATGTAACAAGCTGTGTAGGACAACCAATGCCTTGCCCTGGGAAAACAGCTGGAGAAAGCTTGGAAACACTTATTTTCTGTTTTTATTACACATCCGCCTCCTCGCGTTCTTTCCTCTCCTCTTCATTCCATTTTTGTTTATTTTTCCCTCCTACTGAGCAGAGCACGTACAGTACATCCTCTCATAGGCCATCGGGGATCCTGTGCTGCCTGCTTGTGTCTAGTCATATACTGTACACTGGACATGGAGTTACAGTACAGACACACAGTCACATGCACGCACACATGCTATATAAAGAGATGCAAACAAGAGGCTACTGTTGCCGCCATCATTTTAGGAGATGATGGCCATAGATTAAACTATGATGGCCATTCATAGACCTAACTAACTCAAAAGGTAATGCCCATCACTCGTCCCCTCCTACAGTCATTGAAAACCTCGCAGGAGCTTATGTAACAATATGTCAGTGATTGTTATGGAGATTTCTGAGATGTGAGAGCAAACTGGTGAGACTTGTTCACCCTTTTTGTAGCTTCATACCAAGTCTCGGAATTCAAGGACAGCCTGTTCTGATCTGCTGATAACCCTGTGTCATTGGGAGGTCAAGGCAACCATGAAATATCTCTAGAGAAACAGCCTCCAACTAGTGTTTTTTAACGGTTACAGACCCTACCTCCTGGCCCACAACATTATTTGTAGATGTTTTCAAGCTGGAATGAAAAAAAAAAGTATTTAAAAGGATTTATCAGCTAGCTAAATTAATCATCTATCGCCCTGTGTGTAATTTCAAATTTTGACAAAATACTGTAACGTTTCATGAACTTACTAATGTGTTGAAATGTTCACGGTCCCTTAATAGATTGGTGCTCGGCAAAAGGCCCTCTGACATCAGCACATCAAATGTGCCCCCCCCCCCATCCCCAACACACACACACACAGTGACAGGAATGGTGGAACTTCCACTTCAAAGTTGGTGAAAAATAGTCCTGCAGGCATACTTTTTTAATAAAACACATAGTGTGTTTGGATTTTCACTGGTGGAATGTGTATTAAACGGGTGTCGAGGAGGTGTTGAAAGGGTCTGAGGGGGACGGGCCCTTTGCTAGGACGCCCATGGGGTCCTGAGGCTCCGGAACATGTGGGCAAAACCATCAGTTAGTCCCAGATGTTATCAGGTCACCACGGCAGCAATGCCTGCATCCCCTAGGGACACACAAACACACAGCTGGGGAAAGCATTAGGGCACGGAATATGACCCACAACCAGGGGGGGATACACTTCCTGCATGTGCTGTGAGACTAAATATGTGGGTGGGAACATAAGAAAGCTAGTGACTAATGACTGAGTCTATGTGGCATGTCAGAGTCCCTCAACTGCCTCTTCTTCTATATATAAATATACACTGTATACAGTATATATATATCTGTATATGCAGATGGATTTCTCCTTCAGAACACAGGAAAGCAAACAGACACTGGGAAGCAAATGATGGACAAAAACAAAAGACGGAGAGTGGGAGGGGAAAGGGGGAGAAGGTGGGAAGTCAGAGCTGCAGACATTGTGACGACACAGAGGGCTGCAAAACAAACCATGTAATGCCCCCCCCCCTGTCCCCCCGCCCCCCCACCACACTCCAAGGGCTGGGGAGCAGCAAGACGCTGACATTTGCATAACAGCAAAAGGCAATCAATGGAAGAGGGGCCCTTTGTGAAGAACTGTCAACGAAGCCGGGGGCCACAGTCCTGAAGCCCCCGTGTCAAAAGTGCTTATTTGGGGTGCCACTCGGACATGACAGGGCCTCAAGGACAGGGGCGAAGGGTTAAACTGCTAACAACATTAAACGTCACCCTAGCCTCTGGTTACTATGAAAGACATGCAAAGTGGCTTACACCAACCACTGTCACTAAGGGGACATGATAGATTACAACACCGCTCTGTGAATACAAGTTTTGTGTCCATTCTTGCTGCATTCAAGGCAGTATAGAACTGTATTCATACAGTTGTTAAAAAGAGAAAAATAATAAACAAAATAATATTGACATTGAATGGTACATTTTAGGATATAATTTAACACTGTGTTGCAGCATTGCAAGTTGGTTAAACTTATATTTAACAGTTGTAAGGGGAAAATGAATAGTGATAGTTTTATGGAGTATGGGGCATTACATGCGATGACCATAAATGATGCCTTAAAGTACATTTGAGTACTTATGTTGATTAATCCAACTTTAGTGTCATTGAGGTGACTGTCAAATAGTTTTGAAACAATGCTGTCTGTCTCCTTTCCCTGCCTCACCCTTTCCCTGATGTTTAATAATGTTCCTTATTCAAAGTGTGCTTATTCATCTATAATGGATCAAGACCATATTTGATTTTGTTTGTTCTGTGCCAAGTGTCAATGTGCTCGAGTCAAAGGGAAGAAGTCCTTTGTTTCATCCCGTTAATAAACACTCAAGCGTTTAATATTTCATCCGTTCTACCAAAGGGCCTTTCGAGACATCGCTGTGTTTAGTACCCGGTGTCGGAGAGACTGTTTCTGTCTCTGACTCTCACATTTCCCCCTGTCTATTGGTCTGTTTGCAAACCACAACGTCTGTGCAGGACTGTGTTCTGTAACTTATTTAACAAGGGTTCATTCTCTTGAAAGCAGTTCCACCCGCAGGACCGACCGTGGCTTTGACTCGACTCTGTGTACGTCTATTAATAAATTAAATATTCTGTCACAATCTGAAGGAAAAATTCAATTATTAACAAATTGCAATGTATAATTCCATCAACCATGTTTAAAGCAGGCCCATGAATAATTTTGTAATTTAACTTTAGATAATTAAAGCAGTACATCTCGTTGTGAGAGTGAAACAGCATTGCCTGGCTCTACGGCCCATGTTATGAGGACCGTGATAACAATAGGCTGTTTCTATTGTGGAGGAGCTGGCCACCTTCAGGTATGAATATGCATGCAGTGAATGTGAATATGAATCACTCATTTACTGGCAATCTTTCAGCTGGGCGGGAGAGACGGGGTGTGTGGGAGAGCAAAGAGGGTGATGTCAGGAAAGAGACGGCATACTGAAGGGTTGAGAATTGAATGAAGGAGTAACCGAGTGGTTGAGACAAAGAATGTGGAGTTTATGTGTGTGTGTGTGTGTGTGTGTGTGTGTGTGTGTATCACGGAGATATTGATGAGGAGATCAGATTACCACAGCAAATGTGTCCTCTGGCACATTTCCCTGCTCCATTTAGGGATACCACATTAATTTAGGGAAACATCTCTGCCCCCCTCCCGCCTCCATCCTCTCTCTGTCCTCCCTGCTTTTCACACACTCCCCCCCCCCACACACACACACTCAGAGTGCTTACAGCTTCTCTGCCATATGTCTCAGCTGCGACCAAAGTGGCTCTCAGCGTTTCCCTCCAGTCACACGGTTGGCCCCCCGGTCGCTGCACTAACCCAATTAAATGGGAGCCCGTGGCTCTCCCGGGTCAGGAGAAGAGGCCGATCTCTCGTTTGCTGTGCTCTCTGCTGCCTCCGGTGACCTCAGTGAACACAACACAGATATTCCACCATGTCGTTTGACTGTTACGCAGCAGCTTATACGCATGCACTGTATGTATTTACATGTTTTCATGAATTTAAACATTATTAAACATATGAAACAGGATTAAAATTAGAGCTTTTTCATTCATGAAATCATTTAACGGCCCACCCCACATCGTGCAACCCCTTTGGGGGTCCTGAACCATTTGAGAAGTACTGTTGTAAACAATAGTGAAAGAAATGGCCTATGTTAATAAATAATAACATCAACTATCAATGTAGAGTTATGGGAGATAAACAGTACACAGTAATGCAAGATACCGTAGATGTATTACGTGTGGTTAATATGACCACATCTTCACAAAGAAAATCCTTTAAAAACAACAACAACAAAAATGGATGCCTTTGGCAATTGGCAGCAGTTTGAGATTCCTTGTCAGACATGGATATTGATCATTGGTCATGGCCCCCTAGTGTCCATGAAGCCAAACAACCATGCAGTGTCGATCAATACGAGAGAGAGAGAGAGAGAGAGAGAGAGAGAGAGAGCAGAGGCCGAGAAAACAGGATGACTTCTAAGGCCACAAACGCATCAATCAACCTAACCCCCCTGCCCCCCTCCCTCCTTCCCCTTCCCTACCATCACCTCTCTCTTTCTTTCTGGCTCTCTATCTCTCTCTGTCACAGATATAAATAAATAAATATATATTCACACACACACACACACGCACACACACACACACACAACACACACACACACACACACACTTCTACCCGGGCTGTCTCAATTAACCCATGGTTAATCTTGGGCCTCCCGTAGCAACTTGTAAAAGGGAGCGGAGCAGGACAGGAGATGCTATCTGCCAGGAAGATTACAGTGCGACAGGCAGATCAAAGAGCGCCGGACTCTGGGCCCCAGCGATTAGCAGTAATTAAATAAAGTATGTCTGTTTAAACTTCATTAACAGCTGGGCGTTTGCTCCACGACAGTGGGCACAACTCAACCGTCCTTAATTAAAAGATAATCCACAGGATCGCCCCCCTATAATCTCCTTCCAAAATATTCCCTGCTCCCCGCCCATGACAGTCACCACTGCCACAGGGGCCAGCCAGTTAGAGGAGGTGAGCTCCACAACCATCAGACAGGCAACACCGCGGGTCACGCCTCTCCCCGTCGTCAGCCCGCCCGATCCGGAGAGTCGCAGAGAGGGGAAGAAATGCTCCCGATAACATCAATTTAGCATGCTATTATCTCCAATGGTAGAAAACTACACTCTGGCAAAGTCTGACATAAATCTTGGAGAGCTGGGGGGACATTGAATATGCATGAGCTGAAACAGATATGACACTGCTGGCACATTAATATTCTTGTCACTGGAGGTTTTCAAACTTTCAAGTCAATGACTTGAGCGAATCCAGTCTGGAGTTTCCATAAAACAGGGCAAAAGAATATTATACATAATTAAATACCTACAAGCTTCTGAACACCAAGGGTGAAAAAAAATAAAGAGAGAGAGAGAGAGATTGGGAGAGACGGAGAGAGAGAGAGATGTAATTCTATCGTTCCATAGAATTTAGATGAATCCACAGTGTGAATAATGGTGAAGGGACATGACTGTATGGATCAAATAATTTCTCTATTAGTTGTGTCAATTTCCAAGTAGAACACAATGTCAAATCATTAGGAAAAATTATAAAGAAAACAAATATTGTTACATTGTTATATCGAGCATGTGATACATGCTCAATATAAAAAACCAATATGGCGTAAATAAAATAAAAATAAAAATCTTGTAATTTTGTTGTTTATAACTCATGTAAGTAAAGGCAGTGCAGATTGACAGTTAGATTGTTGCTTTGCTTAGCAAATGAGAGTGTATCGATCTGGGAGCTGTGATAATTACATGGTCATGGTTCTCTGACCAGAAATCTCCAAAGCCCGTATTTATGTCACTCACAAAATGCAAATTAGCAGTCCATCCTTCCACATCCAAACTTTTTCTTTCCACATTCGGTTTCTTTTGCCCAATGTAAGTGCCCTTGTCAAATGCCCTTTGCATCAAACTCTCTCCCACTCTGTAATCACGGGTCATCCAGAGCTGTCTCATTTCTTAATCTATCATTGGAAGGGATTAGCTGTTCCCGCACACTGTTTATATTCATGTCTATAAACTATCAGGCCTGGAGCAACCCAAAACAAACTGGCCACCCTGCATTTCCTCGGATCGCTCTTTCCAAAAATGTTTACTCCCCTCTTCCACCCACCAACACACACACACACACACACACACACACACACACACACACACACACACACACACACAGAGACAGAGGCAGACACACATGCACACACACACAACCACACACACGCACGCACACGCACACACACACACACACACACACACACACACACACACACACACACAGAGACAGAGGCAGACACACATGCACACACACACATGCACACACACGCACGCACACGCACACACACACACACACACACACACACACACACACACACACACACACAAGCATGCATGTAGACCAACTGCCCTCAAGCCCTGGTTGCCCCAGATTACCTTCGGTTCATTTGAGGGAAGACCACTGTGACCCATCTCCAGCAGAACAGCTTATTAACGTCAGATGTGCGATCATGCTATAAACAACATGTTGATCCCCTCTATTCTCTGGTTTAACCGAGAGGGTGGGAACGTCGCATTATCTTTAGACTGATCAGAAATCCATCTGGCTAAGGCTAAGTTGTGTAAATGCTGAACCTTCCGTTGGGAGAGTGGTGGGGACCTGGTGCTGCGACGCTGATCCAGGCCACAGGATGGCCTGCATATGCCTCGCGAGGTGGTCACAGTGAACCGACACTGAGCATCCACAGATAACAGAGACTATAAATATATAGTGGCGTTCTGCATGAATTCCACTCTGTCTCAAGGCAGACTTGACATGTACATAAATGGACAGCGTGTGGTTATGATGGTGCAGGAATTTCTAGGATCCACCACTGGAGACAGACTGGCAAGAAGGATGACTTAATATAATGCAATGAAGTGAAAAATTACTAGGCAGCTACTACAGTATGTACACAATAAAAAACATTTAGTCTGTCCCTCAACTCTCCCAATGTACAGTATGTACAGTAGCTCACTGCAGGCAAGATAACTGGTCCATTGACACACATATAACTAAAATAAATGAATAAATACAAGTGAGAGTATTATATGCCAGTGGCATGCATTGAGAAATAATAAATGGACCAATGTAAATCAGTAATATCATTTAAAAGGTGGTCGTTAATCAATACATGTTGCAGCTCGGTAGGATAAAATGAACATAAAGGATAAACCGCGTGCTGTACAATTTATGAAAATTGAAACGCAGTTACCACTTACAAATGTTAATAGATACTCCTATTTCTAGAGCATATACATGCACCATATTTAAACAGAACAAAAGACTTAAAAACAGCAATACAATCTCACATTAATGGAGATAATATTTCTATTGTTTACTTGACCTCTTCATCCATTGTAACAATAGCAACAACAGAAATTATGTTACCATGGTCACCATCGCAGTCGTAGAAAAGAGGAAGAGAAAATGGAGGGAGAGAGAGAGAAAGAGAGAGAGAGAGAAAGAGAGAGAGAGAGTGAAAGAGAGAGAGAGGGAGAGAGAGAGAGAGGGAGAGAGCGAAAGAGACAGAAAGAGAGAGATTACATCTGCAGCATTGTTAACAGACATATTTCATAAATTGATCGAGCTCACATAACAAAGCTGGGGAGCAGACACACAGGCTGACCTTCACCATCTCTTAAGCAGACCAACAATAAATAAATAAAACCTTGCTCTTTTGACAGCCACTATCCGTAAGCGCGAGTCAACAACAGCCAGACCCCCCCACCACCACTCCCACCATCCCCTCTTTTGCCTCACCTATCTTTTCACCCCCTCCCCCCAATCATGTGTGTGTGTGCACATCTTCAGGTTATTTATCATTCAATGTAATATATACCATATGTGCTCTCTTTTTCCCTCCCTCTGCCCCACTCTACCCTCAACATATTCATTTTGCCCTTGACAGCGGCTGGCCGTTGTTGTGACACTGGACACCCGCGTGTAGCCGCTCCGGCGGCACGGCCGGGCGACACGGCCGTGCGACAGGCATTTAAGGCCTGCCCTTTCCTGGCTGGACACAGTCAGAGATACTGTAGCGGACCCAGTCTGGGAGGGAGGGAGGGAAGGGGGAGGGAGGGGCGCAGGGAGTCAGAGGTGAGTAAGGACAGCTCAGCCTTGTCACGCCATTAAAAAATGGACGCGGCTGCCACGTAGCTCTTTCCCTCCAAAAGGTGTTTTTCAGCCCCTGCTGATAAAAAGCCCTCGGGCGAGGTGCTTAGGTCAGGTCTTTAAACACAAGGAGAAATCTATCCCTCCTCTTGGGAGCTCTCATTTCCCCGCTCGTCGCCTTAATTTGTCGGCACAAGCGGATCCTGTTGGTGTCGGCGGGCCGGGCGAATGGGCAAATGTCACGGAGCCACAATGGCACAGGGACTTGTCAAGCACCTTGTATCCTACATGGCAGCTGCACAGCAAGATAATAGATTAATTTCATGAGTGTCTGAGCCCTACAGGACAATATTGCTTTTACTCTGGCCCATCCTTCCTCTCCACAACCGGCCCTCTTTCTCTCTCACACACACACAGAGTACATACAGACAGCAAACATGCATTTACGTGTAACTGCACACTCTATACATGCAGAAAGTATAGGGTGGCCGGGTTGAGGAATAGTCATTTATTTCTTATGCACACTGTATCCGTGAGCATATGCTCCCGACAAGGATTAGGCGAGCGTAACTCTTCTGGTATGTGTGCAAATGTACACTAGACGGCAATTAGGCAGACTGACAGCCCCGCTGCACTGCATCCCCAATACGTTTGCTTTATGACATGCACGAACAGAAGGAGAGCCCACATTAGTGACATTTACTGTACTGCAAAAACTGCCATTACACTGTGGTTTCCACCAGCTGTCCTTTATTTTCTGTTTATTTTCAGGAAGCAAAAGTGTGTAAACGATATTTATGCATTTGTTGTAACTGCCATTGACCACGCCACCGTCCCAGAAACCTGTAGTAGGCGCGTTCATTTGGAGACGTCCATGAATGACTTCCCTGCTAACTAATTTGCTTGCGTTGTGTGCGTTGCTATAGTTGCTGCCCAACCTTGATTGGCGCTTGTTTGGTTATGGAATGAGGGCATTTTTTCGGGCACAGGCTTCGAGTCCTGCTCTGTGACCCGTTGCGAAACACACACTCAATCTGCACTTCAATGAAATCTTTTCATGCCATTAGAAAATAAATGAAATCAGAAGGCCTGCTTGCTAGGTTAGCGCCCCCCTTTCCCGACTCTGTTACAAAAGGACAGCCGGGACAAAGGAACCATTGGGTTGTTGCAGCGCTCGATTGAGACGTACTGCTGAAACACTGCTGTTATTATGAGGACACGCCGGCCGAGGTCCAATCTTCTCAGAATAATCCACATAGTTAGCATTACTGATCTCGCTGCTTCCCAATGGGAGTAAATGTGTGGAATTCCAGGCCACCTACTGAGAGATGCAACGCAAGCCAGAGGAGTTCAACGTATGATGTCACCGCTCTCCATTGATGGAGAAATGGATTCAGGCCAAATATTTGTGTAATCCATAGGAATCCTGTATGAGTCAGAACCGTCTATTCACATGCATCCAATTAGAGCAAATTCTAAAGTGGAATCTGTACATAACTTTCTTCATCAGATTAATATACAGGCATGCGACTATGCCTGCTAATTATAGTAATGCATCGACACTTTGCCATAGGTGGAAGAGCCTATTCATTAAACCCGTACTGTAAAGTAATAGAAACAGTGGGATAGAAATTGAAAAAGAGGACCAGAAATATACCAAAATGAACCCACTTTGTTCAGCCATCATTCAAGCCTGGGTGACTGCACCAATTGAGGTTGTCACGGAAAGCTGTTGGTGCATTGGCCCCCAGAATAGGCATTGCTGCCGGGTGTTAGCCTGGCTCCTCTGAATGCTAACTAGCTAGCTAGTCCTCCTGCATGCGTCTGGTGCTAAGAGGGCCTTAGCTAGGGGCACCCTGCAATTGACGCAGTCAGAACAAGGGAGAATGAATAAGACAAAAGTCTATTCAGGGCTGTGTCCTCGCAGGGACTTGCCCATCCCCCCTCTTGAGGCCAGAGTAAAAAAGTTAAATAAATGAGAGAATGAAACTGATTGCGTGATAGAATGAATAGTATAAAAAGAGTGTGTGAGAGAGAAAGGAAGACAGAACAACCGACTGGAAGTGAGTCCTTATTGGTCTAGGCCAAAGTTGAACATTCGTAAAATGAGAGTGCAGGGTGTCATGTTTCTCATTTTCACCTCTCCTTTTTTTATTTGGTTTGACCATTTCCCAAAACTGAGTGAAGGTGTGGGTGACTTGCGTTTCCTAAGGTCTATGTGATTAATGTTCTAGGGGGGTTTGTGCCGTAGGCATCTAGATAGCATTACAATTGATTGGCAGTATTGATACTAGTTACCATGGCTCTAGAGCAGTTATCTTTCAATGTTGTTACTTTGTACTGCCGTTTATAGGTTAGAGTTTTATACTGTACAATAGAGAGAAAGCAGACCATCAATAGTACGCTCATTAGAAAAAAATACTGATAATACAATGGGGAAATCAGCTGTTAATATTATTATTATTAATAATAATAATAAAACTGCTTCAGTCAATAAACCATCCTCATCCGGCACACTATACTCTGGTCTCACTCAATAAACAAACTAGGCTCAACTCTGCCCCCTAACTTGTGGCCTTTGACATAACCCTAACCCTTGGCCCCAGTTAACGGATTTGCACATTCAAAACCACATTTACACTGCTTATCTGACCTGCCTGACAGCAAAACCAGCATTTATAAGAATATATTAATGACACTAGTATTACGTTTGTCTGGATGTAACGATGCTTTGCTCAAATGTGCAAAGCTTCCTTTAGCTCTCAATTAAATGTTTGCACTTGTATATTCTGGTGGAATGACAACACATATAGTACATACTGGTTGTTTGAGGGGATGTCAGGAAAGTTTTAATGCAAAATGTTCCACTTTTGCCACTGTCACTGGTCTCTGTCTGCCTTTGCCTCAGGACACCGGCTGTGGTGACTAGGCTGTTATTGTTCCTTAGCAGCCCATAAATCTGCAGCACTGGGATGTTTGCTAAAAGGGGGATCTGGGTCAAAGGTCACTTAGCCCTGTCCTTTGGCCCCCACACGCCAGATGGCACTTCTAGGTTTCCCAGGCTGTCAGGGTGCTCTCTCTCTCTCTCCACCCCTACATCGCTCCCTAACTCAGCCCTCGTTCTCAGCCCATCCGTCCCTGACGCCCCTTCTTTATTTTATCCTGACACCCCTAACCATTCTCCCGCCTTGCCATAAGGCCCTGGGCCCCTCCTTGTCCCTCACTCTGGCTGAAATATTCCCCTCTGCAGAGATTCCACTCCTTTTCTGGCGGTTGGGGTTCCAGAATAGGGTAAACAGGAAAGCGAAATCACAGCAGACACTGTGAAATGGCAGTTAAATCTCAGTCAGCTATGAAGTGAGAGCACTGCTAACACACTGCTAGTGCAGGCAGTAGCATCAGCTAATTACCCCATTTTGAGGCTTTTCTGGTTCTTTTTTTAAACCAAACTTTTAAACCTTCCATTTCCTCCTTGCTATTTTGTTTAGACATTTTTATAATTCTTATTGTATACATTTTCTGTGCCAAAGCGACTGAATAATCTGCCTTTATTTTGGAATAAACCATTAATACAGGAATGCCTGGTAATTAATTTCCTGTAATTGCCCCACCGGGATTGATGTCAGTTACACCCACTCTGTGTAAATGCTTTCTATCTTAAACAGGCTTACTATGCCTCTGTGTGATTTGGGTAATGGTTTTGATGAGAGCGGTACATCCAGTATATGCAGCATATGAGGCTGCAGTATGGGTGGAATAAGGAGTGAGAAAGATGGTAATCAACATTTGAAAAATGAAGGAAAGGTAAATTGTTAACCATGTTACTTTTATAGAAGTACATTTTTCTGTATTCTCCATATTTGACAGACATACAGTAAATGCATATTCATGTATACTATCAATTCCACTTGAACATTATAAAAATGGTTGAACTTAAGCCTTATGTCTGAGCTTTAGCTCTGCTTACAATAATAATTTAAAAATGAACTTTTCCCAAAAACGCTGTGAAAGGATATACAGTATATACTGTAGAAAATTGTAATTCTCACACCAGGCTGTTTAACATCTCCAATTTGTCGTTTCAAAGGAATGGCTGGGAAAAGCGCTGTGAATTGGGTTTCTCTGGGCTAAGCTCCTTATATTCACTTGTACATATTGAAGGATTTGTGTGAGCAAACTCAGTGGGCCCAGGTAAGTGGTCCCACTCGGCTGGCTGTGTAAACAAAGGATATGAGGTAGCCGTAGCCTTGTAGCCCCACTCAGCGAGGGTCTGCGGTTCCAACTCTGTGTTTTTTGACCTGGAGATGGTACATTAGCATGCCCTCTCTCCCCGGGCAGCCTGATTCAGGAGTGCTATCCAGCAGGTCCCCCCTCCTCCCCTTTTCGTTCCTCAGCACAATGCAGCTTTCCCGGGGTGGCGAGGCGCGCTGGCAGAGTGCTTGCTGGTAAGTGTGTCACCTCGGCTGTGGTTAGGGCACTGTGGCACGATGAGGAGGAGGGGGTGTTTCTTCTCATTTCTCATTCTCTCTCTGTACAGAACAGCGCTCCTGCAACCAGGGCATGCCCCCAGTGTACATCAGAATAGACAGCTGCCACCAGCGACCTAGGAAGAGCCTCGACTTAAAAAGAAATGGAGAAATAGCTGTAACCCATAAAATGGCTCAGTGAGCCGCAAGCCTCCATTGCTGCCCTTATTTTCCTATTTGAGATGAAGTGATGATTACTGCAGCGAGGGAGAGCAGTGGTTATGAAGCTTTCCAGGAGACAGACAGATCCTTGCCCCTGGTCAGGAACTATGGGGAACGGGCAGGATACTTGCATCGCGGGGCTACTCAAGGTTCCTTTGTCAGTCTTGTTTTGATGTCAAAAACACACATTTTGGTACACATGTTGTGAGTTTATGAGCGTATTGCATACATTATGTGCGCATGTGAATACACGCACACACACACACACACACACGCACGCACGCACGCACGCACACACACACACACACACACACACACACACACACACACACACACACACATACACAATCACACAGACCTTTAGGATTTGATTCAATTTCACTTTTTTAGCAATTATATAACATTATACAAAATAAACAACAATCTAGCAAATGTGATTATCTTTATTTTAGATTTAGGCTGGTATAAAGGCACAGTAATTTTTTGGTAACAGAAATACATTGTACAGAAATGTAAATATGGGTTTTCATTGAGAAACGTAATATCCGTCGGTAGTAATGCGCGGGCCGACCCAAAACCCGCTGGTCGGGCAGGTTCGAATAAGCTTATCAGAAAATATTGCGGGTGCGGGTGGGTCGGGTCAAAGCATCATTACGACCAAGTAATAAATACTTGCTCTCTTAAGCACACACACGCACACAAAACAATTAAATAAACCTAGTTTAGGAAGGCTACTGCTCACTTTGTTAAAGTTTGCCGTGGCTCCGTGACATTAGGCATAAGGTCTGGCTCTGCTACTGTCTGCGCCAGTGTATGACCTTTTGAACGTGCAATCAGTATCTCTATATCGCCATTGATATACAGGCTCATGTTGGCGGTTTGTGGGTCGGGTCCAGTTTTGGTGGTTGATGAACGCAAATGATTGCGGGTAGGGCGGTGCAGGATGGCTCTCATAATGGGACGGGTTGGTGCGGGATGGCTCTCATAATGGGTCGGGTTGGTGCGGGATGGCTCTCATAATGGGTCGGGTTGGTGCTGGATGGCTCTCATAATGGGACGTGCGGTGCGGGTTGTAAAAAACTATGACACGTGCATCACTATCAGTCGGTGTCAAATCTCTGTATCGGAGTGTGCATCTGGGTGAGAGGGCTACGTGAGCGTCTAGGTGAGCGAGACAGCCAGAACATCCACCCTGCAGCTTGTTTAATGTTCAATGTGTCAATTCAATGTTGACGGTTTTCAATAGAATTATAGGATGCTGCTAATTCCAATTCTCTCTGGCATATGGACTTTAGCACAAAGAAATAGCAGTCACGCCCACATGCGTCCAGTTTGCATTAAGGTGTTTTACATTGAAATTACATTTGTTAGACAAAGTAAAGATACTGAAACAAGTAAAGTTGAGTAGACTAATGGCACCAAATTACAGGCATTAATACCGGTATGGGTTCAAATGTGAATAGTACCATACGCAACCCTTATCCTCACCAACAGGAGCTACGGGAGCTATGTGCACACTATTGATATTTAGGTCTGGACTACTACATTACATTTACAAACAGGCTCTGTCATGATGTCTTTGCTGTAGAGCAATAACTAATTTACAGCAATATATTGACTTAATTATTCTGGTGGTTATATACAGTATTGAACTAGTGTATAGTTGTTAAGTGTGCAATCCCCTCGTGGGCCACATGGGGATAGTTGGTGGGCTAAATTCGGCCCGCGGGCCACTAATTGAGTACGCCTGCCGTACAGTAGTGATGTCACTATAAATAGTTCTTGCTCTCTAGTTGGTAGTCACCTCCAAACAGTTCTAAAAAGGCTAAATTGATCATGTACTAAGAATGGACTCGTGGATCAAACATACTTTATAAATTAAGCAAATACACAATAATCTCCACCATATGAAACAACATTAAACAATAAAAAATAAAAAAATTCCATGCGAGTGCAATGCTGCAGTGTTCCCACTTTACGCTGTTGCTTTTTAGTTGACTCTTCACAGCTGTAAAATTATAGCACAGTCATCTGCCACTCTGTATTAGGAAGTCTTGTGTTTTTACAGGCAAAACCTTGAACCTTCCTCCATAACAGGGTTGAAGAAGAGGACACATAATGTGCATGCCTGAAAGCTGTGGACATATTATAAACCAGAAATACCTAAATGCTAAGTAAAACCAGAGTTATCTAAGAAGCGTGGTTGACGGCACAACAACTTTTAAAATGGGGCTTTTGTGGATAGAATAGAATAAAATGAATTACTTCTTTGTTCGTATTTCATTCCCTCCTGAGAATGGTCAAACAAAGGCTGAGTATATTTCTCTATTTTTGTTGTTGTTGTTACAGTTGGTGTTTACATTTGTCCATACATGCAAATTATTTGCTTTCCCAGCAAAACTTAGCTAAAAGACAACTAGTGCAGATGTGTTCATCCTAATTGTGCAGTCTACATACAAGCCGTAAGATTGATGAGCAGATAATTCATGTAAGATGTGTCTTGTTAGAAGTCCACCCTCCATCCTTTAAACAGAGACACTCCATCAGGACTTGAAGTTGAGAAATAAGGTAAGGTCTGAAGGGAATCGATACCTTGGCTGGAGAGTGGTGGCCAGCTGCCAAAGAGACTGGCATGTCCAATATGTCTTCTTCTGAACATCAAGAATGAGAAGTGTTCCCTCTTATAAGAAAAGAAATCCTCACTGAAAACGCCCTCTAACTGCTGTGTTATTCATTTCTTTTTAGTCCCCTATCATTTTTTAAATAAAACGACAAATGAGACACTTTAGTTAAATCCTTGAATTTGTAGCTTCCTTACCTCTGTATTGAGTCCTCCAGCTGACAGTTACCATAAATCAACCCCTCATTTGCGGTACGTACTGGACCATCAATTCACGGTTGTATTCTCTCACCATTTACTTCCATTGTTTCCCAAAAAAATACTTCTTCTCTTTAGATTTTATTTTTAACACAAAACAGATCATGCAAACTGAAAATTGAGAATTCCAGCATCCTTTGGACAATCTGTATTTGAGAAACAACAGTGAATTCTGGTCCGCAAACAATTAATCTTTTTTTTTTTTTTACCGCAGCATGAGGAATTTCTGTAGTATTGAAGTAAGAAAGTAGAGTTATTAACAGATAGTATCCTTTGAATAAAAGTTCAACATCAGCCTTTTGCTGTAGCAAATCCAGAAAATGGAAATTGTAATCCTCACTTTCAATTTCACCTGCTATAACGAAAACAGACAAATTATGAGACTCTGAGGTGTACTATTTCAGAACTGTCATTATTATGAGTTCTCCCTGACCTCAGAAAAATCTTGGGAACTCTTCTGGAAGTCTAAGACAAATAAATCCAGCATGGCGGAAATCGAGATAAGGAAAAGGAGCGATAGCGAGTGCAGGAGTGTGAGATCGCTAAGCCATGTTAAGGTAGGGCGCTGTCATGGCTGTGTGTCTGAGAGGTGCTTCAGCCTTTGGCTTTCTGTGCATTTTAACAGACCATAAATCACTCTCCCAGCCGAGCACTGCGTTACGTGAATGATATATTTTATTTACGCTATAGAGAAAAACACACATGGTCCTTATTAATCATCTCCCACCTTTAATAATGAGTCAACTTCCACTCATTCATCACCACTTCCAAAGCCATGCCTGCAGAGCAATAGTGGAGTGGGGGATGGAGTGAAGAGGCAGAAGGAGAAAAAACAAACATTTGTGGCTAACAAGGTGGCAGTTTGAGGAAAGATATGGAAAGTTCTTCAGAATGCAATTGTCACATTGTTAAAGCATTAAAGGCCAGCGGTGGAGAGTTGAGTTTTCAGCCAGGGGATTTCAGCTATTTAGTTTGTCACTCTTTTGAGAGCAAAATACTTAGATAACATGGGAACTTTTCTGCTCCCTGACATGTTTATACAAGCTAGCTTCAGCACCATTACTCACTCTTGCTTGTCTCACTTAGATGTTTCCTCTAATGATGGAGTAAAAGCATAACCACAGCCCTATGACATGAGTGTCATAGAAATCTGCTACATTTGCCAATGTGGCTGTATTACTGTCAAAGCTCGTCAAAACCAGTCACTTGAGTCTCAACCCTTCTCCGCCCACTCACCCGCTGGAAAAAAGAAGATGGCGACTAAATTATAGCTGATTTCTAGTCTTTGCACTAGATTGCCCCACTATTAGGACTCCATTCAGATAGAGTAACATATTTTGGGATGATTCCCTGAGTTTGAAGTGATTTAGAAAACAATACGTTTTAACAGCTGTCATTGAATGTTACTTCACAGTGAACAGAATCTTTAGAACTATTCCAAAGCACACAAGTGAAGGCAAGGGAGTTGTTGAACACATCTTTACTGGTCTCCACCGTGGGGGAAAAAAGAATAGGCAACTGAGCTCATAAGTGAACGCAGGCAAGTAGTACTACATTCCTGTATGATGGAGAACAGAGAGAATGCACCATGTGACAGTTTGGTCACATTGGTAAGAAAACAAACTGCTACCACCTTCTTGCCAAGGACAGCTTGCACCTCACCTACAGTGTTATACGATGTATTCTGCCGTGGTGGAAACTCATATTAGTGTAAAACACATACTAACTCATGTTTGTGGATATGGATGGGTTTTCTGTAAAGTATCCAAGACAAGATATCTGTTTTATAACATCCTCTTTTCTGTTTTATTTCTGACTGTTGGTGTACAAATACTGTGTGTTTCATATGCAGCGACAGAAGCAGTTTGTCTAGATACTTTGAAGCTCTACTATTTATGTACAGTACTGGGGTATTTGGGGATGTTGCCTGCTTTCACTCCCGGAAACAGTAGAACATGTGCTCTGAAATTGTGTAAAAATAAAGTTACAAATAATTGGAAAGGAGGAAATAGTTTGTCTTTTGATTATTTCATGGATAGTATTCTGTCATTTGGTAATGGGTTAGAGCCTCTCAACTGTGGAGTCTTGCTTATGCTTAATGAACCAAGAAAAAAGGTCATTACAAAACAGCAATATCAATCTTTTGTGAGTGCTGTAGCAATCATAAAGAAAGTGGAAAAGAAATAGAAATAAGATTTAACACTGGGTTCCAGTAAATGTGCAGAGGAGGTTAACTGCAGTGTTTAGCAACAACCAAATACTGCTTTACCCATTAAAGGTGGCAGTCTATTTTATTGACCTGTTTCAGTGAATAGTCACACTTGGGTATATAGCACCAATAAAAATAATTTTATGAAGTAGCATCTCTGCAATACCAGGCTAAACGATAAATCTAATTTAATCCGCTAATTAAATATAAAAAATACTAATTACTGTAGGATTAGCGGCACGTCATTTTCCTTGTTAACACCATTATCTTCTGGTAATATATTTGACCAAAATAACATAAACAATAAGATCAGGCATCATACGACACGTGTGCACACACACACACACACATACTGTACAGTATATGTATATATAAAAGCAATGTTTAATTAATGTTAACAGATTGTTCTTCTCCTTACCACCATTTTCTGTGATCCCTGACAGTTTCCCTCCCTTTCAGACCAATGATATATCAAAACCTAAGAGCCTATAATCTTATTAATAAAGCTGTCTTGTCCATGTTACATTTATTTTTCTTATAATCTCCTCTCCCACTTTCCTCGTGCCCTCCTTGCTCTCCTTCTCTCCGCTCTCCTCACTGTGTCCCTTGGCTGACCCCTGAGAACATTTCCCCCTTCCTTACAAGGCTGAGGGAAACTCAGATTGATACCAAATATAACGGATAACGGTCATTGTGGGTTTCATAACAAGTGGCTTGACAGTGCGTTCCGGCCCGCTGAGTCTGACGAATCATGTGAGCCATCTTCACAGGTGCAGGCAGGCTCACACACACACCATTGGAGGTTGAGGGTGGGGGGTGAAGGGTATCCTAAGTTATGCTATGGCATGTGCTGACATCACACCATCGCTGACCTGGCCATTACCGCACAAGCTTCAAGTTTAATTGCAACAACTTCTCAAGTGTATGGCTCTTGAGTTAAGAGGACAAGTAAAAATATGTGGTATGTATAAACCTTCCCGATGCATGACACATATTGTACACGAACACACACACACACACACACACACGCATAGCGAGGTGAGAAACAGGAAGAGAAACAAAAATACGAAGACAGACTAACTCACTAACTGACAAACACACACAAACAAATAGAGGTACTAAGAGAGACAGTGGAAGAGACGAGCACACACACACACACACACACACACACACACGCACACGCACACGCACACGCACACACAGACACACACACACACAGGCTCCAACCAAATAGATTCCTAAACCAATACACAACACACTATTAACCCATTCTTAATATCCTACTGAAGCTTAAATTGCTGTCAAAACTTTAACACAAAATTGCCAGCAGCATTTGGAGCAGTTATAATGGAGCGGTGTTTTTCCCGCTTTCTGTCTGGCCCCCTGCATCTTTCTCAGGAGTATGATGATGCATAATCCTGTTGAAAATCCTTGTCATACATGTCCCACTAACGGTTT
The DNA here is from genome assembly GCA_026546735.1 of Forbesichthys agassizii. Classification (NCBI taxonomy): domain Eukaryota; kingdom Metazoa; phylum Chordata; class Actinopteri; order Percopsiformes; family Amblyopsidae; genus Forbesichthys; species Forbesichthys agassizii. Next base: position 2,317,273 of record JAODLL010000024.1, on the reverse strand, counting down.
AGGGTGCTGACCATGAGCTGGAAACCAGCCATCTTCCACAGAGTGAACAAACCAATGGGCACATCAGAAGCCCGTCCTCTCATCCGTTGTACACCATACTCAGTCTTAAACCTGTCAGTTCCACAGCTAAATCCAAATGAATCAATCTTAAAGCCTTGCCATCCGTCCTCATGCACCCTCCCTGCCACCCTGACCGGCAGACAGGCTGTGGCACAATGGGGATCTCCCCAAGCCTTGGAGACATGGCCATCGTGCTTAAACAGAATCAAATCAGTCTATGACTAATGGACTGATTAGAAACGCATCAGAAGGCTAGCCTGTGGATGAGATCACCATTCAGCTTTAGGATTGGAGGGAATGCGGTGGCTGAACTACAAAAACCTAAAGCGCACAAATACTTAATAAAAATTGACACACACAATCTAAATCTAGAGTACAAACGTATAACATGTGTTGACATTACTTGGTGATAGTCTGTGTAAATGTGTTGGCCTATACATTTCACACAAAATATTCTGGATATTTTATGTATATTTGAAATCAAACTGGAAACTATAATACCGTATGCCTTATTAAAACATCAATTATTAAACCAGAACAGAGGGGTTCAATAAAGTGGAGAATGTGGGCAATGTATGAACTGCTGACATAATGTTTAGCTCAATAAAATACATTTAAATCAATCAGGTGTTTTGTTATTTCTTATCAAATGCAATGAAGGGTAATAGTCCCAGAGGGTAGATAAACTACACATTTACACGTCTAAACTACGACTACACAGTAACCTTTACATTTCATATTTCAGAGTGCCGAGGAATTACACAAATTGAAGGAAACATGCGGCGTGGTACAATTCTCCAGTGGTCCATAATTTGAGGGTTTGTCAGCAGGCGCAACAGACAATAAAAGTTCAGCATTGATGGAGTAAGTGAAAAGTTTAATGTAACCCTCACTCGGCTGCATAATGTGTTGTGACCGATGAAACATGTCCCCCTGGTATGCACAGCTTTCTGTCAGAGCTGATGTAAGAGCCCTGCAGGCAGAGACCTGGGCTTGCCCTTTAAACTGCCTGCCGTCTATTCATTTGGTCCTCCCCAGAAAACAGTGAGATGAAAAGAATAAGGGAAAAAAGAGGGGGGGGGGGGGGGGGGGGGTAAAATAAAAAAAAAAAAAT
>JAODLL010000024.1:2304267-2316089 GCA_026546735.1 Forbesichthys agassizii | reverse complement strand
GGGGGGGGTGTATAATTAAAACAGTATATATCAAGAAGTTTTATGTTGAACAGTACAGTACTATGTTGTTATTCGGAAAATAGAATTTATGTGTCCATGTGGAGCATGGATTGTTTTCTTTTCCTGTTTTTGTGAGAACATTGCATCTAAATGAATGCAATGTGACTGCCTTTATTTATTGTGTACACACATTCCTTTTGTCTCTTGAAAATATGACAACAAGTGCAAATGTGAGGTAAGCTAGGGTGACCCCTGTGTCAATGATGTGTACACTATACTGTATAACATTTCACACATTTGAGTGCTTCCCTCTCCACAAAAAAATTGATTATGACTTGAACGACAACACATTGTGCAGGGAAAACTAGCACAATAAAACCTGACAAACTATATCTGAACAACTGTTAACACTGTCTTGAGACGTGAGCCGACACTGGCTCACGGCAGTGGATAGAGTTGCTTTACATGAAAATCTAATAGGCAATTTATATTTAAATTCCCTCTGTGTCTCTAACGGGGTGGATTTAAAAGAGCAAGGGTCTGCTTTTAAAGCCCTGCATGTTGCCTCCCCACGCACCTCCTCCTCGCGCTCTACATCACCCTCTTTTTTTTAAAACAACCTGCTTTTCCCACAGAGGCTTTCATCCTCAGCTTTAACAGCATCGGCTGTGGGCTTGGCATGGGCACTATGGTAATGTCACAGAGGCAACTTGAACCACAAACAAAGGCTCTCATTAAAATATCTCCAGCGGAAAACTGAGGGGACTAGAATGCTACATTACCCTTTCTAGCTAGCGTGCGGCGGAGATCAAAATACAGGTATGCTGCAGTACAGAGAGATGTATAGGTGCCTTACTTTAAAGACCTGAGGCCTCCAGCTGGCACACCTTGAAGACGCACATCCTCTATGGTGAGCGGCAACACAGACAGGTACTTTGGGTCAGGTGGCTAATGAAGATGTTAGGTGGAGCAGGCGGACGGGCATCTGCTCCAAACACAAAGTGAGTGCTATAGGAAACAAGGTGGCCAGATGTGGCCTTTGATGGTTTCCCGTGTCACACAGGCCAATCAGACAGTCCCCGTCCTCCCTGCACGCCACTCATTTTAATATGACTGCTAAAGATAGCAGCTCATGCACCGTCTACAGCCCGTCAAGTGAAACACTGGGGTATCACTCAACGCTATCGTGTTGAAACACGCGGGGCACGACGGAAGGCTACAGCCATCAGCGGGATGAGAAGGCTGCCATCACAGATGTCATGTTGGCGTATCTGTATGCGTGCACAACCCAACCAAATTAACAGAGGTTTAACAGGGGGCTTCAAGTGCAATGGAACCTATCCTTTGGTTGGCAATGGCATTGCAGCGCTCATCTTTTCCCCACTACACTAAGGAAGCAGCTACAGTACAACACATCGTGTTTTACATCGTGTCTAACACAATAATATAATTTATGAAAATAAATATTTGAAATATTGTTTTTTATATCATATTTGTGTGTAATAAATACCAGTATATACAAGAACATTAGTGCAACACGGTTCTGTAAATAACAGTGCATAAATGCCCAGGTCGGTTGTGGCTTTTGTGAATGCACGATGCCTGGAGGACATGCCGAGGGGACCTGGTGCACTGTATCATCCCCCTTTCTTAATAAAGGCGATAGTGTCATCTGAGCATAAGGAAAGTTATGGAAAATATCCCTCACCCAAGGACACAGGACCAGATGTGCTAAGACTTATGGGAGCAATCATAGGTGGCCAAGGCTCTGGTGTGGGCCTTATTAAGTTAGGCTGCTATCCAGCACCTTCAACTTATTAAGCTGTCAAGAGTTGCAATGATTAAAACCAAAGAAAGGTCACTCGCAGACCTTCAGCATTGTGCAGACCCTGATATTTGCTTTTAGGCCCCAGACCTAATGAAGACATTTCACTTGATACATGCAAGACAGACTTTCGAGGTGGTTTTTCCGGGGGACCTTTTTTCCATGCAGGACGGCTGTGGAAACTGTACTTGCTCTACGCCTCTCACTCATTACTTTTACTGCTTCTTTTCCCACCTTTTTCCACCATGGGTGCATCAATGTGTGGATGAATATGGGTGAATGTGAGGCTGTACTGCAAAAGAGTGACCGGAAGGTTGGAAAAACACTATATAAATGCAGTCCATTGAGGTGTAATATACATTTTTACCTCCCCACCATGTTCTCACTGTGTGTCTCAAAATGAACCTAATGCATGCAGCAGTGAAATAGGGAGGCATATAGACAGAGGAGCTGGGAATAAGTGAGTGAATCAGACATGGATAACCATGTGCTGGTTTGCACCATATGCCGGCTCCCTCCATTCTGCAGTTTTGCATAATATCAGCATGTGTGGGGATCAAAGGGAGCAGGTTAATGGGAAGCGGGCTAAGGCGTAATTACTGGGAGGGGACAGGTCGGCGAATGGCGCGTTGTGGAGGGGCCTGGCCCTGTTAATATGCTCCCATTCTGCTGACAGCAGGAGTCCAATGTCTGCTGTCCAAGATTAAAAAAAGAGGGGGAAAAAAACAACTCGGAGAAACGAGAGAAAAAAATAAAGAACGAGAGAAAACAATCTTGCTGAGTTTATTGGGAACTGTCAAGGGCGGTCATCAGACGATGGGCTACGGTCAGCGCTCGCAGATGTATTTTCCTGTCACCGCTGATGATGTCATCCGGGAAGGACAGTGGTAGATGCTGGGGCCAGGTGGAGACGAATGAGAGGGAGATGGAGGGGAAGAGTCCAGCGATGGGGCACAGGGTTCAGGGATTACAGCCCTGCCAAGCACAAAATCAATCATGGCGGATTGAAGTGGGGCGGTGGGGGAGCGGTCTGCGGTGCGGAGGGAGTGCCGCCATCTTCAACGAGCGCCACTCAGTCGCACTATTTCTAATTTCGGTCCCCGCTGAGAGACGTTGGGTGTCACCCGTGTCATCCTCGTCTCCTGCATGTCTGGACATCTTTTCCCACTCTCTCCCCCTCTCTCCCCCTCTCTCCCCCTCTCTCCCCTCTCTCTGTCTCTCTTTCCCATTCCCTCTTCCTGTCTTCCCTCCATCTATCTACGTGCTGTAGGTACGCTGGCATTCTGACACCTGCCCAGGTGGATATAAATGTGACCATGCCAGAGGGCCTCGCATTACGCAGAGGTCTAATTCTGACATGCCTTTGACACTTGGTGAAACCTGTATCATTAGCAGCAGACAGGAATGAACTATGAAATGCTGGGGCAAGGACAGTGAAAGAGTGAGAAAACAGAGAGTGTTGTACAGATGGGAGGGAGAGAGAGAGAGAGAGAGAGAGAGAGAGAGAGAGAGAGAGAGCAGGAGAAAAAGTATCTGTCTGAGTTCAAAGCATGCCCTTGACTTCAGAAAGATAAAGAGCGAGAGAGATTGAGATAGATAGATAAATAGAGAGGATTGAGAGAGATAGAGAGAGAGAGAGAGAGAGAGAGAGAGAGAGAGAGAGAGAGAGATGTTTTGGCAACCCACAAGCATAACATTACAAATGACAGATATGTAAAACTGTAGGGGTCAGGGAGAGTTCTGTCGGGTCTCTGAGGAGTAACAGAAAGCTAATTGACACAGCAAACATGATTGAGGCTGAGTATGGCACAGAGTCAGCCTCTCTGAAACAAAGGTTCTGTTTATCTACAAAAGCATGACAGGAGAGCCATGTTGGGTTTGAGCTGGGAACACAGGGTGAATAATACAGTACACTGCTAAGGACAAGACAGAATTCATAGAACGGATATTATAGTGTGATGTTTGTTGCTGCTTGTCAAGTTAGAAAACTAGACAGAATGGTTATACAGTACCTTTAGTAATTCACAACCCACAACAAAGGGCACACACACACACCTCATGGGGTACATGCAATGGACAAAGGATGCTGAAGGATTGTGGAAATAAAAGTATATAGTAGTACTAACACAATATTAATTTGGCAAAGAGAATATCATTGTAATATATATATATATATATATATATATATATATATATATATATATAAATATTGTTTTACGCAGTTTTAAATACAGTATATCTGATTGATATAAACAATTTGACTCTTGTGTAGCATTTACTTTATACTTCATTTTCTTCTAGTAACATCCACACGGAGAACTAGAATATTCCATGGTCAAAGCCATGCTTCAAGAGATCCAATAGCAATATAGTGTAATTGTATTAGTTATTACACCGAACAATTAATCGCAGCAATCGTATCTGTATAGTGTCTTTTAATGCTATAGTATCTGCTCTCTCTCTATGAGGTAAAGAACTTCAAGGGCATTTTGGTGAGACCAGGCTAGTGACAGAGCCACAGGTGTGAGATCAGTGTTTCCTACAGATATCATAACCATGCTATAATTACCTCAATGACAGACCTAGCCTTAGATCAGCTCATGGGACACATGTCCATCTATTCCTACCATGACTGCCGGCAACGTTTGTTTTAAACCTGAACCTCCTGTCCGAGTATTTGGCCTCCCAACGGTTTAGTCACATGTCAGTCAGTCTAAAGTCATTATCATATGTCCTCTAAACCAGAGACATCGATGTGTGATGACTGTCTTTGTCGACCTGAGGGCTGGATGCTAAATGAGAGCTGTCTGCATGAAAAAAAAGCGAGAGAAAAAAACCTGTCCCAACCTCTTGTCTCTACGATGCCCTCCATGGATTCCATGCCCTAAATAGTTATGTTTTACCCCGGGCTTTTCTCCTTTACCATCCTACTCTGCTGAAATGAATTTGTTTAATATTACCTGGGTGATGGAGGGGGATTTAGATTTTGCTAATAAAGAAAATAAATCACATCTACAATAAGCAGACATAGTGAAAATGTATTATCTGAGAACCTATTGAAAACTACGGATAAGGAGGATGAGTACAAGCATGGATGTTTAGCTGCTCCTGCAGGGGCTTACCAGATGCTGACAATGCAGTGATTCAAGTCAAAGACTTCTGGCAAAACAAGACAGACTTTTTCAGCCAGTAGCTATCCCAACAGACGCAAGAAGTGAATAACAATGTGCTGCCGAGAGCCTCTTTTTACCATACCGTACAAGCTAATATTACTAGCTAGCATTATATTGTATCACAATACAAGTATACACAAAAAGAAATATGTCTATCTTTGTGATTGTTTACATGCTCATTATGTTGGATCCATCAACATTTTGAAAAGCCTGAATTATCCCTTTTTTCACCCTAATAGTTCTCGGGATACTAAACTCCAGTTGAAAGCTCCAGTTACCTGAAACAAATTGCCTGAAGAAATCTGAACTGCTGCTACCCTGCAAACGCAAGTTAGGAGACATACAAGCACTTCAAAACATAAAAGCACACACAATGCTCCTGTGTTTCTTTTTTTTCTTTTTTATTGTCCGCTTAAAAAAAGAAATAAATAAAGGGAAAAAAACATAAGAACCTGCGCATGAAGAGTTTGGGCTTTGGGCAAAACATTGTGTTTCACTTCCCCCCATGCATCCCGCAGTATAAAAAGTGCTTTGACACAGTGGTAAGACAAGAGTTTCACAGTGTGTTTGAGTGAATGTAATATGCTAAGATGTTACCAACATAGTTTCCATTACAGTAGAATAACACATTCACATTTTGTAGAGATAAGCGCTGAGGGGGCGTTCGGAGCATAGCCTGCTGTGGCATACCGAGTATTTATGTCGACTTATTTCACTGCTTGGATAGCATTACATCGTACAAGATTGATGATAGGCGGAACAATAAAACAAAACAAAACCAAAAAATTATGAGATGTAGCACGTATGTGATATATGAGGGAAAAAACAGAAGTATTGACAGGAATAAGATTTTTGTTTTTGCGTTTGCATTTCAGCATAAAGTAAGCCCAGAATGGACTAATCCTGCTTTTGGAACAGCAGGAAACAAGCACGGTGTTGTTTTTGTTTTTCTAGTGACGCCATGATGTTTCTGGTTGGTTTCCCTATATTGCCCCCTTCCCAACATGCTCTGTCTTGTTCTATCTCTACTGCTCCGTTTCTAGAACTCTCTCAGCTCTTGTGGCCCATGCCATTTGAGGGCTTATAAAAGGCTGTGAAGCCCAGGTTGGTTATGGCAACAGAGGGCCTCCCACAGAGATAAGTCAAGACCGTCCACCCTGAGATCCTGAACACACAGCGATGTCCCAGTCATGGAGAAGACAGCACAGACACCCACAATCCTCATTACCATAACATTGTAACGTTGTATCAAACCCATTGATGACAACATTGGCAGAGGGTGGTAAACAATAATAATAATTGATAATAACATTTTGTTTCATACTGCAGATTGAGGCGTTCTTCAGTTAACAACAACAACAGCAACCCTTTCAGTTGTTTACAACAACAACAATGGCCTAAACCACTTTTGCTCAGTGGCCTTGAATATTTGTCGGAACACAAAGCAATGCAATTGTCATACATGTGTCTCTGAATGAGTCATCTGTAGAGCAGTGATTCCAGTTTGGAGATGTGCACACAGCTCCCAGCATCTGCTGAAGACAACAGCTGGACAGACACAAACATATAAGATGCACTGTCATAGACAGAATCATATTCCTAGGAAGCACTTAAATAAATCGAGTCACCACAGAGTTCAGCACGTGAACGGCCAGCAAGAGGAAGGGTGTGGAGCTTTAATTAAAAAACAAACAACCTTGTACCTTTTCCTTCCTCCTCTTTCCCCACTCTCCTTTTGGACTTCTCCCCTGCCTGCCCTGCATTTCAGCACTAGCTCCTAGCTAGTGCTAAAATGATTAGCTTCTGGCAATCAGCCCCAGGGTCGAATCAGCTTTGTAGTGGTCAGGGCAGACTTATCACCTGACGGCCAGGCCCTCCGGCTGGCCTGGAGATGCATGCTAGGCAGGTGAGACCCACATCAAGGCTTGCAGAATTCCCCAGATGGGTGCGATGAGTTCACAAGCAGCTTTAGCAAGACCCAAATTGAGGAGGATTGCTGACACATAATCGCTTGAAAGGGGCAAGAGGTGTGTGTGTGTGTGTGTGTGTGTGTGTGTGTGGTAGTTCCTCAACACAAATTGCGCAGTTATTCACACACACACACACACACACACACACACATGCACGCACACTGGCGCGCCCGCACAGTGTGCTCCTACGGTACTTTCCATGCGCACGCACGCTGGCGCACACAGCGGTGAGAGAGACAGAACGAGGTCAATGGCGACGCGGGTGGAAGCTGTGGTTTCCGACCGATGAGCACGTCCCGGGTTCATCACTTTAAACAGGCTGAAACAGCAGGAGAGAGATCTGCTGCCGAGCGCAGCCCGTCCCAATTAGGATGAGTCATGCACAGTGGCAGGGCCCTCCACACACACACACACACACACACACACACACACACAGAGACACCTTCAACCTTACTCTGGGAGACAGCTCGTCCTATCAGACGTGAGCCTGCCCTGGCAGCTCTGGGTGTGATGAAGAGAAGGGGCTTGGGGGTTGGAGAGGGCTGGGGATAAGGCTGCTCCATTCACTGTTTCTTCCTCTGGTGTCATTTCTATTTCTCCACCTTGACTCCAGCACATGAGCTGTCTCCTGGCCTGGTGCGGGGCTCTGACCACGGACACACACTCCCAACAGGATGGCTGAAGGAAGTGTCGACCCAGCCAGGGTCCTGATGTGTTGGTAAACAGAAACACCCCTAGCTGCCACCCTAGCGACACGCACACACACACATACTCACTCCCCCGCTCTCACAGGCTGTACCCACTATCTCACCCCCACCTCTTCAGCCCAGATCAAACCCCCCCCCCCCACCCACCCACCCTTCCCCACCCACCCACCCTTCCCCACCCCACCCAACCCAAACAACCTTGGAGCATCAGCCGATCGCGCTTTACTCCCGCAATCCAGCAGTTCTTCTCCCTGCTCCTCTCACATGGCATGTCAGCTCTTCTGCAGGTATGGTAGATAAAAAATACAATCACTTGAATAGGATGACATACACACAAATAAGCAATATCTTACTTTACTGTAACTGAGTTGTTTACGTGGTTTTACACTATTCTGATCTGGATTTATCGGGAATTAAAAAAGCAGCCACACATGCATACGAAATGAACACATCCAAACCAGTACATCAAATCCATGGTAATAAATGTTGCGTGCATTAGCTGAGTTTGATTCAGCCTTTCCAGTGTGTGTGCAGGTCTTGATTTGGCCACCTGTCACAACGAGTCGTGTGTTGATTGATCATATACGTACTGGCATATTGGTCAGCCCAGGGGAGGAGGGGATTTCTAACACCAGAGGAAGTCCCTTTCCATGTTTAAACAGCTTTCACATCACATGCTTGCTCACACACACACACACACACCTGATCCTGACAATCACCATGCCACTACCGATCTGCACTCAGTTGAGGTCACAGCACAATGACAGCTGTTACAGAGTCCCTATTACCCCCACGCAGTGGGGAATTAAAGACAAACAAACCTGCAGCCACTGGAGGAGGACGAAGGTTCATGTGTGATCTCTGTGTGTGTGTGTGTTTCCAATTCGGGGTAGACATACAGTGTGAGTGGGGGACCGTCATTTGGCCATGTTTGTACGAGGTAATAAGGGCAGAACTCTGCTGTTTTTCCATTTCCTCTCATGTCTCTCTCAGCTAACATAACGGATGCTGTAAAACACCTCCTGTACGGTGTCGAATTCAAGGCCATTTGTCTCTGAATTGTTTTAACCACGATAAGGAGACCGTTTGTGAATGGGTAGAGAATACGTTTGGTATTAATGTTATATGATGAATGAGACTGTAACAGTATTCTACTGTAATGTATTTCACAGCGGGTCTTGACAGAATAGCTGCAATATTAGAGTGACGCATCTACCAGTCAAGATTGTCTGTGGAACCGTAGCCCTTAAATCATCACATTCCTTTGGGGTTGACCCATGCAGTGTTGCTGTGGTACAGTCTCACCTTGAGGGTGTAACACACTGTGGGAGCCAGGCCCCATGTGCTTTGTTGCACTGTTTAGCATGCGACTCGGGCACGGTGCCACCGTGACTTTTAACCCTAGCTAGAGGGGGCTGGTGGGTGCGTCTGCGGCCCCCTCCCCAGGGGAACCCGGTGCTCTAATAGTAATTTAAGTGTAAAATCTGGTCCCTGGGAAAAAGGTTGTTGAATCTGCATAAGCCCTCTTGAGCCAGGCTTAGGACCCTGTTGGCCATCAAGCGCAGAACATCCCCCACCCCCCCCCCCACCCCCTTCCACCACCCACACACCCACAGACTTTCCCTGCATCCCTTTTGCCATCTCTAAAGAAAAAACCCATCTCCTTTCTCAAGTCCACCCCTCTAACCGGTGACCTGGTGCCAACTGGTCCTTGATGTGGGTGGAGGAACAGTGCTGTGGGTTAGTATGCGTGTGTGTGTGTGTGTGTATGTGAGGCTGTGGGAGAGACCAAGGCTTTTTATCCACCCTCCGCTACCTATGAAGAGATGCAAATGAGCCAAGATCAAGACTACACACGTCATGTCTATTGTTTTGGTGATTCTGATTGGGGTTATTTTGGCACTGTAGCGCTCCAATGCCATGACATTCCAGGAGGGAGACTTGCAGTCAACAGATGGCAGAATCAGCTGAGGGCAAACAACTATGCAGTTCTCAACTACAAGTACATTTAAAAGCATGTGGAACAAAATGGCTGTCATCTAGACAGAACGAAAAACACAAAACAGACTGTAAAAGGGTGCAAATATGCTTATTTTATTATCCACTTGTGGCGCAAGTCAATACACCCCCACTCGTTCTCTTTCACACTATAGTCAGATGCACAGGCAAAACATTCTTTAAACCACTACATTAACTAATATTTTTAAGAGAGCATAACCACGGCTAACAAAAACTGTGTCTTGGCATACAAAACATTGGTAAAGAGGTCAATTCTTTCTCACACCACAGTCTCTTTCCACGAGCGTGGTACTTTTAAGAAGCATGATAATTGTTTGGGCAGGGCAGAGCCGGACGGTGTTTTTATAATCAAAACAATGTCAAGCTTCATTTCCTCCTGCACCGCCATTTAACAAAGAGGTGTTTTGAAGACATACAGGAGGCGGTCATGATAGTCCATCCCTTGAGCATTTTCCATATTCAAAAACATATGGGAATGCTTTCTCTCACACATAAAAGGACACCGTACTCTAAAAGGAAACAGAGCCACATTGGCACAACGATAATTTTGACAACTTCTCCCTTTATTTTTCTGCAGCGTTAACCTTGAGGCTGGCGGACCTCCTTTGAAGTGCTTGCCGCCAAGTGTGAAAGTAAACATTAAGGTCAAGAAGTCAGCCAACTGTGGGTTATTAGCGAAGAGTGTGTGGTGTCTTTGAATTCTGACCCCACAGCAGCACGTCAGATATCCTAGTTATTACCATACATGAAAGAATCTGCACACTGGAGAAATGTGGAAATTGTTCTATTTAGCACAGCTTATTATAGTTAGTTTAATGCAGCGTAGACCTGGAGACCTTTCCCACTCTAAGACACGTGGTCCTATTATGACGTTCATTATGTGCCAAAGATCACAGGTCTTTTCTTTTTTTTTCAACACAAAATAAACGTTTGGACAGAATACACAGTGCACACAAAGCGTTCTCCTCCGCCCAGAACCACAGGCAAAAGTCGATGTGCCTGAGATCAATGGGACACTTGTAATGGATGACGATGGATCACTGGTTTAATATTACACCGATGGCGGCGCTGGCCTTACCGTATCTCCAACGAATAAATGTTAACCTGTAATCCTTTTCCTGAAAGAACACTGGCATTGTTTGTCCTCGACGCAGACTAACCCTGTCATTGATTGGGCCTTTATTGAATGCTCAAACACTGTGAGCAACGATTGATCACTCCCAATTAAATGTGCACTGAATGTTTCCTTTCATTGCCTACATCCACACCCTCCCACCACACAATGTGGTTTAATATTTCATAGAAGCCGTGGCAAACTGTGGATGGATTATGACGGCAGAGACTAACATGGAATCTCAATGCAATTTGCAATTTGCTCCAGTATTATACACATTCACATTCAATGCTGCTGTTGGCTTGACCCCTGCACTCGACCCCTGACCCTTGACCCTGAGACATCTGACCAGTCACCACTCTGGGGGAAGCAAATTAATAGAAGCATTGCTCGTTAATTGCATAAGGGGCCAGCTAAGAGATTCATCACCTCAGTCATGGCCATTGCTTTACTTTGAACCCCCCACCACTCCCCAATCTTGCTTTCCCAGAGGGCATTTGGGGGCAGGCCCAGCTGTGCTTTTCCTATAACCCTCCCTGTATTTGCTGTGTAATTATTCAGCATCAGCCCTTATTAATCAAGTCGATGGCGCTACGTTTTATATGGAAATTGCAGGGATTAATACAAGCATTTTGTCCAGGAAACCTTGATGGCTTTAGCCAACTAATCGAATTGGAATAAAGAGGCCACGGCAATGGGAGGTGCTTGATTGAATTAAGGCAAAGGCAACAGCATACAGTACATTGTGTCTGCCAGCGGGGTCCTTAACTATGCCACTCAGGTGTTATTTTTACAAATGCATATAGAAATGCCCTATATACTGTATGTATATGTGTATTTATGCAGAAACATTTTATTGTATAGGGTCAATATGAGCAATAAGCTATAAAAATAGCTGTTTTGAGATTCAATAATGCAGAAAGTGAAACTTACGGTTCATATATGATTCTTCATTTTATACAATCCCACTGTTCAAGACGACACTCCCACCATCACCTTCTTGCACACATCAAC
>JAODLL010000024.1:2292127-2304167 GCA_026546735.1 Forbesichthys agassizii | reverse complement strand
ATTATGTACTTAGACTTTCTGTCATTACTGTAGCCTCTATGTATGTGTGTTGTAGTTCTGGGGTCAGTTAGACAGTTGAGAGTCTGACCACGATGCCAATTATCCTCTGGCTTCACCAGCGGCTACATGACACCGAGCCCACACAAGGTACAACTCCCACACACAAACACACCCACACACACTACACAAATACATATACAAAATATACATTGTGTACAAACCCATAATAAATATGGGAAATCCAAGCTGTAGTACATATCATTTCCACATAGATTAAATTGACAATCACATTAATATAAATAGTAATACAAGTAATATATTGTATATAATATATTTGTATATAGTAATGGACAAGTAACCGTCTTGACATGAAATGTCTAGACTTAAAGGTATGGTCAATCATTTTTGCTAACTTCGAGCTCAAATCAAAACGGTTTCGATCCGCAGTCCTCCGCAGGGCCGCATCACACACGCGTTCGCCACTTTGTTTATGTTACTATTCAAGGGGCCAGGGCTGTGTAAAAGTATCATATTATTAACACGCACAGAGAATGGTAAGATAGCGAAGATATTGGTATTATCTGACAAAAAGTGTATTAGCTTACATCTATGGCAATAGCTGACAATAGCTGACTTTGCCTTCAAGTAGCATATAGTAGTGAAATAATTATAACAATAGAAATATCAATAAAGCCATCACATACAGTACAGTACTGTAAGGTGCATTGCTCAACCAACGTCTCTGCTGTACATTATTTAGATCTCTCTCCAATAACCTCCCCCAAAATACACAGACACACACACACACACATATTTCCTATACCCACCACCCAGAGTGACAGACAGATTAGATTGGACACAGTTGACGGCGGTGAAAGCAATCGGATCTGGTGTTTGGCAAAGGTGTTTTTGTGTAAAAATGACACACAGGCCTCACTCTCTCTCCCTCGCTCCATGAGAAATGCCATTGGCACAATCTCACAGGGCGATTACTATCAGGCCTGCTGAAGGTGTTCCCTTGCCAACATGTCATTTCCTGTCATTTGTTTGTCAACTGACGACAGCGCTGTGTCTTTCCCGTGTGTGTGTGTGTGTGTGTGTGTGTGTGTGTGTGTGTTTGTTTGTGATGCACATTGTTGTATATATTCTCTATTTTCCTCCCTGCAGCACCTGTTCTTCAGGTATCGCCGTCCCATTTGACATGGCAGTGACATTTTTTGACAGCATGTAGATAGATAAGATGTGTTGCGCCTATGAGCCATCTAGGGATTAGAAACGCACACGCCTGTTGGCAGGTCCTGTCTAGATAGCTTTCTCTTGGCAATGGGAGATCCAACCCAACAGCTCTCATGATTTTGATCTATGTACAGCTCCTTAGTTTTGCATTGACTGTGACAGGGGTAAAACAAGCGTCAAGCGGCTTTTTTTGTTGCTCTACGCAAATTCATGCATTTCAAATTATGCATGGAGGAGTGGAATTTATTATGGACATTTTACAGGGAGTATATTAAACAAGCTACAATCAAATGTGTAGCTATACACATTATGTATTTATTATTCCATTCCATTACAAGCTATTGGAAATAGCAGCATCTTATGATTTCTGTGTTTGAAAGTTCCTGACCCAAAACAGAATGTTTTAATGCCTGTGATCGCTACTAATTGAAATGGAATTACAGTAACTAGACCCTCAGAGACATTAAACATCTGCCGAGGCCCCATTCCCCTCCACACAGATGGACAAATGAGCAGCAGTGTGTTCCTGGCCCATCCCTATATGTGGATTTCAAGGCCTGCTATTTATAGTGTTTTGGCCGATAAACAGTTATCTCATTGGCTCAGTCAAATCAATCATGTCAGTCTTGTTTAGATCCTGGCCCGGGGAGGGCTTGTGTGATTATGTGCGTGCACTATCACAGAGAAGGATGAGGGACGTGTAGCAGAGGAACATGGCATTCACATATCCACAGAGAGAGTCTTATCAACTCGGGCACTATTCTTATATGCTAGTTTTGCACTATGGAAGGCCAAATGTGCCAAAACACTTCTAAACTCATTACAGTATTACAGTACGTGAAACATAATGAAAATGCCCATGTATAGATATTTTGATTCATTACAGGTAAGACAACAATTTAATCTGACACAGCAGTTATACTGTACATTATGTGTCAGTTTCAGATAGATATCTTCTTACAAGCAAGTTAAGGGCAGGCTTCTGTAACCCCTACACTGTACTGTATGTTGTTAGCCTTCCATTTGCTACATTAGCCATAGCTGAAGAAGCTGCACTTTCCACTAGATATATAGTATGTTATTCTATAATTATACCACAGCATGTTTTATCGCTGCACACATTATTAATTAATAATAATAATAATAATAATAATAATAATAATAATAATAATGCATCTGTTACAACTCAAATCATAACTTGCAGTGTGCCCTTTACCAAAAACATTTCCATTGAATTAACTAACATCTAAACTAACTAATCTGCAGAAACAACACGCTCTCATTCACAAAAATTGCAGCTTGGTCAATGGCCTTTCTCGTCATATTTTGAAACGTTAGAAAGCCTTTGGCGTTTTAGGATGAAGACTTCGGTCATTGACTGCTACGGCAAGACTACGGAGTTACCACCGGTTTGTTTTGAGCTATATGGGCATGCAATTTCAGCGCAAGTATTAGCTCCTGGTTGTAGATAAATAATCAATATCCAATCGAGACATGTTCAATTGTATTTACCTGAAATAATAAAATGAAATGTTTTCACTTATATTTCGATATAGGCTGTGTGTAGCCTATACCGACAAAAATTGACGAGAAAGGCCATTGACCAAGCTGAAATTTTTGACGAGTTGGAGAATAAGAACGTGTTGGCAGAAAAGGCTCCAATGAGTTTTAATAACCTTCAATACAATTGTACAATGATGGACATACAACCATGTGGGAGTAACACACTTCACTTTTCACATTAGCTTCACTGAGCAGTCCAACAGCTACAAGATGTGTATAGTGTGCCCTGGCATATCTGGCACATCTAAAATGGTAACATACTGTAGCTTCATTTGTTTATTTTAACTGAACAATCCTGTTAAACATTTGACACAAGCTGATTTCTCCAGGTCCCACGGGAAAAGCACACTTGTTTAGATGCTGTCTTGGGTACAAAGAGCAGCTACAAACTATTTTTGTGTATATTTACATGTAATTTATGTCTATTCATCTTTACTTTTTCCAAGCATTTAGATGAAACCTGGCCTTCCATAGAGCACAGACATTAGCATGAAGCCCAATGGAAACAAGAAAGCAAACTGGCCCCTACACGCTTTACTTCTTCTTTCAAGATATGATCGAGTACAGTATACAGCACTATCTCGTGTCTGAAGTATACAGTACATTGTGTTGTGTATTAAAGCAGCCTATCATTGGGTTTCACATAGCTCAGTCTGAGGCTGGATCTTTCTCAAGAGACCAGTTAACCCCCACACTATCTGGCATTCCAACACACCCCTCCTCCTCCTCTGCTTCACCCTGCTCTTCATTCTCCCCCATCGACGGCCACTCTGTAGCAGGCCCCACACATTCGCCAAAAACCCCAGCGTCACTTGTCCCTGATTAATGGTGTCATTAATGTCAGGCTATCAGTGGACATGAGCGCATGAGACAACAGACGAGCCGCCCCCAAAAAACAAATAGTTTTGATTAAAGTCAAGGACATTCCGTACAGCTTTTCCGTCGAAAGGCATTCATCACATTTGATGTTGACCCACCCTCTCTCCCTCCCTCTCTCTCCCCCTCTCTCTCCCTCTCTCTCTCTCTCTCTCTCTCTCTCATTCCATCACTCTCATTTCTTCCCTCAGTCCCTGTGCTTGTGTATGTGGTGATAGAGGTGATGTTATAGTGGATGCTAAACCACTGGCTGAGCTAACATAGATACAGACAGCTTACATGAATGTGAGCTCATGGATATACAACGTTCGAACACTGCTGAGTGGATTAATTAAACCCTAAAGGAGATTAAAGCAAAGAGGTCTATCCATACAAACAGTGAGGTCTTGGTATTGCCCAGAATCACTTATTTCACCTCTAGGTTTATATTATGTCATGTGTGACAAAGATGGTCTGCAGTAATGCATACTCAAGAGCATTCAACTGCTCTTCTCATTAACTGCTGTACAATGATACTCTATGTAAAGCAGGTGTACAGTATACTGTAAGTATTGTATGTTATATAATATGAAGTTGATTGTCTGGGTTGTCAGCAGTTATACAGTATAGCCCACGAAGAGCCTTTTAATATCATGCTTGGAGAGACATATTAATATAAAGATAACACAAATTGAAATGCAGACATTGTTTTCAGACTTCTAATCCAAACACACAGTATGTTATAGTGACAGGCGGATGGTTGATGTCTATGGGAAAATCAGAGCATTTCAACTGCGTTTTATCTCCCAGCAGAAACTTTCCCATTTGTGTAAACAGCCTACAAAGTGTCACTCTAACATAGCCTTCCAAGCGTAATATGTAGTCGGCAGAGAACCAAACTCATTCACCGGGGTCAAATGTCGAGAGGAAGGTCCAAACGAAATTACCTGAATTGAAAACGAACACAAACAAATTTGCTAAAGAGTGGGGGAGTTGGTGGGGGTTTAAACAAGGCTTGGTTTGGTTAGTTATTGAGGTGCCGTGTAACTCGCAGGCTAAACACTTTCTGTTGAACCTGAACTGTGTTATCTCTTTGCTTGCACTTATCTAATAACAGACAGATTAGAGTTCTATTATTCTAACGCATTTGTGTGTTATTCCAAGACTGGCTGTTTTAAGTGTCATTTTGTCACGGCTCGGGAGGAAAAGTGTGATTTTAATCAGGCTAGCTTTAGGTGTTTTGTCGTTTCCTGCTCACCAGATGTTCCCGTCCCTGTCTGTGGAAGGCTTTTTCTCTTTCTTCCCATTTTGTCTTATTTTTCAACATAAGTGGAGAGCTATTGTGCTCCTCTCAAGGTTTCTCTTTAATATCTCTCCCACTCAAATATTTGGACAGTCACAAGAGGGGAGACGTGAATCAGGTGCAGAGATGAAAGAGAACCCTTCTGTGTGCAGGAGGACATGTCAATTTCTGGGGAAATGTGCGGACAATGCTCGTAGGGGACACCCTTCAATTCCAAATATCCCACACACACACACACAAACACGGAGTCTATATGCCGCCATGTAAGCAGATAGCGTCGTGACATCATTAGCACACTGTGGAGTACTTCCAGTGTGTATTTCTCATCAGCACCATCATGCTCTAATAATGGAAGTCTTGAATTGCTGAAATGAAGCTACAATGTGACATCGCTATTCAATGAAGCTGTGTGTGTGTGTGTGTGTGCATGTATGCGTGACGCTGCATATACATGCGTGTTCTTGCATGTCTATGGGTCTGCTCTGAATGTAACCAGTCCCACGTGTGATAGTCCCATATTGTGATCCCCTCACCCTGCTTGAATGTCTACACCCTTGGATCTCTTTGACTATGCATGCTTGTGGGGCAACACACCACATTGCAAAATATCAGAAACATTACAAAACAAAACCAAAAAAGAAAAGAAACATTAAACAGGGGTGACATACAGACATTCAATCCATGTGATCGATTTTGCCGACAACAAATCAAAGGACAAGAGACGTCCTCCGGGTATTACCCTGCGAGTGATATCTGTCTGTAAGGAACGGGAGACGGGAGAGTTTAAGGCTGCTGAGCTGTCTCTAACAGAAAATAATGAGTCCCAGCTGGTCTAACACAGCTTTAAAATATTGTTGCTAAAAATACCAAAGCTAACTTTTGTCATATTTACAGTGATATACACTAAATAAACCCATAATGCCGTAAAACATTTTAGCATGCAATAATACATCGTATCTGAACCATATGTTGGAACTATTCCATATCTATTACATGTTGGCTAGTTGGACTATATCTTGTGAGTGAAAGACTTGGCTTTGATTCAGTCAACAAAGGCACCAGCCAACAAGAGCCACCAAAGCGGTAGCATAAATCTAGAGATCAGCCTGTATTGATAGGGCCTTGGCTACCAATTTGGTAGCACCCGTGCATATCCATTTTACTGACAGAGACCGATTGCACATGACTGCGGAGGTAATAGAATTGTCTTTACTGGGCCGGACATCATTTATTACAAGCACAAGGTATGCAGCACCTGTAGTGCGTCCCATTAGTCCAAATATATTTACTTCTTTCAATATGTTTGACTTTTATACATCGTCATTCAAACAACAAACTGAAATGTATGTTGCTGGTGGAATCTGGCTGCAATTACAGAGTGAGGGTAAGGTGCTACTTAATTAAGGCATATATACAGTAAGTATGTTACATTAAATAGGCTATTATATATTGAATTCTAAGTGCCAATTATATTTTTAATGTGGAAATAATCAATTTGAACCGATTACAAGTGGTTAGCAAATGTATCCTTTGACACAAACATTATCACAGCTGTATTTATAGAAAAATGATTTAATGTATAAATTAATATTGAATAGGGCATTCTTACAATGCGGAGTGTCCCAATTTCCCCCTCCCCTACCTACTGTATAGTTTCTTACTAAGAGGAAAGCAACAGTATTAGTGCCTTTGGTGGACCCCCAGGGAACTTATTACTGTATGTTGGAAGAACTAACAGCATTGCACGACATGCGTACCGTCTACCATTGATAAAACACACAAGTGTCAATACAGGAAAGACAATATCATTATCACTATCAAATAAACTCACAAAAATCCCATTAATGAGACGGTATGGATTGTACTGGACAATGGAAGCATGGCAGAGAAACAACGATTCCCTGGGAAAAAAACACACACACATACAGTACGCACGCACGCACACACACACATGGTGGTACAGCACCCATCTGACTGATAGAAGACAATTTGAGCAAAGTACACACTTTAAGCATTATATCCTGCCTGTAGTGCTATTAAGTATTAGTTATAGAAATACATAAAAAAGTTAATATCTCCTACAAATTGTCTATTGTTTATTGTATAATGTTCAATAAAATGTGGACATGATAGAACATGTCAACCTTCACCACATTCCCAAACATTTAACCCCAAAACCTATCTACCAGCAGACGCCATAATCTAGTGTTAGAATTAGGAATGCAAAACCATGTACATTTTATCTTGTTATTTGACGTTCCATACAGCGGTATTAGCCTACTGTCCTGATATTCTTCTGCTTAAATCAACATATTACAGCCTTTTAGACTAAGCATTGAGTTACAATAGTGAAACTCAACTGCATGGTATTTCGCAATGCCTACAGTGCTTACTGTAAGTCGTTCTACAATATGCATGCGTTTTCTCCCAACAGACGAAATTACAAAGGATGTGAACTAAATCAAAATGAATATAAATCTTGAAAAGCTGCAAACTCTCTTAACATTCCTTCTAAATCAAATTTCTGTGGAAGTGTTTATGTCCATGTGGATGATGTATGTGGTTTTAAACTGTACGGTATCTCTCGGTGAGGTGAGGAAATCCCGCATGCTCAGTTTTACCTGAAGAAGGAGACACTGTTCCATGCTCAGATCAACCACTGTGGACGTTTATTATGTTGTGAAGTGACGGAAAGACAACAAACACAATACAACCACACGGTGAACCTTCTAAGCCCTTTTACTTGTTCATGAGACTTTATCTTGGAACGCTTTTGGAGGACAGCAGGTCATCAGATGTCAGACTAAAAACAAGGTCAGCCTTCTCATCAGAGTGAATGTGAGGAAGTCTGGGGCCACTGTCAGTCCAGATCATATCGTCTGGACGCAGACAGGAAGACGCGCGTGTGTGTGTGTGTGCGTGCGTGTAAGATCATATACAAGGACTTACGCCTGCAGTCTTACAGTATGTTGTAATTGGATGTTTGCTTTCATCTGAACCACTGGCGGAGTTGTAACTATTGTCAAGTTCAACTATTAGAGCTTACTTCTGTCTCTGAGCTCAGAGAGCCTCAAGGCCTCCCTCTCAGCCCTGACAGACACATTTTAATTCCCAGAGCCAGCAGCGCACGAGGTGGTGAAAACAGGGAAGTAAGCTTTAGCCTAATCGCTAACAATTATGACAAATACCTGTCCCTGTCACCAGACATGGAGCTAGGGGAGGACACATGGTTGCACAGAGTCGTACTTCAATACATAAATTAACCCATATGCACATCTAGATATGCACACATGCCCTACCTGCTAATGAGCATTGGCGGAGCCCACACACGCACACATGCACACAAACACCGACCTGCCATGTCCCCTTCTCTGCACTGACACTGAACCTCCTGCCTGTGTCCTGAAAAGTAACTTTGCTGTGGTCGTGTCCTGTCTCGTTTGGCTAGCGGGGGCCACAGGAATCACTATTCTGGGAGTGTCATTCAGCAAGGGTAGAAAGAGGAGAGAGGCTTATTTGGAGCCGCCCGTGCTGCTCTCTGCGACATTCGGTCAGGCCAGTCAGTCTATATAGCCCTAGTAATTGTGATTTATACCCCAGACTTCAGCGGGCCGTCTGTGTTGCTCAGTCCTTGCGCCGCATAGACAAGTGACATATATTCTGTGTGCACAGTCTGACCTGACCTGTCCACGTCATACTGACAAACTGGGCCTTTCCCATTTATCTGCAGTTGTCACAAACAAACACACACACAGGTCTTCCCAAGGTGCAAATGCAAAGTCAGATATCCAACACATTCAGAGCGATTAGAATGAAAAGATGGAAAAGGATATGTGAACATGAATGTAAAGCACAGCACAGAATTGCAACTAGGGCATCCAACGCACCTGTTCTTTGAAACAGGCACCAGTGACACTAACTTTGGTCTCTGTGTTGATTTTGTCCTTGCTGTAGGATGCCTGCGCTGAAATCCTCAGAGGAGGACCGTTTTAGCCCCGTGTAAAGCCATAGGTCTCTAATAGAACAGTGATTTGACTCTATGAAGCATACTGTATAGTGGTGGACAGTCCTGGACAAAATATAGGTGGAATGCGTATAAATGTAATAAATAAATAAATAAATAAATTACACAACGGGTAGCTACATACAGTATAGTGTGTGCCTGGTGTGCACCTGAGGGCCTACTTTGAACCTTGGGTGTTAGATGATGCTCGAAATTGTAATGCATTATCAACCAAAAAGGTGTCCCTACAGAGCAGTAGACACAGAAGTCAGACATCTTCTACTCTGTAGCTTTTACAGCATTTTACCCTCGTGACAATACCTTAGCTTGCACTGTGTCAAATGATGTGCCACATGGAAACATTGTAACTAAAATATATATACAATTATCGTACTACATTATGTATTCTCCTTGGTTTTGCCCTCTAAAGACAATTCAAGCAATAATCAACAACCCTGTTTGTGCTGTAACAGCAGTGTAATGTAGAGCGGTGTTTGTAGTGTGTTAATAAAGTGTTTACCAAACAGGTTCAGTGCACTAAATGTACTACATTTTCACACAAAGCCACTACACTTTATTCAAATGTGAGGGCAACAATACATCCATCTGTGCTAAATATGAGTGACAGATTTCTGCGTGACAGACCTAAAGACACATGACACAGGTGACAGGTGAGAAGGGTAAGCCTGATTGATCCCTACTTTATCTCAAGATTTGACTGCTTTCCACTGTCAACATTAAAATGCATACAACGCTGCATAAACAGGTTTCAGGGATGTGGAAACATGTTAAGGATCTGACGCAAATAAGCATTTGTGCACAAATAGCGGAGACAAGCACACACACACACACACAACCTCATTTTAGCTGTGATTTAACGGCAGCTCAAAACAAATCCATTTTCAAGATGCTGTCTGTCAGGAAGTACTTTATATATCATAAGGAGGCCGAAATCGAGAAGAAAGGAAACCCTAAATTGGTTTTAAGTTCAAGGTCAATGTTTAACTGTCTGAACGCAAGTCGGAGATCTCCCAAAAAGTATGTCAACATAGGGCAAAGGCAGCCTTGTTCCAACCCCTGCTGAGCCACTGGAAAGATGGTTTCCTGTGAAAAGTTTATCTGAGGGTTTGGAAGATTAATGAGGGTGTTTTCATTGGCCGCGCTCCTCATCTTGCAATACTTGGCAGTGATAAGATCAGAATATTTATCGAGCCTCCTCTCCAGGTCATTTGCTATGTTAATTTCATGAGCTTGATGTTGCCTTTGTCTGTACTGTAGGTCGTGTGTTATTCCTCCTGAACCCCAGGGCAGGGGGAAGAAAGAGGGATTTGTATACTTAGCATGCAGTGTCTTTAAATTAGTCACCCATGCATCATTATTTATGCCGTTTAGGCTGTGCAGTGGAACGGCTAATTTAACTTGCTCTCAGTGAAAATTTAAATCTATTATTATACCGTCAGATCAGCGTGTTGTATTCACACCTTACCTTATTTGTTTGGGATAATACATCTTTATGAGACAAACCCACTCCCGTTATTCCTCAGGGCAAAGGAGGGATAGATTTCGATAGAAAAATCTGTATTCCAGTAGGATTCTTATTCCCTGTTGCTTTGATGTACCATTAATCAGTGGCTTTGTTTTACACAAAATTCCAAAGTGAAAATAATACTGAAAATACATATATATCTCAATAGATGCAATAACGAATGTTGTCATTGTAAATAAACCTAAACCTAAACTGACTGAACTGTTATGGCAATACCGGCCTTGCGTATCGCGCTGTCCACCGTCAAGTTCATTAAGTGATTGAGTGGAAGAAATTCACACGGATCGGGCTTTGGCAGAGCTCTGTGAGCATCAATCACCCAGGGAGGGTCAGCACATGTCCAGCAGTGAGCGCCAGAACATCTCCACCATGACCTCATCGCGTCTCCCCATGAAATACCCATCAAAGCCAAACATTTAGCCAAAGATAAGACACAGCAATAGTAGACACAACCTTGTGAGTATATTACATCGATGGCACTGTCCATGCAAGAGGGAGAACCACTATCTGTGGGTTATTCGTGTTAAATTACATAAAGCTTTCAAACTCTTTCTAAAGCCCCCACCACACAAGCACTCTCCGTTAATGCCGCTATCAAGTGCAGCACCCAATTGTCATAGAGCGCGGTCCTAAGAGCAGGGCCCAATCAATATTGATAATGCTGAAAATGTGGTAAGAAAGCGGGAGAATGAGTGTGTGCGATGGTGGGGGTGGAGGGAGAGAGGAGGAGAGGCAGACATAAATCTGGGCAGGGTGAATAGAGGAGACCAGCTGCAAAGGCCCATGTGTGTCGCCCCTCACCTCTTTGGAAACACCAGCGCTAATCGGGACCCCGCTAAAGAGAAAAGGGCCCAGCTTGATTTACACTCACGAGAGAGGGCGGCGGGGGTAAAGCATGGGTACACACACTCACCTACCTCTGCAACGGCTTGCAATACTTGTCAGTAAACTAGCAATGATATCACTGGAAGACACACTGGACACAGTGCATAAGCAGCCAGAAACATAAGCGTTGGGATACAAATGCAGCTAGATGCGTTCCTTCAAGTTCAGCCTGCGGTGAACCTAAAGGTTGTATAAAGGTCATTGTAGATGAGGGTCATGTTGGCCTCAGTGAGAGTCAATAACACCTCCCAGTCAGATGGAGACATTGGGGGGGAGTTTGCCCCCGCCCCTGCGCTCACATCAATTCACCAGGCATGGAGCACAGCAATAAAAGAGGGCGAGAGAGAGAGAGAGAGAGAGAGAGAGAGATTTAGCCAGGGGCGGGGGTAGGGGGGTAAAGAGAAAATGTACAGGCAGATTGTGAAACAGCTCGCCTTTCAACTACTAACCGCTTTTCATGTAAATGTCTCGGACTGACACTCCTTTACGCATCCCAGCCGTATCCTTTCTCTCCACCCCACCATCCCCACCCTCTCTCTTTCCCTTACACCAGCACACTCTGTCAGCAGAAGAATAAAAGAGAGAGAGAGAGAGAGAGAGAGAGAGAGAGAGAGAGAGAGAGAGAGAGAGAGAGAGAGAGAGAGAGAGA
>JAODLL010000024.1:2261219-2276718 GCA_026546735.1 Forbesichthys agassizii | reverse complement strand
GGGGGGCAAGGGGGTGGGGAGAGGGAGGAGCAAGAGGTGAAAATAGAAACAAACCAATAATCTTCTACATTGCCTCCTAAACGAGAGCCACTCTGTCCCTAATGTAGACAAGTCATTTTGTACAAGCCGTTAGAGCCCACTGGGCCAGGCAAGCACGCAGCACAGGGCCGCCTGTTTCAAAGATCTTTTGCAATCACTTACACAATGGAGCCCCTCATTTTATGCTGCTACATCATAAAAGTGCTCCTTTTGTTACTTTCCCATCCTTAAAAGGGTCTTAATCCCCCTCCTTTCAGGCTGGTCTATGGCAAATTCCTCAGGGACATCCCATTCGCTGCGAGGGCTGGAGTGACCCACTCAGAAACCAGCATGCAGGGCTTTGAGCTTTTCTTCTGCTGCCACTCTCCAGAGAACATTAAATCGTACTTTTCATCCCCCTCGCCATAGGGGGAAACCCCTTAATGATGACAGAGAAAGAGAAATTCCACCACTCGGTCCTATGACACCATTCTACTGTCAAGCAGGCGTCTCGGCGGACAGAGAATCAAACATGGCTTCCTGCAGGTGGAACGGCGATGAAGGTCACGCTACAGTCCAAAGAGAAGAGAAGGAGAGGCTGAGGGAAGGAGGGAGGCAGAGAGAGAGAGAGAGAGAGAGAAAGAGAAAGAGAGAGGGAGGGAGGTAGCCCTTGAGATGAAAGCCAGCTTTCCCAGAGCAAATTAAGTCATCTGCAGAAAAAAAGGAGGTATAAAAGAATGCTTTCCGCTTTCATTTCAATACATTTAATGTGTTAATTTATTCAGCAGTTTGATTTTACACAGAAAAACTTCTGCCCCCGTTCCACACAAAATACTGTAATGTGAGTGTGTACTAGTATAACATCAAATAAACAAAAACACACTGTGCTGTGTTACGTGACCTGACTAGTTCAGTTCCCCTGTTGTTATTATATCTAATTTAGACAATGGTGTTTGTCTTTCTCCTTGCATCTAGGGTTTATCTGTATAACACCCCCTCATACTCACCACCCATATTGAACTGTATGGCTAAACACCTGTTTAGCAGACCTATTAATAAGAACAGTATACCACGATAAAACATGAACAAATCAAGAGAAAATAGGCTAGTCTTTCATGTTATGTTTCAATAAGCTCACATTCTAAAATAGATTAAATTAGAAGATTTCATATACGTTAAATCTATATGCAATTTAGAAAAATTGGAAAATTATCAGTCTATATAATTGACAAAATGCCTAGGATGCTTAAACGTACAATATGTAACTTGGTGGTTCTAGAAATACTAAGGTAATACAATTTGAATCATTGTACAGTACTGTATGCATTTGCTTTGTAAGAAGAAAGAAATCCAAATTCATGTTTGGCACATAACGTGTAATGCTCCTGACTAGCTAATGTTGCATTATAGCATTTTACAATTTTACTATAAAAATATGTTTTATAAAAGCAGCCAGTAGCCAGTACAGTAACATTCATAGGCGTCACTTCTGTGGGTGCTTGGGAGGCTCGGGCACCCACTGAGAATGACGAGCACCCATTTGGTAGGTCATATCTAATGATGCAGGTAATGCGATAACATTGGCTTGTCCCTCTTCACACATACAACTATGCTGAAAGCCCTCAGAGCTTGAGATCTCTGGCCAAACATTCCGTCAAGTTGGGTTCGGGCCTGGTTCAGTATGAATTTAATAATTAATACAAATATATCATTTGGAAGGTGTTTAGTAACCTATAAGCAACTTGAGTCGTAGCTCATTCAGACCTGTGGCAGCTAGTTGCAGCCCGTAGCCTCCATTTCTCCCTCGCTGATATTTAGAGAGACATGCTAAATTGGATGCTGCTTAGGAGGTGAATAAACTTACATATTTATTTGTTCCAAACCATTTTCATTAATTAATAATGTTGAAAAAATTTGAATGACTCCTGTTTTTGTCTAATTAACCTATCCTCCGATATAAGATTTAGGCTAATGCGAAGAAAATCTAAGACATCTCTACGTTTTGTCTATCATTTACATAACAACTAGCATGTTAGTCCCTTAGCTCCTGATTCAACATCCTAGCGAAAACAACGTTTTTCTTTTCTTTTATTCACTATCCAGCAATCTGTTCAATATACCATTGAGTTATTGTATCATAAAATTAGGTTCAGCACTAAAGGAGCCAGCACTATCTAGAGCTGAGATCTCTGCGTCATCTGACACGCACGGTAGCGTATCAGCGTATGGACACAGGCCTGGGAAAGTTGTGATAAAATGTTGCGCTGGATGAGAAAGCTATACATGTACTGGCTCGGATCGGTCATGGAAAAAAATGGCTTGTTCCATGCCAGGTTTAACTTTTCAGGCCCAATTATTAAAGCTCTACTTATTATCGGTTTCCAATTAACAAATGATGACAACCCAAATACTGTATGTTGTTAAATTAGTCGGTATTTGCATGCATGGTGTCACACCATTTTGTTCACAAAATAAATATAAAGCATAAAGTTATATAACACATTTTGTATATTGTTATATTTATAAATTAAGTTTTAAAAGGATTAATGAGCATTTTTATGTTAAAAAATGTATGTAGTGGGCCAGCAGAAATGTGGGATATGCAAAAAACAATTTAGCCTAGAATTTGACTAATCAATTTACTTATTTTTGTAACTATTTTCACTGGTGTCACCATATGGTTAAAATAGTATTTGTCATTGCTTGTATCTTACAGCTAGTGTCTTTGCTGTAAGTAATTTAGAAACAGCTTGCTGCTAAATATTACTTTTTAAGAGATGGGTTAAGACCACTTTGACCACACTATATCAGGGCATATTTGGGGCATGTTGTTGCTGCCCATCTGATAAAATTGACATTGATTACATATCATGTCTAGAGCACCCACTTTCAGTTGCATAAATTGGCACCTACAGTATGGTACTGTTAACAGCTACATATTTGTAATAAATATGCTGAAAAAAGGATTGAAGAAATATATCAGATATCTACATCACTTTTGTTGCTCTCTTGTGCTGCTACTGTAGCTGAAAAGCATGTTGTCATCTCAATCTTTGAAGCACCTCTGACTGAGCTAGTGTCATTATTGTACAGGCAGGCGAGCCCGTCGAGGGACTAAAGCTGTGGGATTTGGCCAGGTGAAGATGTCACAGATAGTTTCCAGCTTGAGACGAACATAGACTTCAATACCTCCAGAGTCCATAATCCTCTGGCGACAAGCCTTACCCCTCTGTAATGGCTTTTCTGACCACTTGGCTTAGGCTGACACCAAAGTCATGGAAATGTGTACAAGGATGCATTGTGTCTCTCCCCCAGAAACACACTGCTCTTTGTTTCACACTGTACACCAGTGGTTTTCAAATGTTTATAATCATAGTTTGTGTCCCACATTCAAAATACATAGCTATGAACATGTTTTTAAAGCATTGTTCATGACATACTGTAGCAATAAATGTACAGCTATATAAAAAATAAATAAAAAGCTATGTCTTTTTCATGACTTTTGTGTATTTTAGGATACTGGAGGTTTCACACCTTATCAAATAAGAATAGAAAGTAGAAAACAAACTGATGTATAAAAACAGCCTCCGCAGAGTCTGGTAACAACTAGTAATAATCATAACGCTAGAATTTAATTTAGCTCCTAATGACCTGTCACTCAAGACCGGGACAGATGTTTATAGATGCCTACAACCCAGTGCATGGCTCATCAGTCAGAGTCATGGCCTTGGCACCCTTCTAGCCAACCCCACCCGTTCACGTAGCTCTGCCACAACGAAGAGTTTAGGATTACAGTGGTAATGGAAGGTGTTAAAGGGGCTTGCTATGCTCCTCTGGGGACAGACATTTCTTTTTAAATTCTCACTGAGCAGCCATATTGTAACGACATGGCTTCTCCCCCAACCCCCCTTCTGATGTTCCAGCATTCATTTTCTGGTGGCGACTTCCTCAGTTTTCACCCTGACGCGTGACACTCATGACAAATTGGGTGTGGAAGTGAAGGTGATGGGCTGTGAAAGCAATGCACCAGCCCCCGCTACACATCCAATGCGGCACACACACACACACACACACACAGCACACGCAAGGACAACAGCCGTGCAGGCACACAAGAACATGTGCAGTTACACACAGGTTCATGCACATACAGTACAACATATTAGCACACACGTGCGGGAGGTTGTGTCCTGTGCAATGTTCAAGAGGACATGCAGTTCGTCAATATGCAATACTCTCCATATTAGTGAGCAAATGTATCCATATCATCCCCTGATATTTTATATTAATAGCTTGGAGAAAAAATATAGAATTTTTTTTTTTTTTTTCTCGCCCAATGTTTATCTGGGTATTAATGTGGAACTGATAGATTTGAACATTACCAATATGACACACCAACAACCACATCCCAATTATTATGATATTTTGCAAGAATTTATAAACCAATTAAATCCTTGCATTGCCCACCTTTTACGGTGCCAAATTGAGTAATTTCAACCAGGGGAAAAATTATTATACCGGATTGTACAGCAATTATCATAACATTACACTAATTCCCATAGAAGTATTTAAATTATATGGTTGGTTGATTGCATGATGAATTAAAGAGCATTTTTTCCCCTAGTACCGCTCATCCACCTGACATCGGGATTGGGGCTCTAAGGCACATTCAAGACCAGACAGGCCGGAACCAGTATAACCTAATGTAGTACTCATGATATTATCATCATCACCTCCAGGGACTTATTCCAACCCGTTTAATCTGTACAAGACGTGATGAGGGCATATATCATTGTACATTCCATAATCACACAACATGTTCCATGTTGCAACTGAACATTATAAAACATGATTTTCTGAAATTCCAATTTATTTGAATCAACTAGTTAAATGCAAGGATCCTAGCTAACACTTTGTCATTAAACTGATATTTCAATGACTTTATTAAATAGGCTATTCAGGCACCTAGTAGAAGGAAGTGTTAAAAGCTTTAGGGCAACAGGTCAAACGATGACAAATATTTAATATATTATAACATGACATTAATTAATAACCGACTCATTCAATATTTTGACAATTCAAAATCAAAATCTAAACCTAAAGCCTAATAATAAATTAGAGATACCATTGGCACCAGTTATATATTTCTTTAGTTCATCTTAAAATGTCCATGGCATGTATATTAATGACCATTCAAAATAAACAAACAAACAAACAAAAACATGAATAACATTGTAATTCAGTCAATGAGCACTGGCTCATTAGACTAGACTATATGTGGACTAGACTATCAAAACTGCTATAGAACAGGATCCAAACAGCAGCAACCTCATGGTTGTGCAGCAGCCAGAGCGTGTAGTGGACTTCACCAGTAGGTCACTTTTTCAGAACAATCACATTCGTGTCATTGTGGTATATAGTGATTAAAACATGCTGGATTTAAAAGAAAATCATCATGTGAATTATCCAGATTTGCCAGCATACCGATGTATTTCCTACAGTTCAAAAGTGTCTCCACCTAACTATGTCTTCAATACATTCTAATCAGAAGAAAACGCTAGAAGTATTATTAGATTACAAAGGTGGATGTGATTAGTTTCTGAGAACAGGACTGTACTGTGCATTAAGCTAGAGGCTTATATTATCAAAGTTGTATCAGGCAATTGACAAGGGTTTCATAATTAGGCATGCTGCTCTTTGAAAGAAGAAAAAACAATCTCTGCCACACAATGCACAGCAGGCCTTCAGACCCCAAAGGCAACAGGGAGCAGGCTTGTTGCCTTTGATCTTTCAATCTAATTGTTTATAGGTTGTGGAGGTCCCATACCCTTTTGTATTAAGCAAAACCATTCAATTTACTGAGCCAAAATACTTAAATAAAAACATGAATAGTATTCAGAAACCTAGTACATTGTGTATGTTTTAGATGTTGTTGTTGTTTTTTAATGAACATACTGGGGGTTAATCTATATATTTTAAAGAATGTGTAAATATGTATTATTAATATGCCACAGAGAAGCAACATATAAGTATGCAAATAACTTAAAAACATACTCTTACCTACAGAAATAGTCATGTATACAAGCATTGCACAAGCCAGCTCAGTCATAAGCAGAAGCTCTCCCCTTAGCATCTCATCTATATCATCCACACTGCCCATTCTAAACCTCCACCCCTCCATGTTTACATATACATGTTCACTAAGACAGCGGGCAGCACAAAGCTACAGGCCCCGTCTGTGCACGGTGGCCATTGTGCGTACGTCAGGCCAGGGCTTTTTGTGCCATTGTGCCCGCTGACAGCCTGAATGGGAGGGAGTGTTTAGCAGTACGCGGATGTGTGGGAGACACCTGCTGTGTCGGGCTGCACTGTCCTGCTCCACTCTGCCATTAAAACATGTAGCACTGGGGGCTCTTTTGTTAGGCGGGAGCTGTTGGTGGCGACATGTTTGAAGTGTCACAAGTGTCAGTCTTTATTAGATTCAGAATGATATTAAGGGACGGAAGGAGTGTGGGTCGTCAAGACGAAATGTTGGGGGGTGGGGGGTGGGGGGAATGACAGAGTAACGGAAGACATGGAAAGAGAGAGCGAGAGAGAGAGAGAGAGCACACCCCATCACGCCATTCTTCGCTGGAAATGAAGAAAACTTGGCAAGGCTACCTGTGATTATACTGTTCCAGTGGTTCTGCTGTTTTGGGGGTTGTCACGCTCTCTGTGGCTGAAGTCTGAATCCCCTCTTCATTTTCTCAGACAGACACAATTCCCCTTCCTGATTCAAATATGATAAGCACCTTGGAGTCATCTGGTGCTAACAAGACCCAACAATATATTAACATAGTTAGATTGAAGTGTTACTTTCATTCAGTATATGGATATGGACTGCAAAAAGGTTTTCATAATGTGTGTGTGTGTGTGTGTGTGTGCGTGTTATGTGTCTGTGATAGCGTGTGAATGCATTTCTGTAAAGCCCTACAGAGTAGTGAAGAGATAATTTCAGGGATGCTGCAGTACAAATAAAGAGGTTGTTAGAGGCACACATCGATTGACATCTGCTCAAATGTTCATTGATGAAAAGAAGATGGCAAAAAAAAAACAGAGCGAGAAATAGAGAACCTTGGGTGCAGGAGAGAGAGGAAAATCCATACTTGCTCTCATCGCCATATGATTTTCTGTGGGCAATTTTCAGGGAGCACACAGTGACCTTTACCTACTTCATTCCTGGGCAGTAAAGAAACGCAGAGATGATCACTGAGGCACATAATTACACCTCATCGATACGTAGATCTATGGGCTAGCTGTGAATGCATCCTGCGGACGAAAGGACACACACACACACACTCTAAACCACCCCGTCCCCCACCCCCCCCGTCCCACCCCAACCTCTACACACACACACACACACACACGCAAGCCCCCCATATACTTAACATGGTGCCAGTGGCATATATATTCCAATCTGAAGTTGAAGCCTACGTGAAATGCATGGTGGGTAATGATGATATGAGGGTTTGAGACTAAGAGCTGAATGGAGAAGCCCCATATGGCTCTCTCCGTCCGTGTCATTACCTTGTTACGCCTCTGACTTCCATCCAGAGAGAGAGACAGCGAGAAAGAGACAGAGAGAGAGAGAGAGAGAGAGAGAGAGAGAGAGAGAGAGAGAGAGCATCACCCAGTACCACACTACAACTGGAATTGTCCGGGGTCAACAGTGCCATAATTACTTTAAAATGTCAGCCTGCAATAAAATACAACAGTTCATCTGGCAGAAAGCAAATTAGCTTTGACCATGCCGTAATTACCCTTTCCTGCAGAACCATTAGAAGAGATCAAATCTTCACGTTCAGTGTTTGAGAAAAGGCCATCAGAGCTCACTCCACCTGACAAGGATGCACATTTGCCATTTTGCAGGGGTAATTAATTGTCCTTATAATAGAAATTTTATATTGGACTTTAGAATAGAAAAAAATGTGTAATAACCTGCCAGTTCTATCTTAACCATATGCAGACACCACAGGCCATCGTCCATTGCCTTTCCCATTCAAGTAATTCATTTAATTAAATATACAGTATACCATATAGTACCACGTGACATAAGAGGGTAGCATCTAGCTGTTGTTAGCAGGCACAATCGCTACTATCAAACATCAGTGTGCCATTAGCTTCTGATAGCAACCTGCATGTCCATTAGACAAAAATAGTCTTTATCTACAGTATACCCAGCATGGATTATACAGTCCATACACCCATAATCCACTGTCCTCTCCTTTGTGAGCCAAGGAGGGTCCTCCGTCCCCCTTTTAAAGGAGACGGATGGGGCCGGGACAACATGGCTAGGATTGCTTCCATTACACCCTGAGTGTTTCTTTTCCCTTACAAGCCCTCATTATATTCCCGTCTCACCTCAACTCACATGCACAAAACAAAGGCGGTGAAATGAATAAGATGTAGGAAACCTGTAACCTTTGTAGCGATCATCTTTACTACTAATTAGAAATACAGCGCTCTACAATTAGCTAATGTGTTCCTGTTCAACCCGCTTCACTACAGTCGCTGCAAGAGTATCAACTTGATTAACATTCAGAAAACTTCAATCTGTCCTACTGTCACTGTATAATAAGGAAGGGGGTACTGTATATAAAATATTAAATTATCAAAATAACTTGAATTGGCAATGCAGATGTGATTAGTTGAAAGGAAATAGTGTCAAGAGAATACAATATGCATATAGCAAAACAACCATTAAATTAATATTGGTGTAATTACATGAAAACAATACAGTATATAGTATATAATTGGCTGATCGTTGGTTGGTGCAAAATGCACCTGCACACACACACATTCAATCTCCTATTGCCTTCTTCTGTCTTCCCAGCACGTGTTTTGAACAAGCAACCTGCAGATTTGCACCCAAACATGGATGTCTTAAAAAGATTAAGATGTGACCTGTTTTCCCACAGTATTTGCAAGCAGTGCAACTCTGAGCATCATTCTGTAGCGATCAATGCCTTTGTGATTGATTTCTTCTGAACCCCTGTGCATCTCCTACTGTACATGTACAGTGCCTCGTGTGAACAATACTCCTCTTACATTTACATTCCCTTTCCCTGCCGTATTGGTTTGTGCTTGAGTGCTCGGCGCCACAGACAGAACGTGGTGGTAGCTAAGCGGCTAAGTTAGCTGAATGTGCATTGGGACGGGCCTGAAGCACAGCCCAAGTTTGCCATTCGGGATGGGATCTCAGGTAAGTGTGGACTCTGTGCTGCAGCTGCTATCACCTCTGTTGATGCTGATTCCATATCTGGGCTCCAGCAGCTCCATAACCTTATCAAATTAGCTTTGGGCTCAGCCTGTCAGCCAGTGCGGTTGGCTTGGCAGCCACCACCATGATTAGTCATATTGAATTATACATTCAGAGCATGTTCGACACATAACCATCAATGCAATACACATTGACGTACAGAGACGATGTAAACTGCTCTATGCAAATGCACACGCAGGTTCACACACATGCACACACACACACACACACAGTCAAGTGACACACACAGACACACACTGTGGTGACAACGAGTGTACAATTGCGCGGGAGAACAAATACACACATGCACGCACGCACGCGCACACAATACATGTGAGTTTGGACAACATGTGCACACACATATGCTTGCGTTTCTGTTTTGGAACAGAGTGCTGCAGATGTGCGTAAACAGGATTAGGGCAGACGGTTCCACTGTCACACAGACCTCCGGATTGTAATTCTCATGCCTCTCTGACAGCTTGGCACTACACTAAGTCACCTCACGCTTGCCTTGACATGAAATGCAGACCTGGGCACAGGCAAGGTTAGCGTGGGGGGGGGGGGGGGGACTGCGAGCCATGTGGGAGGAAGGATGCTGTGCGATTCTAATGCGTTGGCAGGGTTATGGACTGAAGATGAAAGCAGGGTAATGGCACGGCCACAAGAAATATCCACCATTACTGCCCCTGGGCAAAGCTATGGCGATTACCTCCATTTTGATTTAGCTCTCTTCACACAGTACGTAGTGTTGAAAGTGTCCGAAAGATTACAATCCCCTTCATTAAATTTATCTCTTGCGACATAAACTTTTAATATGCACACTGTGCAGTGTGTATGGGACTTCCAGGGCAGCTTAAATGACTGCAACCTGTAATTACTGTTCCAGCACTTGATTAGAATAATCTGATTGCAATTATTCAGTGACTTTAAAATACAGGCCTCGAGCTACAGAACAATAATTCAAGGGCAGTGATTGGGAACGTGTTTCTTTTTTGGCTGTAAAATGACGTTTTAATCGACACCAAGCACGAGAGGTTCCCTGCTAAGGGGCTGGCTCCCTCAATTAAGGTCCATTTATGCAGCGATGGGGAACAAGTTGCACTGTGAAGTGGAGTTAATCACCAGAAAGACACTTACAGAGCCTGTATGGATCAGGGAGCTAACCCTGCTAACGGGTAAACAGCTAACAGAATAGCAATGGCAAGGCCACTGAGCTCACACATGCAAGCACATACACACACAATGACACGCATGGGTTAAAACTTACCCACGCACACTGACTTGTATTGTTTTTACGTTTTTCTTCTTAGTAAATTGGGTGTAAAACTGTAAATGTTCTCTCAAGCTTAAAAGGCCAGGTTTGAAGAGGATGGTTTAATTGTAGTCATAATTACTCTCGTGAGAGGAAAGACTTGGTGTCAATAA
Source organism: Forbesichthys agassizii (assembly GCA_026546735.1). Classification (NCBI taxonomy): domain Eukaryota; kingdom Metazoa; phylum Chordata; class Actinopteri; order Percopsiformes; family Amblyopsidae; genus Forbesichthys; species Forbesichthys agassizii. Next base: position 2,265,980 of record JAODLL010000024.1, on the reverse strand, counting down.
AGAAGTCCTCGCTGTCAGCCAGAATTGATCGAGAGAAACGTGTTAAAAGGCTAGAATACAATTGTGCAGACAGGTCTATTGTACAATGTACTGTCACTGTCTATCCAGTAGATTAATTAAAAATACAATGTATAAGGGAGAGGTGGCCATGGTCAACGTGAAGGACGAACACAGTGGCTATAATCTTTTCTAGGCCTCTAATTGACAGCAGTTTATTTTCTAGTTGGGATTCACCTGAGGATAGTCATATTCTGTCTAGCTTGCAGGCTGACCCACCCAGGGTGATTAACTCTGAGATGATTAGTCTTTCCACATACACACACAAGCGCACGCACACGCACACACACACACACTAACATACTGTAGACTACCTCTACTTGTCCTTCAACTGAATGGCAGTGTGTGAACACAACACACTTGTGTGCCCTAAGACTTCCGAATTAAAATCATGTCAAAATTGTTCTCAATGCGGCTTTGATTATGACTAATAATTATACCATCCACAATTACTGTTTAATAACTGGCTGCATTATTAACACATCACACTACCAAGAATGCCTTAATCAGGATTATTATTCTACTTTAACCCCAGTAAGTGATACAATAAGATGCATGCCCTTTCTAATCAGCCTCATTGTGTTCTATCACCTCCACTCTAACTGTATCTCCCAGGGTTCAAAGACCCTGCACTAGATGTTATTACTGGAACCATCTTTAATCAGCTATATTGGTCTTTCTTAGATCACAGAGGTCTATGTTGTAATGAAAAAGCCAGCTAACTGTAATAGCAGCCTAATTGGAAGATAATGAGCCAATAACATCAATGGCTAATGACAACTCTAGTCTAAGTCACACCCCCCTCAGGCCAACGACGAGACTCACTCACCGTTGATGGAGTCTGGAGCAGGCAAGTCAAACTGAAGCGTGCACGCTCTGTGTACACAGCCCGACTTGTAAGTGTCATTATGCTAATGAAAGACCTCACGTAGCGCATAGAAGCGGTCACAGTGGACTCTGGCTGAAGGGAGATTGGAAAACCCATGTTATACAACTACGTTGCACATACCATTAACACGTGCTTTTCACGTGTATGTGAATAAATCACAGTGCTCAAAACAGGAACATACAGTAGGAGGAATGCTAGGCTAGTAATAACTTAACGAGCAGCGATTAATGGTCTGCGTTGCAGCACAACAGAATACAAACGTGCCCACTGGCAGTTTGTTTGTCAGAGGATGAGCGTGGAGGTACTGTATGTTTTAATGTGTAGGCGTGCACATCAGCAAGTGTGGGTTGAAGGGGGCTGAACTTTTGTCAGGTCTCCACAATGAGCCAGCTAACAGTAAACAAACGTGATGAATCCTAATCACATTAAGACAAGCACCGTGAACGGCGCAGCGACTCTCGTAATCCACACTATGCTACTGTAGCTACTGTAGCTTCAAGTCCTGCACATAAGCTTGAGGAGAGAGCAGAGGAGCGTCAGGGCAGGCTGTTGTATTGAATTGCTGTGGTCGTCAGATTAAGGACAATTAGTAGGACCTCTTAGACCCATGCAGCTCTGCAAAGAAAGCAAATATAGTACCCAAGTTACTACGATTATTAAATGGCATACATAAAAAATTAATTTCATTTAATAATAATTTGCTGTGCACACATACAGCAAAACTGTTGCTGTAATTAATTATATTTAACACTTTATTAGGGCATAGGCTTGCTGAACTGTAATTTAGGGCGATTGGGCGACACACCGCCAAAAGGAGAAAGAGAGAGGACGGAATTTCAAACTTTACCAGTGTACGCTACGGTAGCTGACTGTCCTGCCTCTAAATATCGTAATACAATCAGTGTCCAATGTTCCGTGGAGTATGGAGAGCCTCCAGACCCTTTTTGGGCTATTTCAATATGGCTGAAAATCATCCTGACCACATTCATAGACGTTCACGTTAACATCTTTTTTCCAAAAATGCAGGCTCTTCAATGCATTCTCTATAGCTTCTGGGAGTGCTTGTACTAATGTTTGTATATGTCTGTCAGTGACGGGCATTGTCTACGCAACATGACCTAGAATGTCTCATTGCCACACATTATTGATTGTGTCTCATCCTGTCTGCATGCCTTGCAAAGTAAGTCATTTCCTAATATTAATAATAGTATTAGTTGGTAGGATTGTCTAGCGTGTATGCAATTGTGCTTTTCCATAACCATTTTTAACAATATCTAAACAAAAGCCAAACAATGCTTTGCATTCATTTGAATTAAAGTGGCCATAGAATAGGTAGCCTACTACCGTACTGTTGAGAGAGATTGGGCGAGAGCATTTTGCTGAATCAGACAATTATGAATTAATTCATTTTCATTATCAATCTAAAGTGTGTTTGTATTTTATTATTAAATTGCAAAGCAGACATCTCGGCTTGTTTACTTTAGCCTAGATGTTGCCGTCTAGGGGTTAGACTAGTAGTAATGGCACTATGAGGTAACAAGAACAACTAAAACAAGATATTGTAGGCTACAATGCAACGTGATAATAGTTGACTTAAAGTTACAGTATAGTAAGCGATTGCACTGTCAATATCTCATTGGGCTGCTGGCTGCCTGTTCTTTGGCAGAGCTTCTGACGATAGCAAGAGGTTATTTTGTTTTGATTGGCAAACTTTCTCTAGAACGATTTACCGATACCTTTAATCTACCTAGGCTATTGAATTAGTCACCTAAACAATAGCTATACCTAATTTCCTGAGCAGGAGCCATCACTGAACTGTTCTATCAAACAATGTGTGAATAATAATAAAGTGCAGCACCATGATAAAACAGTAATAATACAATAAGTCCCAGAAAGTGAACAGAAAAAGCTGAATTCTTCTTTTATTTAAAAAGATTATTTTGCAGAAGACATACAGGTGACGTTAAATGAGAAAAAATTGCTTTGTGTTTGCTGTGTAGCGTGTTAAACTTGCACTAATATCATAAGCTGGTTTCTTCGTCTAACTCTCCCAACTTTGCTGAGCCAACTTTATTTTTTTTTTACCTTCCAACTATACAGCTGAGGGAGATTCATCATTATCAGCCAGGATCAGAAATGAAGAGAGGCTGGATATGACACATACAGCATAAGAGGTAGGGAAGGTAGGTGGGTAGAAGTGATACAGTATGAGGATGCAGCTAGAGAGAGAGGACGATGGACAATGCGCAATGGGGGATGTTGTTTCTTTACACATGTATCCATATCCACTATATTCTACAGTACAGTGTATGTAGAGTGCAGTCTGATAGATAGATAAATAGATAGATAGATAGATAGATAGATAGATAGATAGATAGATAGATAGATATCCTTGAAGCAGACCCTGGTAAGGACTTTAGTTCTGGCTGCCATCCCACAATCCCACTCGTCCTCCCTGGCTCTCTCTACGCCCTCCATCCTTTCCCTCTCAACTTTCATTGCTCCCTCAGTGCTCACTCGACTCCAAAAAAGTACTCCTTCTCTCCATAACTCCATATCTGTTCTCCTTGCGTTCATATATAACCCCATCGCTGTTCTCCAACATGTTATCCATGTGCTCTCGATCTGTCGTCTGTGCGTGCGCATGCATGCGTGCGTTCCTCACTCCATCATCACATTACACGGACATGCATTACCAGGTGTGTATGCGTTCACATACACACAGTTCAAACTACACTGCGGTACTTGGCAAGCGGCAGAGGACGCTAGCCTATAGCTAAATGACTTTGATGGATACAACACATGTGATCAATGCGGTTGCATAATGAATGATGACAGATAAATTATGTGTTTACAAACTAGTCTTGTCCACCCACAGCCAGTCGGACGTGATCAGATCATTACAGCCTTTTAGAGGCCTGTCTCACAGGCTATGTACAGTATGTTGCGGATGTCATTGAACACCTCTCTCTCTCTCTCTCTCTCTCTAACATGTGTATCCTTTTAAATGCCCATTAGATTTGAATGTAACTGTGTAAAGTAAAGTTGTGGTTCACCACGGAGTCTTGATTTTACAATCTCCGTATTTACTTTTCCTCTGTGACATAGATCATACCTTTGGCACACCAATAAACACACTGAACAACAGAGGTGAATTAGGGCTGCCCTAGTGCCTAATAAGTGCTCATACACCGCCTACTATGCGGACAGGCTTACAGTATGCTGCTGCAAGACAAGGAAGAATAGTTACTGTCACTGGACACTGATACAGTACAGTATATACATATGGCATGCTTTGTTATGGGACCATATGTAGGCATGTGTGTCATACAGCATTAGTGTGTCATACATGTGATGGTACAGTATGAGGAGACAGATAGACACTGTAAGGCTGAACGAAGGTGATTTATGCACATAATGTAGGACACATCATACAAAAAGAATATTATCTAAAGAACAGAGTGTACTGCATGTGGGGGCACATGCTTTGGAACAAACAGCGCAGGTTATTTTGAAAACACGTATGTTTTTTACTGTAGCTTAAGACCTAGTCGTCATTGACGTGTAAGGAAAAGTCCTTTGATGCATCATTAATATAACAACATAAGTGTAAAATATGATAAGTCAACACCAAATGCATCTGAACACTGATCATTATAGCAGAGCAGAGCACCTGATTTACTCTCCTCAATGGGTCTCAATGGCAATCCCAGCAATCACATGTATTACTACTGTTACTATCCATCCATCCATCTTCTTCCGCTTATCCGGAGTCGGGTCGCGGGGGCAGCAGCTTCAGCAAGGGACCCCAAACT
>JAODLL010000024.1:2236500-2253659 GCA_026546735.1 Forbesichthys agassizii | reverse complement strand
TTATTTGGCATGACACCCCCCCCCCCCCCCCCCCCCCCACACCTTTTCCCCCATGTCCTGGATTGTTACGCACATTACAATGTTTATATAAATACAAAATATTTTGCTGACACAACAAATGCAATTAGTAGGCTCTCTGCACATCTGTAGTATAGACAGTGTACTGCAGTGTGTACAGTATACAGTATAGTACAGTATAGCGTAGTATACACACACTGTATGTCTCACCAGATTGGAAACATGATTTGACTCATTTGCAGGTTCTCAGTAAAACACACATGCTCACACACACACACACACACACACACTCACACACACAGTAGATTCAGTCATCTGCACTGACAGGTATATGAACAGGCACTGGTAATGTAGATATATTACAAGCATGGCTCATGTATGTGAAACTGGACAGAACAGTAAATGAGAAGAGAAAACAACAAAAACACACCTTGAGTACAGACTCTTGACCATTAGCAGCCATGTGGTATATTTGGCACCCCCCCCCACACACACACACACACACACACACACAGAGCACTTGAGGCCTATGCAGCAGCAGCATGCAGGTTAGCGGGAGGCAGGCAGAGAGATAAGGCACCAAACAGGACTAAATCCCTCCTGAAGCAGTCTTGATGGACAGACAGGCCACCATTAACAATGCTGCGGCTTGTGAGAGCAGCAGCTGATGGAAAGATACCCTGGCATTTGCCGTGTTAAGAAGTGGCCCTTAAAGATTTCACACTTCCAATTTCTTTGAATTATCTGCCATCTCCAGGCTGTCACTCAGCCTGACAATCTCAGATTCTTGCTCGTTGAGGCGCCAGGCTGGTTATTGACAAAGCAATCCAGGGTGTTACAGCGCCGCCTGATAAAACATTAGCCAAACAACACGACGTATAGCCTGAGACACACCTCAAATCTGGATGAATGCTCAAATGCGTTCTCTGGGTTTAGACCTCGTGTGACGTGTTAGCACGGAGAGGCGCTGAACTAGCAGCAATCACAATGCTGTTCTATAATGCAGGCTATAGCAAATGTTATGTTAATGTGCAGTGCGCTGACACACTGAAGCGAGCTCAGACATGCTCACGGCACTGGGTGATGTGAATCGATAATGCGCTGTTCCTCGGAATGTAGCGACTAAGAAAAGCCCAGAACCATAACTTATCCCTTCAAAGTCTTTGTTTGCAGTTGTTAAGAGACTGGAATTGATTTCACTTCCACCCAGGACTGACATAAAAGGCAAGACTGATACGGCACCAAACAGGCACCAAACAGGCCACTGATGCAGTCTCTTTTGGTTTGAATGGTTCGTTCCAGACAGGTCATGATAGAAATGTCCCCATAACAACCCCATTACCCCCAATGCAGCACAGAGTGCACAGCCACCACGCAATGTGAATTATTAAAAACAGACCGATTCTGCTGCAAGGCTGGAAGACTAGAGGCACGCTACAGATGCTATTGAGCGCAAGAGCACCACAATTGTGGTGTTGTTTTGCTTGTGTGTGTACAGTATGTGGTACGTGTGTGCGCGTGCGTGTGTGGGTTGGTGGGTGACTGCTGCTGAAATGGGCAAGGCGCATGAGGTTTCAAAATGTGCCTGGCCCTGTGTGTGTGTGTGTGTGTGTGTGTGTGTGTGTGTGTGTGTGTGAAAGAGAGAGCGAGAGTTGCAGAAGATGAAGGGGGGGTGAAGGGCATAGTGTCAGGGCTTGTCTGACATGTGGCCTGGTGGGTTGGCTAGATGGCTGGTTGGGTGCAGCCCAGATCAAGGCTGGCAAGTCTCCCTCACACACACACACACACACACTCCCCTACCCTACCATACCTACCCCCCCGCCCCCCAACACACACACACACACACCCCAGAGTGACGGGCTGAGACATTAAGGCAGGCGTTTTAATTAACTGTGCCACTCTTCCACCTGCTGCCCTCAATATGCTCCGGCCCAGGCAAGCTGTCTCTCACACGCCTGCCTCTCCTGTTCTCATTTTCCCTTACCTCCATCGAACTAGCAATGCTTCTCTCTCTCTCTCTCTCTCATTATAGCCCCTCTCCCTCTCCAATTCCCACCCTCTGTCACTCCTTAACCCCTCTCTTTGCCATCCCAGGGTGCATCATCTCTCTGCAGTTTGACCCTAATAAACTGATGCCTCCTCCGGAGAGCTCATGTGGTTTTCCATCATCATCGTCCCACCACAGAATTAGCCGCTTGCTTTTTTTTGTGTTTGAACTGGGAGAGAATTAATTTGTACATGTGTCCCGTCCTACTGACCCTAACCCAACGACACACTCGCCTCCCTCGCTCGCTCTCTCCTTCTGATCGGCCTGGTAATTCAGATCTGTCTGATGCTCATCAGGCTGCTCATTAAGGCCTGATTGGAGATGGATATTTCTGCTCCCTCGTGGCGGAATGGAGCTAGGGATCAAAGTGGGGACATTACAGGATGCAGACGAGCAACGTGTGTGTGTGTGTGTGTGTGTGTGTGTGTGTGTGTGTGTGCACGCGTGTGTGCATGCGTGTGTATAGACAGGTCTCTGTGACAATGTGTGCCAACATGTTTGTATCAATGTCTGTACATGCATGCCTTGTGACTCCTATGGTTTAATAATTTACATCATACATTGAGAATTAATTCAGAACGGAGCAACACATGATCCACTTTAAGCACTCTCCGTAAATTGTATCACACTTATAGGGTTAATAATAGACGGCATTAGCAACAGAGGAAAATGTCTCTACAAAGTGTTGTATTAAAAGGATTGATGTCCCCCCCTCAGAATTAAAGCCAGGTCTCACAGACAGAGCTAAAGCTAACAAATGATCCTCCTCTCTACACCCCTGGCTCCACTATGGGGCCTCGGTCCCGACCATACTGCAGCGAGAGGCAGTTGGGGCCTGAGGGTCCATACATCAGCCGAGGCGGACAGGGAACATTCATCTGCGCCATGAGGAGAAGTGACTTTGAAGTTCTCTGCGGTGAGGGGAAAGAGCAGCCGCGGCCTCAACCTCCATGTTTATGTAGCTTCACTAGGCCTGGGAGAGCTCTTAATGAATGATGTGGATAGATGGCCACCGTGGCTTAACGCTCACATTTAAACACACACACGCGCACACACACAGTCTGGCTGTGTGTACAGACACATTAAATGGGCAAACACACACACACAGATGCACACACACATACAGAATTTATTCTTACTCTGCATAACGTTGAGGACATATCCACACTCCCTCACACACATCCATTTGAGTGTTCCAACTTTGCTATTAAAACCACACATTGAAATGAAATATGAACGTCTCTAAAGTACTATAAGACAGTGACCTACAACAGAGCAAAGTCAAAGGGATGCTACATAACATTAAAGTGGTACCATAGCGGTTGTTGAACAAGAGAGCACCTTTGTTGAACACATTACCTTACATAGTCAAATGCATCGTCTCTACGCATAAAGCAGTTTGGGACACATTATGAGAAGCCAGCATCTCTGATGTTACTCCACGTGTAATACCTTACATTTATATAATTATACTTGCTCACTTTATATACGTTTCATCAGGCACATCACTACAGAAATGTATAGATAGTGGGGATAATCCTCTTCTAGGGAGGTCTGGGGGCATGGCCCCCCATGACATTTTCCTTAGCCCCAAAAACCTCTTTTGATCGTGTATCGGATGTAAAATCTATCAAAATATTTTTTTTTTGGTAAAGGTTGGCTGAAAGTATACCTGATCTAATATAACCTATATACCATATACCATATAATCTTCAAATTCAAGCAGGAGCAAATTAATCAAGTCTACTCTGCTCCCATCCATGCAACACCAACAAACAAAAATAAGGCGATATGTAGCCAACATACGTGGTGTGTAGGAAGAACACTTATTAAGAACCAAGCAATTAGTATAGAAAAAAAGTAAATCAATGGGGGCCATCTGTAATGGTGTCCTAACAGATGATATAGACAAATAATAAAACAGAAGTACTGTTCCTACAACTTTAAAAGCCAACATTAAAAGTGCAAATAAATATACAAAATAAATCACACTGAAAACAAGGAATTATGTGGAAGGGGGTGGGGCTTATTGTCTTGCTACAATATGTTTTGGAGTTGCTTTTGAGAGAGTGAGAGGTTTGCTACACTGTTTCATTGTAACTACATAATTAGTGATTATATATCATGCCCATATATTTTAAGTGGGTCAACCCCACATATAGGCCTGCTGCCATCCCTCAGTTCATATACTTATGTCTCAATATTAAGATCTCTTCGATATTTTCTCATTGTTTTCAGTACAACTTACTGTAATTTGCAACTTGCTTTGAGTCAGGAGGTATTCATAAATATGATCTTAATATCTATTCTCTGCAATAACATGAGGGAAAAACACTGTCGAATGGTTATTTTTGCTAAAACGAAAACTTACCTGTTAGCAGCAAACTGTGCCAACATCCTCCGGCCATGTCTACCACAGGTGAGCTCAGTAACATCACTTCCTCTGGAAACAGGATGTTCTTGTTGTTTTTTCCGCAAGCCCGTCCACATCCCCACTGAAATAGTCACCTGAATCACATCAAATTATTTGATCAACTGAATGACATCAGCGAGTGTTTTAATAAGCCCCAACCGTCTGAGTTCTATTGTATTGATAGTGTGTGTGTGTGTGTGTGTTATTGTCTAAATTCTTCTTTTCTTTTTGCTGTTATAATTCTGCATGCAATATATTCTGTTTTGATTATTCTGCAATACATGCACTTTCCTTCAACAATGTTATCTTATGTGCACATATACAATATGCAATAAATACTTTTGGATAATTCTTCCATTATAACATGAAACCAGGGTTCTCATGCTCCATGCAGCAGCTCTGGCCTCCCACAACACTCCTTCGTGATCATATTGTCCTTGTTGTGTGTTTCTGCACGGGGCCTCCGTAGATAAATTATGGATGCAACGCAAAAGCTGTAAAATTTGTTGTATCTTCTATTATCTTCATGTTAAAGGCCACAAAAGCTCTTCAGTGAAGTCAGCCATTAAGAAATGACAGGTATTGCTATCAGGCTTCTTTATAGCCTATTACCTGCAATGACAGCAGCTGCTGCTGCACCGCTGTACGGCCTATCACATTATTTGCAGCTAAAGTCAGCTACTGTGTCATTTCGCCTCATTTTCTTGACAGTGCTATCATAAATCCATTGGGCTGCAGGGGAAACTGTCGACTACCTCGATTATCTTCATAGGCTGAATGAATCCTGAAATGTATGTAACAGGCAATGACTGTTATGGATCAAGAGCCAGGGCCATATTCAATGGAGCTCTCTCTCTCTCTCTCTCTCATTCTCTCTCTCTCTCTCCCTCTCTCTACATATCTCTCTCTCTCTCTAGCTGTCTGTCTATATGTCTCCCACTCTCTCAGGTGATGTGCAGATTGAAGGCTTGCGGGCTCTGATACTCTCTGAGTAAAAGTGAACTTTGCGGCAGCTAATATTGTATTTTTGCTGGCCAGGTGGTTTCTGCATTTTACACACATCTATATAAATATAATCTATTCTGTTTATCTACTGTACAATACTGGTATACAGTATAATCTATAAATACCATGGGTGTATCAAGAAGAGTAATGTTTTTGGAAGTAAAGAAAAGGCAATTATTTAATTTCCACAGCAGTTTTTATGCAGTTTAATAGTTATATACATCATGTACCAATAACTAACAGGTACATACAGTGCAGCAGTTACTATAGTCCAATATTCCCTTTAGATTTCATACAGTAGGATGCATATCAGGACTAATTGCATGAGTCTGTACCTGTCAGAGCCAGACTGTGGTTTGCCCCACAGGTGACTTTTGACACACCGCTGAGATCCTCCACAAAGTGAGGAACCACAGCAGATTCATTAGATCCACTGCCAATCTGACCATAGTCATTCATTCTATAGGAGGGAAGAAAAAATAGGAATAAAAATAATCAACAAATCAATAAATACATATTATTCAAATGCATAATTACAAATAATACCATTAATAGCATTAACACATTAATGGAATGCTGCTTGATTCCTATAGGGTGGCATTATGAATCAAACCCATTATGGTGTACGTAGGTTCGAGGACTATGGAACATATGTGTTTCCAGAGTTTCTTATGTGGCAATAACAGCACACATCCCTATGAGAAGGGAACACCTCGCTAACTAATTAGACTCTCAAGCTGCAGTGTGACTAAAGTAAAAGAGAAACGTGCTTGAAGGAAGACTTGCTCTCCTGCAATTTGCATCTGCCACTTTTTGCTGCATCTGTTCCAAGTGCCATTCAGGACTCCCTCCCTCCTTTTGTTGGGAAGTGTTGAGCCCAAGCTATTTAGGCTCACCTCCTACCTACCCCGAGCTTTGTTCCTGCTCCTCTGCAGGCCAGTAATGAGCCAACCATCACAAAACCGCTAGGAAATTAATGACTCATTACGGACGGGGCCCAGGCCACTGCAAAGCCTCTCGTCCTCCCCTGCTCCTCCCCTCACGTAATCCCATCTCTATCTCACCCCCCTCCCCCCCCTCGCCAACCCCTCTCTCTCTTCCCTTCGGCCCATGCAGAAAGACCCCAACACCTCCCTATCAATTAGAGCCTATTACAGGACTCCCATGCTAGCAGGGTAAAGAAAGAGGGCCTTCACAGCTCAAGAGTGTGTGCACGAGTGAATGGGAGTGCTGAATGAAGAGCCTTAAGGTGCTTCTTTCACACTCTTGGCCTTATCCATTATGCCAGCCTGTAAAGGAAAGACGTGCCCTCTCAGAAATAAATCATGGGAGGGATTCATGATCACGCCTTCTTTTGATTTGCTTTACTCCACTGTAAAATTAGAAAGTATATCATCACTAGTACAGTAGCTATATTTATTCCAGCACAGGCACTGGGTTTTAAACAGATGCATAAATATTTATTTGTATATCCAAAGGGTATGGTGGTATGATTAGTAACACATCATCTTCCATAGAGACGTATGTTAATTATAAGTGCTGAAAAAAATGTAATTTATGGTTTGTTTGGAACAACAACAATGGCCTGGGTAAATAAACAGCTCCGTGGCTTGCAGCTATATCCACTCCATATTTTGTAAGTTGTTTTAACACGATGAAGCAAATGGCGGACAAGCACCTTAACATGAAAATTCATGTGGTTATTGATTTCTCTCTGAGTTCCTCAGCTTCGCGCTGCTGTTAAACCGCCCTGCACATTTCCCTAGGCAATCATTTTGTCATGGGAGTGATGTTCTCCGTTCAAAGCTAAAAGTACTGTTTTACATTGCCAGCATTTTAGAAAAGCTTGTATTTTGTCCTTATAAGAAATGTATCAGTCTTATTCAGGTGTGTCGTGCTCATTGGCTTTTGAAGCTATGATGCATTTCAAGCCAATCCCTCCGAGAGAGAACATGTGAGATCACACAGGTTTGAGGAGGTTTAGAATGGCAAATCCTGCTGAAAGTGTCATTTCTAGTCACAGGCATCAACTTGGTGTGTGAAACGCAGCCCCAGGAGAGCCCTGATAGCCTGAGAGATCCCTGGCAGGAGCAAAGGGCCCAGGATCAAGTCACACTCCCCTGGATAAGACAGGCATTTCACAAAGCTTCAAATACACTGAGCAAAGTGGGAAAAGAAAGAAGGCAGAAGGAGAAAAGACGGCTTATAAAGAAGTGCAAGAATACAGAATACAAACGACCCCCCAAAAAAATAAGAACAAAGTCTGATATGAAGTATGGATGTTTAACCATTACACATTTGTACAGATATATACTATACATGCTGTGAGTATATATATTTCAACATATACATTATATGTTTTTCATAGACAGAACATATCTAAAAATAAGTATATTGTTATGGCAAATCTAAGTGTCTGAAAACAAACATAAAGCAAGTATTTGTCCTTCGTGACTTTGACATTTTAACGTGGCGGTTTTGTTTGGCTGCAACCATTAACTAAATACATAAAACAGCAAGCGACCATAGACCCCATCTGTGGAGCGGTGTCAAAGCTCATAAGTATGGTTGATAGGGAGATACTAAAACACTGACAAGCACAAATTAAATACTTAAATTATTGACAGTACTATTTCTGTTCAAACATGTTCAGAAAGGCAAAATGGCTTGCATAGACAAAGTATTAACTCTAATATAAAGCCTCAATTAGCAAAAGTGAGAACAGCGTAGCTGATAATTATTGTGCAAGCTCATTAGACTTGTTTTGACACTTAAAACACTTAAATCAATACACATACGCACACATGCAGATGTTGAGGGTTTATTTCCATCATAATAAGGCAGATATTGTACAGGTTAGATTTGACTTGCTCAGACCAAAACTAAACACTTAAATACTTAAACACTTGATAAAATAGGTCCTTATCAAAACAAAAGAAAAGCTAATTATTATTACACACACGCATGCAGCTGAGTAGTTAGTAGTTATCACAAAAACAAATGGAATGGGACGATTAAACAGAATGTCAAACTACACCTTCCAAGTATGCTAGGTACTGTAGGAGTGATTCATTCATGTCCTAACAGGCTCTCCTTCACAAGTACAGACGAGTAATTAGCCCTGTGCTGTATACAAAAAAAAGGCTTACATAGATCGTACTCTCAAGTAGATCTCAAAAGTCAATTAAAATGTCGTCCAAAGCAAGGACAAAAACGTGGCTAACACTAACAGTGGTCCAGAGATGACTATTGATTATGTCAACAGAAAGTCTGCGAGAGGCTAAAGCGAGGAAAAGTACGGCAGTGTTCCTTTGTGTCAGTTATACACCTTGGTTCATAATGATAGACTCCTTAGAAATAAAATCCTTGGAGCCAGTCATGAAAGTTTAAGATTCAATGCGGTAAAATACAATGTGTTGTAAAATAATAATGTGTGTGGTAAAATTATGCTGGTGGTAATATTTTAGATTGCTGCTGTCTATTAAAGAGGTATATCTATATTTATTTACAAGCAGGGATAGTGGATGGGGGGCTTTGTTTGAAACCATGTTTATGAATATCGACTCAGGCTCTGAGGTAAGTGGCTATAAATCTCTGAGAGGATCTTTGTAAAGTTCCTTTGGAGGACATAACTTCAGGTCTATCCGCCTCCTTCCTTCACCTGACTTTTAAACATTTAGATGTGGCTCAGCCAACTGCATTTAGCAGAGCTTCTAAATTACAAAGGGGTCCATTTTGAGGGTGGTGTTAACCATTCAAACATGAGCAATCCTGGCAACAGATTCCTCTAAGATAGAAATATTGGTGTGCTTGGCCCTGGGGAATGCAAAAACAAATCTCCAGATTCTAAAATATACTCTTGACCATACACCCACAATTAACCCTAACCAGACCTTTACATGTGCCTTTTGTAATGTATGTGCCTTTTGTAATTATATTTTTTTCCCCCCAAATATAGACGGGACATCAACATTTTCCACCTGGTCTTTATGTGATTCTCTCGAGGTGCAATAATATTATGACATATATACAGTATGTGGAGCAGGTCTTATTGTATGATTAAAAACATTTAATCTCAATGCCTCATACCACTACAGGCTATCAAGACCAGCTGGAGCAGACCAATAGGCCCCCATAAAATCAAGCTTACTGGAATTATCCACAGCTCCTTTACCCTTTCCATGACATACAGCGCCATGCAATTCAGGTGCTTATCTATTTATATTAGGTTACGGTTCAGATCAGATCATGGAGGTGATTGCATTGGTAATGGGACTGTTGGCTGACCTGCGTATGATGGACGAAGAGTTCAGTGTCCCCAGGCTAGCATGATCATTCATATAGCAGCTAAGATGAAGAGCTCTGATTTCATTCCTGGTGTTCTAAGACCTGAATATAAGTCCTTTGCTGCTGAACTCTCACCCCCGCTTTAAATATTAAATTAACTGACAATTGGTGATATAGTTTTCCCCAATAAAAATATTGTTTCTGCCTTCTTCTCTTCCTGATGATAAACACAGCAACAGCTGATGCCACTAAGGACTAGTAAATTGCTGGAGAGGCTGCATTGATCCAATCATCAAATTCCTTGAAAATAGCTTCCTCCTGAGCAAAATTGGAAAACATTGACAACCCCACAAATTCTCTCTCTCTCGCTCTCTCTTTCATGTGCTCCTCTCTTCTAAACCGCCACTACCCTTCTGTTTATGCTGCATGTAGGCCTCAGCTATCTTTCTCTCTCTGTAGGCATTTTGTTCCTGACGCCGTTGACACTATGGACCCAGAGAGAAGTGCGAAGGAAGGGCTTCAGGACATGTCACAGCACATTGTGCTGTTGCTTTGCTGTGACCCAGTTCAGAGCAAGGTGGTTATGTTTATTCAGTGCAGTGCTGACATATGATACAGTACACAATCAATTGGGTTTTTACTTCCACTAAAATGAAAGTTACAGATCAATAACCACAGCCTAGTTTATTGATGATAAACTGTTACAGATGAGAAAACGAAGTGTTGCCTGAGGAGTTGAAAACCATTTGAGCATACGGTACTGTAGCTGCTCAAATTCAACATGGATGAATTATAGTTATAGCATTTCAAATGTCATGTCATTTAGTGTTTGGGAAACCATGATCAGTTCCAAAATGGGTTTTCAGGGGTCACAAGTTACTGTTATATTTATTTGTTGTTGTCTTTAATACAATCCAAAGATTTCAATGTTGTTTTCATTGTTAACAATAATGAACAAAGAATATTTACGTGATTACATTCTGCTCCTACAGAAAAATACGTGGGTCACACTTTGCCATATAATACCTTCATAGTTTGTGCACCCCACGTGCATAAGCTATTTGCACCTCTTTTTTTGGGCAGTGTGGCAAACACAACTACTGTTGTAAAGGCTCATGGTTTATCTCTCTTGAATCTGATTGGGCACTCAATCCGAGTTTTACATTTGGACACAATTACTCTATTAACACCCCCCCCCCCCCCCCCCCCCTCCCCACACACACACACACACACACACACACACAAACCCTCTCCCCCTTGCGGTTGAAGAGGTAAATATTGCTGCTATTGCTTCCTCTGGTGATGCAATCTTAATTTCTTATACCCTGTGTCTATGCAGACATGGCACACATAATGGCTTGGAAGAAATCTAATGCAATTAAGGCTGTGTTCAGTGCTTAATCAGTGTTGATTACCTGTTTGCATGGTGTGCAAAGACAGGCTCCAGTCTCTAGGAGACAAGAGGGCTGAGTTACAGTGATTATAGTGATGCTGAAATAAATGAAAACATAGTTAGACAAAATGAATCACGAGGATAATGCAGATAATAATCTAAAACTGAAATAATGTTCAACTCATTTGTGTGAAAGTATCCAAGGCCAAGCGTTTGCCTTTGCCCCCACATAGAGATCAGTCGGTGCAATTGTTTTCACAGCACTGTCCTTTAAAACCTATATACAGATATTTGTTTAAAAAAATAAAATAATAATAATAATAATAATAATAATTTGGCCTACACATAGAACTCAGATGTGTTTTGAACTCTAGTGATAGTATGTCCACTTTAGCAAAGTTTTCACCAAACAGTTCATCAGTTCGTGTAGTTGCATCAAAGTCAATCACGTTTCCCCTTTTTTCACTAGCTTCTGTGTTTTTTATTTTCTTTTTCTGAAAGCTGTGTGAAGCCCACACCATTTTAAGACAGTATTTACACTTGCAATCTGGCTGTTGTTTTCTTAACAGCCAAGCTTTTTTTATATTTTTAAATTCATAGCTGTAAGGCAGACTGTGATAAGACAGAACGAAGACTTCCCTCATAACGGGGCACATGCCAAGTCTGACATAATCCAATCTGGTCAATTTTCATCAGCTTTTGTCTTGTGTTTTTTTTTTGCTTCTCTTTTGGACATTCCTTTGGTTCCAGCAATGGCTCCAAAACCTGAAATGACACAATTCGGTCGCACATGTATGGCAGTGCGGCTGCAATCCAAATGGCTTTTCTGCAGAGAAATCCTTGACGACCCACACACATTTAAATCTAGCCCTGGGGGCAACAGACTCTAAACCACCAAGATAAAATAAAAATAAAAATCCAGGCCAAAAGAAGAGATATATATTTTAGGGGAGGGCTTACCACACTAACAAAAAGGCATGTCAAACTAGTGGAAAGGAGTCATTCTGACTGAAGAGTAAACACAGACTAGTTTGCCCGTAGGAAAGACTGAGCAAAGCTCTCTGCATATTACCCATCCTCACATATACAGCAGAAAGAGAGACAATTGCAGTAATAACAGGCGAGGCGTCAAGGTGCAGAAAAGATGTTTAACGGTCATTTGGGAGAAGAAACATAATGTAACAGATAAGACACCATTGGCAGAGCCCTGTATATAGAGACCCATCTTTGTAAACGTGTTATTGGGCCTTATGAAGAAACACTCCCTCCAAACCCACTGATCTGTACTGAAGGTAAGCATCAATTAGTTAGGAAGCTGATTTGGTTAATCAGCACCTCGTTGAACTGTGTCTCCAGATGTTTCTTTGTCATGTAAGGTAACATGAGATCAACGTATCAAGTTATTGGATCTATTGTAAAGTACATAGAGTGATGATTGGATGAGCTAATCATTGACCAAAAGAAACCTTAAACAGGCTGATTCAGCAAATCTTGTGCAAAGTCTGTATATTGTAGAGGAAGCTCTTCGCCATGCTTTGCCATATAAGGATGCATACATTCCCAGTGCAAACACAGTTGGCACAGTACACAAGTAATGAAAAGCTGTTATATTCTTATTATAGGGGAAAATAACAAGCTCTCATGAAGGGATTGATTGTTTTCAAATCGTAGATCTTTGTAAGAGAAGTCTAAAGTAGCGCTAACTGTCCATTATGGTACGCTGCTGCGACATTGCTTTTGATTTTCTGTCAACATCCCTCTTACAAACCAGCCGCTGTATTTACTAAACACATTGGGCCAAGAAATGGATTGTATATATTGTTTTCTTCTACCATCCAAATTGTCAAACGGTCGGCGGTATTGCATGTCTTTTATCCTATGTGTTACGCTCACAGACCGTGTTTACACTGGGAGGATGCTGAATATACATACAGGGTAGACCTACTTACTGTGACAAAATGTAAATAATATGAGTGAACCAGGTGAGGCCGACAGGCAGGCGATGCACAGTAACTGTTGCCAAGCTCCTTCTCTAATGAGAGCGTTATCTGTTACACATTTCAGGAGCGCATGCTTCTTAACATGCGCAAGGACTTCAGGTCCAGTTTGCACTTTGAATCTGATGATCGCTTTTCATCAACAATGACGTTCATAAGAAACACACGTGCAATATCACGAGAAGAAGAATGCATACATGCCATGTCTGCACTACAGCATGATAAAGCATCTTCGTAATCAAGCTACCCCCCCCCACACACACACACACACACACACCGCCATTGTCTATTATCACCCAGACCTCATCTGCACCCACTCCCTCAGAGTCATGGCCCCTCAGTCCCCACTAAGTGCCCCGATAAATTCAAATGTAATGCTGTTAAATGAAATCACTTACATGTGTCATTTCTCCTCCAATATATTTATCATCTAACACTTTGGCCTTCATTAACAAATGGCACTCAAGGTGGCGGCAGTGGGAGGTGATTCCTCATCCCTGATGTGAATGTACCAGGATGGTTGGAGGGTGGGGAAGAGAGAATATGGGCTACTAGTCAATAAAGGACATGAAAAGGGTTTGGAGGGGAACACCTCCCTTGATACTACACTGTACATAGTGGCGAATGGGAGCATTGCTAGCTACATTACTATAGAGAATAGACTATAGAGAGCTGTGGGAGCAATAGCAACAATGACAAATACCTGTATATACTATAAATCCCCTTCACTTGTTGTATGCTTTTAAATACAAATTACAAATGTGTGCACCTAGCATGCTAACAATAATATACAGTATGCAGTTGATACAATTATTACTCATAAACAAATTTTAATTAATTAAGCATAGTGCAGTCAGTGTACACATGTACTCTCATGCACACACACTTCCGTCCTTCCTCTACAACACTGCCCCCTTCTAAAAAAAATGCAAACCCAGTGGCCACCCACTGTCCAATGAGAAGCAGCCAAACTAGCATGGCCATTTACACCAATAGTTTTAATTGGCTGTCGTGCAGTGGTGGGGGTGCATCAGCATGTGGCTCCTTGTGTGATATTATACACTATTCATGACTTCAGGTTAAGCTTACCTATTGTTACATGTATAGTCCAGCTATTATTGCACTGCCTCATGCATCTCATATGCATGCAAAGAAACCCCTCTGTTTAGCTATTAATTATCACGACAATAGAAAGATGCACAAAGCCAGGGTAACCCTTTTTTTATTTCCTTTAATAAACATTTTAAAACAGCTTCATTATAATAATGTATTTTGATTAACGATGTTTACCACAGTGCTGGTAGTGTAAATTGCTTTCCCATAAATTAAACCAATAAAAGTTAGTTGATGAATTATTGCCCAAATGTAAAATGTTTCACTCTAATTCATTCAACTGCTTTCAATGCAATATGAAATCTACATATTAAGATAATAATAAACATAATATTTTTTTAATTTTCTTTCTCAACAACATACATAAAAATATGGAGATTATTTCCTTTATTTTAAAATATTCTTAATTCAATAATATATTATATTTGTGTGTGTGTGTGTACTGTATATAATGTATACACATATACACAGTATGACATTTTATAAATATATTATCAATATTATTACTATAATTTTACTTTCCAAAACTATAATATTAAGATTATTTCTCTTAATTCACTTTCCATGAGCACAAACAATAGGCTAGTATTTAATTTTTAAAACAAGAAAACAAAGTGTTAATTTGATATGCATCTTCAATTATTATTATTAAGTCATTTATATAATGTAAAATGGATAAATGCACAAATACAACTTAATAAATGTACTAATTGCTATCTACTCAAAGCTGTTGTGTTTTATTCACCCATAATCAAATATGAAAACAACACTTGAAGAAAGCGTAGTTTAACAATTTCACTTCAACAGATACTACAGTGGCTGCTAAAGTGAACATACGCCCGCCTACACATTCTGTAGACCTTTCAAATGCATAATGTAAAAAAAAGATATATAAATAAATATACATCTAACATTATTTTTGTGAAGGTCAACATGAAAACAATTGAAATAATAGTATATATATATATATATATATTCTAAATAATATATTTTTAAATCCATTTACATTATTATATTAAATATTGTGTATTTATATGAATGGCATCAAAAGAACCAGACTGTAACATATTTCATCATAGGCATATTCACTGGTTCTCTGATAACAACTTGTTCATGCTGATTTCAAATAATGCTTTGTGCAGCTCTTGTATGTAACCCAGCAAAACGCTTTGTACCCTCAAGGTAAATGTGCAAGCTCACCTCCCACCCCCACTCAGAAAAGAAGAAAAAAGGGAAGCTTTGTAGGGCAAGTCTAACATTTTAACATCTTTGTGTTTCATCTAAATCACTGACAACAAAATAGCCTCTAGCGTGATTCTCTCGCTGTCGCTCTCTCTGTCTCAAAGTTAACTATGACATCTGGAATGGGCTCTGAATACCATGACAACAGACACTATGGCAGTGCACAAGTGTATAAGAAAAGGCACAGTGAGAGAGAGAGTGGTACACACAGCTTGATAATGAGAGGAATGAAATGTAAATAGATAAGTAATTACCATTATTTAAACACCTCCCAATAACAAGTGGATTATGTAGAGCATAAGAGCGTAAGGACGAGCAATTCTCAAATGTTGCTAATGCAAATCCTTTCAGTTTAAATGTCTAAGAGACATTGTCCTTACTGCTCACATGCACACACGTACACACACACACACACGCACGCACACACGCACACACACACGCACACACACACGCACACCGGTGATGGCAGTGATTGGATGATGTACAGTAAAGCACATAATATATGCTAAGCTAATGAATAGGCATTCACCCTGGCATTACAATGCATGTATTATTCATTTAAGCAAAACGGATACAGATGAGATTGTATTTGAGGTCCTCTGTCTGCCCCGGGGGGGTATTGTCATGGTGGGCAGAATGGAGGAAATCTAGGAGCAAATGTTGTCAACTGTACAGGACTGTATATAGATTATAAAACAGCATGCAATGACGTCACTGTGTGTGTGTGTGGACGCGTATGGAGACAGACACAAAGAAAAAACAGAAATATTGACATAGAACATTGATAGCCAGGAAATACCCAGTGCCACACGCCACTGCCACTAACTTACTTATTAGTGCAAAATGTATATTTTAGATATATCTATTACATCTGGTACATCTCAATGTATTTCTTTGTGATGGGCAGGACCTACCTCTCCTTTCCCTTCCCAATCATTGACTAAACGCAAATAATGGAACTGACATTGCTTCAGAAGAGTGAAGTCAATTTTGCTTGATGTCACCAATGGCTTAGTGGGTAATTACAGTCACCAATGCACAAAAGCAGTACTTAGGCAAGTGCATGGACAATCAATTTAGCTTTCAGGTCCACAACTTAAGTGTAAGCACATAACTTTAAATATGTGAGTGTGAGCAAGGGTTGTTTTAAAGTGATTTCATATGTGTTGTTTGGGAAATGTTTGTATCTGTAGCTTGCTTTAACTCCAAAAAATATTTGCCTTACTTTTCCTCCATTAGATATGGAATGGATTGTGCAGCAGCGCCCTCTTCTGGAGCACAGGTAAAATGCAACCCACCTTAACACTGCAGCCAGCTCCTGCAGTACTTCATTCCTAGATCCTGCTGCGACACATAGATCTCGCCTCTGAGACCCTTCCTGTTCCCCAGTATTTCCCCATTCTGTCTCACCACGGCCTCTGTCTGTAAATAGTATTTATTTACTTATTTATTTATTTATTTATTTATGCAGGCCCACTGCGATCCCAACGACCTCTTAGTCAAATATTTAGACGGTCGATTTCACCCCCTTTAAGGAACTGCCTGGCGGCCCTTCACCATACACAAATCAATGGGATGAGTTCAAATGCCAGAGAAAATGTTCAAACGTAAACAGGTTCATGGGGAGGCTACTATGGGGACGGG
>JAODLL010000024.1:2225387-2236400 GCA_026546735.1 Forbesichthys agassizii | reverse complement strand
GGGGGGGGTAATGCTAATGTACATGCACAGCTATGCATATGCATAGGGGCTGGGAGGGATTACGTAGAGAGCGATGAGCGGCGATACCGAGAGGGTTTTAAAGAAAAGAGGGTGAATGCCTAAGACACAACAAAGAGGTAGACTGCATGTTTCTTCAGCACAGTGTGATGCAGGGCAGAAGAGTGGAGAGGATTCTGTGCATCATGGCAGAAATGGGCTTCGCCTCCTGTGCTAAACAGAGTGACCTCTAGTCAGGGCCTTGGGGGAGGCGGTGTGGAGGGAAAGAGGGGGCAGAGTGGTTGCAGCAACCCACTCTCACAGCTCCCTTCAGGGAGAGACACTGCACCAAATAACATGGACAAACCAGGGCATTAATATCCTCACACTAACCCCCTGACAATACCCCATTATATATGTACGCCTGTGTGCATTACACACCTTGAACTAGAAACAATTGCTCGCCTTTCCTTTCTTCCCCCCTCAGCACTTGAACCACAGCCAAGGAAACACAGCGGGCCCATTTCATTATATATTTTATATTTTCACTGACAAAACAACAAAAAAATGTAAAATAAGGTGGGCACATTAGCGAGCACGCACGCACCGACACACAAACACACGGCTCCGTACGCCTCTTAGCACCTTCAGTGTTCTTTACATAATCAGTTGCCTTGTGACACCTACCTTTGCAGCAGATGACTGTTTGCCTTTTATTCTGCTCTGTTTTCCCTCTATCGCTCCCTTCCAGCCATGTGTATCATCTATAATTACAATTCACACTGATCCCAGACCGGCGTGGCAAAACCCAGCCTACTGTGGAAAACCAGAGGCGCATTTCAAGTTGCCCAAAAATGGTGGGAGAAAGGCATGCCATGCATCACATTGTGTGTGGGTCTATACTGTAGTCTATGTGTGCTGTGTACTGTGTGTGTGAATATATATACACACACACACAATAAAAAAAAAAATATATATAATATAATATATATATAATCACATGTACATACTGTATGTATTCACAGCCTGTATACAGCTGTGGAAGAAACTAAGAGACCACCACGTTATTAAAAATGTAAGAAATATTTTTGTAAATGTAACATAAATATAACAATTCTATAAACATAAATGTAAATGTTTTAATAGTAAAAATGTGAGAAACTGCTGCAGTGGTCTGTACATGTTCTCCAAGGCTGTACACACACACACAGTATATACACACTTTATATATATAGACATAAACACACAATAATGATGTTTGAAAATGGGGAGCACATCTCATGACACAGGTCCCTGTCCAGATATCGATTGCTGCTGTGGCTGCAACACTAACAGTGGCGGAGAGCCATTGAACTTTAAAGCAAATAGTTCTTCTCCCCCGCTCAACATCCTCTCACAGCCGATCAATACTTCAGAGAGGAGGTCGGCCCAGCGCCGCTAACACCTCTATCTGGACTAATGGCCTTGCTACCAGTAACCAAGAAAACACACAGGCAAGTTAGTGCACTCTGGAGTTTGGTGTTTTCCCTCTCGTTTGCCTCCTTTTGAAATGAGTTGGAAAAGAAAGAAAAAACACAGATGGTGAGATCAAAATATACAGTACATTTACAATGGTAAATAATATTCCATATTTGACTATCTGGCTGTACCCACTAATTACGAAAATGTATATGCACTATATATTTGCATGAATTACACCGTAACTAAGGCAACTCTGCCAACACAATGAAATGCATGATCTATCTTTCTGTGTGTAATAAAGCGATACAAGAAATATATTCTAGTGATTACGTGTGTTCGTTAACATAAAAAAGTATCAGTGAAAATCCATAATATTTCACCAGCAGGAATTCATTAGCAGCAGTTAAACCTCTGGTCCTTAGACACTCCCTGCCTATTGTCCTTTAACAGTCACCTATCTACTCTGGTGTTTAATGGCTGGAGGTGGGCTGGGCCTCTCTCCCTCTGATCTCCATTAGCCCTGTATTAGCCATAGTGACCCTAATGTTCCCCACTCCATTACTCTGCGTCTGGGAGAGAAGAGAACACGACGGACCAGAGACAAGGCGAAGGCCAGGCAGGGTTCAGCATGGCTGGGCAGAGCTCAAGTGTGAACGAAGGAAACGCCCCTCGCCCATTCTAGATGACTGTGGAACATCCTGGGACCCCCAGAGGGATACACCCTGCATTCAGCTCCGCCCAATTCTACACAGGCCATAACATCGTGTAAAGCACATATGTGATTGAATCAGTGCAAACTGACTCAACAATGTCCGTCCAATGTCCAATTTCCTTCTTCAGAAATAAACACGGTGCAGTCAAAACACACACACACAAATTAGTCAGGGGTTTATACTCAGCAAACGAAACAAGGGTTATAATATAATGTAAACAAAAGCAATTTGCATTTCATTGGAGAACTATGGTCTACAAACCCAGAAGTACAAAGACACAAATTGTAGATGTTAACCAATCAGTACACAGGGGGATATATTTGGAATCCAGACTTGGTTTGTTGCGCCAGAGAGTAACTCGGACTGTGCAAACGTTTCTCCTCGCTAGTGTTTCTGGCATTACGGCATTACAGAATAAAGACAGGTAACTGGAAAATAGCAAGGTTCAAAGAACAAGCGTTTCCATATGAAATCCTCTATAGTAATCCCTTCCATGCACGAATCAGCTTCAGCTGTTAGGAGGAAACACCGAGGAGCAACACAAAGGGAAACACAAACGATAGGGCGAGGGAGAATGAGAGACAAGGCAACGGGAAAACTTGAGAGAGCGCAGTGTGGTGCTTATAAAAGTGCTTATACATGGGTGATGGCGGAAGTCGGAACAGAGGCCGCGCTTGGCGCGAGGAGTTAGGTGGGTAGAAAAGCATGTGGCCAAGATGGAGGCGAGCACTGAATACTGGAATGTGACAGAAGCCTCAAGAGCTGGAACCCAAAATATCTTGGCTCGCAGGGTTCTGCAGTGGCTAGCTACTGTGTTGGGAAGTGCTGAATGCTGGCCACAAGAATCTCACTTGTATCTCCGGATAAGACTGAGCATGCTGGCAAATAAGTCCCCCATGAAAGATTTGGGCAGGAAGATTCTGTGTTTGTTTGTGTAGCACAGTAGTGTAGTATTAATACAGTACATTTGGACTAGCTGCCAATATGTATGCACTCCAGGAGACAAATACAATGTTCCATACGAGTGAAGGGAAACTGACACTCAATGATCACCACTAAAGGGACATTCAAAAATAATTCAAGTAGATAGCCTCTGAAAAAGCTCATACAGTCCAGCTGCTGGTTATGTCTTAACATTGTACGTATTACAATGAGCACAAAGGTCAAATTAGCCCTGTATTAGACATAATGTTTCCCCCTTCATTACTCTGCTGCGTGCAGAGGACATGATGTCCCGGAAAAGGAGACAAGGGCCGGAGAGGTTCAGCATGGCTGGGTAGAGCTCAAGTGTGAACGGATAAAACGCCCATCGCCCATTCTGGAAGGCAGTCAGGCCCCCCCCCCTGCCCGAGACCTCCAAAAAGGGGGTACCCGCCTGCTTTAACCACACCCCTGTCAGACAAACAGCCAGACAAAAGAATCTGCTGTTATGAGTAACTGGTCTTAATAGCGCATACTCCCCCTTTTACACGTCACGGTTAACACATTGAGCCATTAGGATCTATATTAGCGGCTCATGGTAACGGATAGCATCGAAGCACCCACCTTAAACACATCTGCATGCGAACATTTTTAGAAAAAAAGAGTCAGTTAATATTCATGTATTCACATCATTCATAGACAGAGGTTTCCAAGGATAAACATGTATCTAACTCTTCCAACATGTGACAACCATTTCTTGTACATTATTACAGGTTTAGCTCCTAGCCCTCTCCCCTACTGTTTTTCAAGTAACTCCCAAAGTGATTAGGTCCAATTGCACTATTTGCTGTGAGGAGTGGCCACAGGGCATGTGCAACAAACAGGCTGCCTCTGACAGCCGTGAACCCGTGTGTCGGAGTCAGTCGGCAAGTGGCGCTGTCCTGCGCTTGAACCCGCCGCCGCTGCTCGCACACATGCCTCACCTTTCATCCCGCCGTGAACCCATTATTTCTCTTCCCATAGAAACCTTACCATACAGAACATGTTTGACTGCCCCAGCCCTCCAATCTTTCCCCCTTCTCATAATGTTATCTTAAGAAACGTGGAAACGATTGAATCTCCATTTGATTTTGGCGGCTGAAATGACTACCACATTGGCTCCCAGTGTGCCTTTGTGTGTTTGTATGCACGTTTGTGTATGTGCTCATGTGTGTGTGTGTGTGTGTGTGTGTGCGCGCGCAAGCGCTGGGTTCCCCCTGGGGACCTCCTTTGAGAAAATCCAGGGGTTGTGTGATCCAGCCCTTCTCATCATGGCAAATTGACCACGTGCACTTGACGGGCCAGCTGAGTAATCTCTGGGCACGTCGGATTTAACACACCGCTCGGCAGTCACAGAAAGAAAAATAACTTAGGGGGAGAAAAGTCATAAATAACCTGGAGGAGAAGGAGCTTCACTCTCTCCTTGCCCCCTGAACTTGGTCTTCCATCGTCAATAAGCAGGAGGTGTGTGCTTTCTTCCCAAATTATGTGGTTGCAATCGTTAGGAGAACTATTAAATACCCCATAGTGTGATGTAACCTTGACTGTAGAAACTAGTCAACACAAAGAACTAGTTGCTTTTTAAAAGAGGGGCAACAGAGAACATATTAATCGTTAAGGTGAGGATGTGGAAAATGTTGGTATTGACTAATCCAAATAACAAAGTGACCTTAAGATGTTAAATAGCAGTTAGAGCTTGTGACACTGACAGGTTTTAATAGGGCACTAAGTGTTCGAAGGGTAATGCACATTCTGTACAGTATTTACTTTGGGGCAGTGCAATTGGCTGGCTACAGACCACTAACACATTGCTAAGTGGCAAAAGTGTTGTGATAAATAATTAAGGGTCAAAATGACGAGTGAATTAATGGATAAAAGTGATTGAGAGTGAGCGAGAAAAGGCAAGGTAAACCCAGGCAAGAACAGAAAAAGAAATGGAAAAAAATAGTTTAAACATCAAAATTCACCAGAGAATGTCATTGGCAGTGGGAGCAGGAAGTGGTAGGGCATGTTGTTCAGAAGGGGTGGTTCCCCTTGCAGGACACAAAACTACACTGAGCCCCCAGCAGGCTCCTTAAGCCTGTCCTTTGAGAGTGGCCCTTGCAAATGGAAAAAGTCTGCTTATTCGACGAACAGAAAAAGGGTCGATGGGTGGAAACAAAATGTGTTTATGCATAGTAGTGTGTCTGTGAATACACAGCCACAGGGTTGTCTGACTGTACATTTGCCTGTGTGTGCATGTGGGTGTGTGTGTGTGTTTGCATGCGTGTGTGTGTTTGCGTGCGTGTGTGTGTGTCAGTGTATGTGCTGAACACAGGCAGAGAGAGGAAGAGAGGAGCAGGGAGGGAGGGAAGGAGGGCAGACGTGGGGTTTTGGGGGAGGGGGACGAAGAGAGAGGGAGGGAGAGAGAGAGAGGGAGAGAGAGAGAGAGAGGGAGAGAGAGATGGAGAGAGGGAGAGGGAGAGAAAAGTGGTCATCAACTGCTGGCAGCCGATCCAGAGAGATTATTGGATGGCAAGCCAGCAGCAGATGTCTGATGAGTGTCTATGAACCTGCTTCCTACACGTCGTAGGCCATGTTGCTGATGAATTCAGACCAGGAGGCCTTGTCCCGCCCAATAGGAGGGGTCAGTAATCCCTATCCAGGAAATATCTGCCAGAGAGCTCAGGACCTGATTGGCTGGGGCCGGGCTTCTCTGGCACGGCTAACAGGAGAGGGTTTGCTCTTGATGAGACACGAGTCAGGTCTCCCTGCCGCTTTCTGAATATACCTCCTCCGTCTACTAATCACTCGATGCCCCCCCTCTATGTCCCTCCACTGTGGACATGCAACCTCATCTAGCCATCACATGCTTAGCATGTACAGTGCATTGTAACATCATAAAGGGTTCGCTGGCTGAGCTTTGGCCCAGTTCTGCTCCCTTAGACTTCCTAGCAGGATTTACCAGGCAGTTGCTACTGTACCACACCTGCAGCTCACCCACACACACAGTCTGGTCCAACCAGACCGATTGCTTTAGGATGGTGTTTTCCCTATCAAATCCATATTGGGCTGGACAGCCATTTATATTTTATTTTTTGGGAGGCTAAAATTATTAATTTTACTGTCGGAAGAAATGTAGCAAAGTGAGTAATTTTTAGTTATTTGTACTGCATAATGTCAACAAACATATTTCTCAAAACATTTTTTGGTCTGTTTGGTGTGTTTGTAGAAAGAAACCATGTCCCAATAGGGCTTGGTGATATACGAGTTTGTTACTGTATCATCTGCCAACAATTCATTTTTTCTTTCATCGCCTATTCAACTTACTGTATGCTCTCTCTCTCTCTCTCTCTCTCTCTCTCTCCATGTGTGTGTGTGTGTGTGTTCTTCTGCAGCACAAAGGGAACAACGACAATACTGGAGCACAGCCATCTGAAACACAAATCATGTCCACCCAGTCATCCAGCCATGCCAGTTAGTTCCCATTAAACATGTTTTACTGGAGACTCCCTGAGCGTAACCCCGGGACATGGTGGTATGGCTGGCACAGAGCGTCAAGGAAAATTGTTCAATATAAAGGTTAAACTGATGATGAATGTAAGAAATGTGTAAAGAATATAACCAACAAAGAGCTATCTAATGATGTGAGGGAAATTACATGGTGTACTGTATTATTGTTAAAAGACTCCCAAAAACATTGTAGTATAGAGCTGCTATTACATTAACATAATTGTCCAATGCCCAATTGTAATAAAGTTATATTTTTTAATGTAAGAGGTCTAAATGTGTGGCAATTTATAAACAAAAGTATTTACTGTTCATTGTAAATTTATGATGTTTTATTTATTTATGAATAAAGGGCTTATTGTTTGCATAGTGTACTTAAAAGCAAACTGTGGAAAATGTTCAATAAAAAACCTCTAGCACAAATGTTTATATCGACGGACACTATCTGTGAACTAATTCTCAGGGAGCTGAGGAGATGTCCGACTATAAATTACAAGATGAGAAAGATGGACAGATGAATATTGTCAATATGTAAAATGTTTACACATTTACATGTTTACACAATAAAATTACACAATAAAAATGTTTTGAATATTTAAATATGAAGTAATTCTTGCAAGTTTTGAATAAAGAAAAACACAAATAAAAAAACATTAAAAAAGGAGGTGCAGGGGGAGGAACCACAACATCATGCGTGCTGTGACTCCTTGCACATCTGTTCCTATATTAAAGGCATGTGGGCTGGGCCGGGCCAGTAGTGAGACGCACTCCTGTGTGTGTGTGTGTGTTTGTGTGTGGACCCCCAGATCCAGAGCTTAATCAGGCTAGATGTGGGTGATGTAACGGACCTGCCTTGGCCTGCCTGCTGGAGCACAGTATAGGCCTGACAACACACCAGCTCCCTGTCAACACCTGTCTCTCCACTGCACAATGAAGGGACAGGAGGGGGGGGAGGGAAAGGGGGGGTGCACAGTGGACAACAACTGTATTGCAACCTAATGATGCAGACTAGAGGTCTTCACAGGTCCTCTGAGACCCGAAGTTCCGAGACCCGACCCGAGACCCGGTCCAACTTTTGTTTGATTCGGATCTGGGTCGGGTCTGACTAGCTATGGTTCCTTGGTAAATGCAATTTACCAACTGGACCCGATAATTAATTAATAAAAAATGTAATAATGTTTAAATTATTATATGTAACTTAAAATATATAGAGAAGCAATTACAAATGTTGAAACCGAAAAAAACACCCAGCATTTTTTTGTCATAGTTTGACGAAATAGCAGGTTCATTCAGTGAGCGATAGGCCAGCGCCCTTGAACATATAGGAAACTTCCTTTTACATTTACTTGATTGCGGCTCTGACAATGGTCCGTGCAGGATCCGTGATGTCACCTGTTGCGACATATTTTTAAGGTTCTGTTTATTCTTTTGGTACTCAGCGGGTCTTTTGGACCCGAACAGGGTCTGTTTTAAAACAAATCTACGATACCTCTCGGGTACGGGTCTGTTTGTTGTTGGGTCTGTTCGGATCAGATTTCAATTTATACGTTTTAAATTCATGCAAATTGGGTCGGTTGAAGTGCACTTGTTCTCAAACAGATCCTTATGATTAAAATGATTTGTATCAATTCACCAAATGTTTATGATTTTAGTTTTTGTGTCTTATTCTTTTATCTCCGTCTTCTACATTGTACAGTATTTAATTTGTTATATTCTGCTCATTGGTGCCAAGACTATGTGGCGTGTGTGTGTGTGTGTGTGTGTGTGTGTGTGTGTGTGTGTGCGCCTGTTTGTCCAGTACTACGACTCCCACCGCCCACTGTCAGAAAACCAGGAGTCTGTAAAGCGCCATGTCCTCCTCCACATTTATCAGTGACACTACCTTGCCTGGGCCCTCACAATTGTGTTTTCATCCGCCCCACAAGCGGCCATTCATCTTGGCCGCGGTCTAATAGAGGAGAAGTTAGGGAAAGGGAAAGGGATCAAGGGCTTCTACGCTTTGCTGGACAAGTATGACGGTGAGAGGAAGGGGAAGGCCATATAGCCTAGATGGTTGACTTAGCTGAGTGAGTGGCGTCTTGGGGGGTACTGCGTGTGTGTGTGCGTGCGTGCGTGCGTGCGTGCGCGCGCCTCGGCCTCTCACAGGGATAAGGTTTAGTCGCTCTGCGGCGACCCGGGAGCTTGTCGCAGGGGATGTAATGAGGTCAGATTACAGGCTGCTCCACAGATTGGCTGCAAAAGGTTGGCCCGTAATCCCGCAGTCATTAAAGGAGCGCTTTGTTAAAAGTGGATGGGAGAGAAAAAAAAAGCAATGGAGAGAGCAGAGAAGAAGAGGGGAATAAGAGAGGTGTGCAGGGGAACTCAATAACACTTGATTCGATATGAAAAGCCTCTTGTTGCCACCCAGGAGAAGCCCGGCTAGGGAGGATGTGAAGGAAGCCAGCCGCGAGACTCCTACAACCAGGAACAAGACAGGCCTTGTTCCTGGTTTAAGGAGCAAACAGATTAAGATGAATTGATGCAAGCTTAGTGACTCTGAAAAATGGAAAAGGAAAGGCAAAAAAACACCCACAGATCAATAAGGCTTAGGAGGCAGGCAACCAAAGACTGAATCTCCACTCACATTCAGGGGCGAGAACACTCGATGAGGGAAGGGGTCTCAGATCTCACGCATCCCCTGCTTCTTGGGGGTTTTGAAAAAGAGGTTTAGGAGCAGAATGACAGAATCGACAAAGCTGAAGCAAGAGAAAGAAAAGAGTTTCCAGAAAGGTTGACATCATACAATCTAGCATTGGTTGGTTATAATAAAACATATGCATCATAAAGCTAAAATGTGTAGCGTCCAAGTGCAAAACACATAAGCATTCACAATCTGGCTTGTCAAATGAATATTTTGTGGGTAATCATTTAAACGGCGCTTGTATACACTGAACACATACAGTATAAGGGATTTATGATAAATCCTACGCAGATTGCACCCAAAGGCCAATCGCAAGCAAACCCTGCTCCGTAGTGTCCCATAGAGCAGTGTAACACAGCCGTATCTAAGCCAGTCTAGCAGAGCCTGTGCCCCGATGTTTGCAGAGATCAAAGAGAATGATCTGGGTTAACATGGTAATTATACAGCAAAGCCCCAGTATCTCAGGCCGGATCTGATACTGCCCCTCCACCAACCCCACCCCCACCTTCTCTGCTCAGAGAACTCAGACCTTGGCTGCCATGTTCCAGAGCTAATCCCACAAGAGGCGTTCCAGCACTGTCAACCTAATGAAAGTCGACCTGCTAAGAGGACATGTGTTGTTATTCCACCAATCAGAAACATAGGGCCACTAAGTGGCTCTTACATCCCCCCACCCCCAGCCCCCCCGCCTCCCCCTCAGGACGACCCTATCCACTCGCTAAACATTGGCATGCTTCAGTGAATACTAAATTCAGATTGTTGTACCGTTGCGTGCCGTAAGAACGGAGACGTCGATTATTACTGTTCAAGGTCAAGTTCAAGGTCAAGTAATGTCAAAATGAACATTTCAATTCGGTCAACAACGCGTGCAACCGCTGAAAATGAGCGACCGTGGTCTCATTTCTTGTGAACATCTGGAGACGTGCACGTCTGCCTCCCTGTCTCTCAGAGCTGTCAGCACAGCTCATTACGACAGCAGCCTGTGGACGTGTGCATGTAGGATGCCGCGGGGCTATGCCGACCTCTACATCTGTTGAACCTGACCCCATGACTGTTCCTGGGCCCAGGTCAGGCAATCTGGTCCATAACCTGGCATGCTGACTGGGTCAGGATTATTAACAAGAGGTCTGGGCTGACCCGAGCTTTGTGACACTGAAGCAATTATGAGGAGTGCCCCAGGAATAACAATAAGGACTGCATACTGTTGAGAAACTGATGGAATATGACAAGTCGATTTAGTAACAACTAGAAAATCTAAAAAGAAAACATACTCTATGCTGTTTTAGTTATAGCTATTTTTTCCCGCTTAAAACAAAACGGCAAGAACGGCAAGCTTGTGGACATCACGCCATTTCCCATTAATGGCAGTGGTTACAGACAGACTATTGAATAATCCTCAATATTATAATACAATCTTAATATTACCAAAACTTTCATCATTATTTTATGTTGGCTCCAGAAACCTGTGGCGAGGACACAATGTGTAGTTATGACACTATGTTTGTGTTTTCAGTATTTATTGCATTGTGCTTTGTCTCTATGACCGCAGGTGTGACCTTTAACCCCCAAGTCATTAGCCTCTGCAATCCGGGTGTGTGCACAGCACCATGCTGGTACAAAACACATGTGCAGAGAAAGAACTGAGAGAGAGAGAGAGAGAGAGAGAGAGAGAGAGAGAGAGAGAGAGAGAGAGAGAGACACACAGAGAGAGCT